>OX359267.1:4911455-5511455 GCA_947179155.2 Hedera helix | reverse complement strand
AGATCTTTAGGGCGAACACTACTGCTGTTAACTCCAGGTCATGAGTTGGATATCCCTTCTCATAGTCCTTCAACTGTCTTGATGCGTACGCAATGACCTTTCCGTGTTGCATTAACACACAACCAAGTCCTTTGAGTGACGCATCACTGTACACCACAAAACCCCCGATATTGTCAGACAATGACAACACCAGTGCTTCACTAAGCCTCTTCTTAAGTTCCATAAAACTCACTTCGCAGTTATCCGTCCATACGAATTTAATTGTCTTTCTTGTCAAGTTGGTTAACGGTGTCGCTATTTTAGAAAAATCCTGGATAAATCTTCGATAATAACCCGCCAACCCAAGGAAACTTCTAACTTCCGTCAGTGTCTTTGGCTGCTCCCAATTTATAACTTCCTCTACCTTTACTGGGTCCACCGAAACACCTTCCTCATCAATTAAATGCCCCAGAAACTGTACCATCTGTAGCCAAAATTCACACTTTGAGAATTTTGCATACAATTTTTCCTTCCTTAGTGTTTCCAACACCACTTTTAAGTGCTCAACGTGCTCCTCTTTCGTCTTCGAATATACCAGAATATCATTGATGAATACAACAACGAACTTGTCCAAGTACGGCTTGAACACCTTGTTCATCATATGCATAAATGATGATGGTACATTCGTTAGACCGAATGACATTACCAAAAACTCAAAATGTCCATAACGAGTTTTGAATGCCGTCTTCGGTACATCTTCGACCTTTACCTTCAACTGATGGTAACCAGTTCTCAAGTCTATCTTTGAAAAGTACTTCACTCCCTTAAGCTGATCACACAGTTCATCAATTCTGGGTAACGGGTACTTATTTTTAATCGTAACTTTATTTAACTCACGATAGTCGATACAAAGTCTTAGGGATCCGTCCTTCTTCTTTACAAATAATATCGATGCTCCCCAAGGAGACACACTTGGCCGAATATATCCTTTATCTAGTAGCTCCTGAGTTTTATTACCAGTTCCTTCAATTCCACCGGCGCCATTTTGTATGGTGCTTTTGAAATTGGTGCCGTCCCTGGTGCTAGTTCAATTTTAAACTCAACTTCTCTATCCGGTGGTAAACCCTGTATCTCATCTGGGAAAATGTCTGAGAATTCCCGCACCACAGGTATCTGACCCAATTCACCATCTACTCTTTGAGTATCAACCACATGAGCTAGATAACATATGCACCCTTTTCTCAGCAATCTCTTTGCTTGCATCATCGTCAGACAACGATATTGTCTCGGCTATTTACTCCCCTGAAATACCACTTTCAACTTACTCAGGGTTTTCAAAGTTATACTCTTCTTCTGGCTGTCAATCAACGTCTCGTGATTCGATAACCAGTCCATACCGAGAATGATATTGAACTCTCTCAAACAAATTGGAATTAAGTTCACTCCAAGTTTAAATCCTCTTAATTCAACGCAACAATTCTTATGAATATATTCTACGGTAATAACTTCATTGTTGGCTACTTCTATATTCAAAGGATTTTTTAGTTTTTCTCGGGGTAGTTTTAATCTATTAGCAAATTCTTCGGATATAAATGAACATGTAGCACCCGAATCAAATAATACATAAGCATTAATATTATTGATCGGAAGAATACCTGACACTACGTCCTTTGATTCCACATCATCCTAAATTGTCATGTTAAAGGTGCGTGCAGTTGGTCTGTTCGGTTGATTGGTTGGTCCTCCAATGGTTAGCTTGCTATTGTTGCTTCTATTTCCACCAGCTATGTCATTCTTCTTCTTTGGACAGTCCTTAATTTGGTGGTCCGACGCTCCACAAGAAAAACATCAGCTTCTCTTCCCTTTAGGGCATTGGGGAGCAATATGCCCTTGTTGCCCACAGTTATAACAAACCCCTTGCCCTTCATGCATTCCCCAGAATGGTTCTTCCCACACTTTTCACATTTATTGCCTTTCTTGGCTTCTCTTTCAGTCTTACTGCTTCCTGACATCTGATTATTATTCCATTTCCTTTTGTTATGATTGCTACTGTGACGACCCCGAATCCGGGTTTCTCGAACCTCGGATCCGGTTCAACACGAGTACAACCTTTTCCTTATCTTTCGTGAATTTTAACAATATTATAATTGCTAAATAATCATTTATTTACAATTATATAACATCTCCTTCTATTCCAGAATCGAAATCTTTATACATTCTTAGTATGTCTCAATATCATACATGATACGACATTCTATTACAATCAATTTGAGTATTTAATACTCATATAACATACCAACTAAGTCTTATGCTACAGAATCATTTACCTGTCCAATTCGGACTGATATCTACAATAGATATTTAGATCTTCAATGGAAGTAATATATTTTCCTGTTCCTTGTTCTTTATCGAGAACTTCAGGTAACTAGCCTTATCTGAAAATGTTGGTTTAGGCAAGAGTGAGCACGACGGCTCAGCAAGTTCAACAGCTACACATAACACATTACATGCTTCACATAAAATTTACAATTTATACTAACATCATGTTTTTCATGCATTTCAGTTTATGACATACTGCTCATGCATTTCATGCCTCGCATTTAATCTATGCTTCATGTCTAACCTCTATCATGACATATAGTTCAATGCAGAACAATTGTCTTAAATCAACTACCGCATATCAACAGTTCAAATCAACTTATTACACAAAGGCACATTAAAACATCTTTGCACATAACCACGTATGAGCACATCTCAGTTTAATAACAAACTTATAATTCATGTACATAATACAACACGTTCTGAAAAACTTGCCTGAACTTGTATAACCAGCTTACGTTAATCTTTCACGTTCCTTGCACCACCTACACGGTATGTGAGATCAACGGTGCACAATATCAGTCAAAGTTTGACTCAATACTAAATCTTATTTTAAAGATATTTATTTCTTCTTATCATCCCCTTTATTTAATAAGGTTAATTTCATATTTTAGTCTCTCTTTGACTTGACTCAGTGTTTCATATTCAACACCATAAATCTTTTGTTCGAAACTATGCAATTCTGACATTTATTAATGTCACTGCATTAAAACTTGGACCCTATATTTATTTAGGTCGATCCACCAATTAATCACTAATGGACCATACCCTTGGTTTAACTTAATCACATCATTTATCTCGATACCTATCATAATATTACCCACCTTGGATAATATTTTAAATTTTACTATCAATTAGTAATAACTTATAATGTTATTTAATTGTTAAATAACACTTTAAATAATCATTACTATTATTAATTTATTTTTAATAATAGTTTACCTTAATCATTATTATTAATCTTTTAATAATAATTTAATTGCTTGCTAATATTATTATCCTTTAATAATATTTTAATTGACTTCTCATTATTATCAATCATTTTAATAATAATTTAATTGTTCATCAATATTATCAATCATTTAATAATATTTGAAATCCTCACGTATCATTAGTAATTATTTAATAACGATTCAACCCTTAACTATTATTACCCAATAGTTAATTACTTGTTAAACAATATTATTAATTCTTTAATAATATTCTAAATCTTTATTTATCATTATTATTTATTTAATAATGATTTAACTCTTAACTATTATTATTTAATAGTTAAATAAATGCTAAATAATATTATTAATCCTTTAATAATATTTTAAATTAATTACATATCATTATTAATTATTGAATAATGATTTAATTCTTAACTATTATCATTTAATAGTTAGTCAATAATATTATCAATATATTTTAATTACTTAATAATCTTCTTTCGATTAAGTAATAATTTATTCCACTTAATTACCATTTAATTATTATTTAATATGAATTAAATAATAATTAATTAACTAATTATCCGAACTCATTATTTAATATTAATTAAATAATAATTAATTAATTAATTAACCTTACTTATTATTTAATATTAATTAAATAATAAATAATTAGTTTATTAACCTTAATTATCCTTTAATTATTATTTAATATTAATTAAATAATAATTAATTACTTAATTAACCTTAATTATTATTTAATATTAATTAAATAATAAATAATTAGCTTTCTAACTTTAATATTCTTTAATTATTATTTAATATTAATTTAAATAATAATTATTTATTTATTTAACTTTACTTATTATTTAAGTGCAATTAAATAATAAATAACTAACTTATTCATCTTAACATCCTTTAATTATTATTTAATATTCATTAAATCATAATTAATTAATTACATAACTTCATATATTATTTAATATTTATTAAATAATATTTAATTAGATCATTAGCCTATTTATACACTAATAAATAGCTAATATATAGTGAATCACTCCAATAATTTCAAATTTTATTTTATAACACTTAACTAGCATGCCAATAGGTCAAATATTATTTTTCTGAAATTAAAAATAATTTTTCCATAATTATTAGCCATTTAGTAAGCTTTAATCCACTATTAATTCTAATAAATACCAAATTACAAAAAAATTCGGATTTTAAATTTTGATAATTTTCTTTATAAAATTATAAGCATTTTCTCTTTTGGAACCAACCCAAGAACCGGCCTAAAAATGCCCGAACCGGCCCTACCTAGAAATCATGAAAAACCGAAAAAAATCGAACCGGCCGGTTTTTTTAATAAAATAGGCAGATTACTTTCTTAGTTTTCCAGACTTGGGGTCTCCGACGGGAACTTGAATAAAATGAAATCCACAAGTCCGATTGAGGTCTATTAGGTATCGATGGATTCGTAACTTCCCGAACTACATGATTTTGTTATCAAACATCAAGTTTGGATTTGTTTTGGTCACTGAAAATAGCTATAAACCCGACTGTTATGCACAGCCCTAAAATTAGTGGGGTGTTTTGGTAGAAAATCCATATCTTGCTCATTTTAAATCGGATTTTAGTCATTCAACTTGGAGAATCTTCATATTTCATGGATCTATCACCCAAAATTGACGGATCATAAATCCGACTTACGGATCGTGAACAGTAATTCCGTGAATGGGCTGCTATGATTTTTGTTACTTGGTTTTCGTCGGTAAAAACTTATTTGATGATTTTGATGAAATTTTTCATCACAAACACATATAAAAACCCATGTTAAACCCATCAAACTATGAATATACATATATTACATAGTTAAAGACTTCTAGACCATCAAAACAAGTTTTGATCGGTTAAAAATATATTTTAACCGTTTAAAACTTATTTAAACAACAAAAATGAAATTAAAAAGGTTTGAAGTACTTTTTAACCTCTTAGACATGGATGATCTCCTTCCTCTTGCTAGGAGCTAGGCTTGTGACTCCACCTTGATCATTCTCTAGCAACTTTCCTTAGTGGATCATCCATTTCTCAAAGCATGCTAGCTTTTCTCTAGAATACTCTCTCTTTCTCTCTAGGAGTTCTTGAAAACTAACTAACAAACATAACAAAATGTTGATGGATGCTATATATAGACCCTCCCTAATCACCATTAACCTTCACTAATCAACTAGTGTTGGTGAATTTAAGGGTTAACCAAGCTTACTATAGCTTGAATGACCTATTGAGTGACATTTTGATTGACCAATGGAATGACTAGGGTTGGTGGGGAGTTGTTGAGACATTTTACACTCCAAATTCACCAACAAGCAACCTTTCATGTGGGGCCCCCTCCAAAATTCGGGATTCCTCTTTTATTACATCACTTTAGCTTTATTTTTACATCTTATATCATTATATAAGTATTCATATATATATACACCAATGTATATATATTGACCACCACTTTGACTTCCATTTGGGCTCCACATTGGATCAAATTAATATTTCTATTGGGCTCATCAATTAAATTTGTTTGGGCTCAATTTAATTATTACATTGGGCTAATATTAATTACCCTATGTTACATTTAATTAAAACAAGCATTGGGCTTGGTTAATTATTACATAAATCAATGTTCAAATTAAATTATATGAACTACTAGGTTAATTTAATTTGACCTAGTTTAATACCTCAATTGAACTTATAATATAATCCAATTAGATTTGCTATAATTAATTCTACCACATTGGGTTACTTAATTAACCCATCCACGGTTAATTCTTAACCCCACATTTATTTATCTAGAAATTAACCAATGATTGGTTAATGCTATCTCTCTTGTCAACCAACTAGGGTTATTCAATTAACTAGACACTAGTTAATTCTCTACACTCAATCAATACTTGAAATGCTTCTCCCAACCATTGACCATCATTTGACTTTTAATGGTTTGGGCTACATAACTTACTTTTTATTGGATCTCTTATTTAATTACCCATTTCATGCAAATATCTCCATATTGGGCTTACATCTATAACAACTTATTAATTAAGTAAATTACTTAATTAATTAACTTCTTAATATTGTCTTTCTAGGCAATATTCCACTTCCCTACTTGTTACTCATAACCTTAATTCATAACTTATATAATTAATTCAATTAATTATATTACATGACTTTTCTTTTTAATCCATACTAAAACTAATTAATTTATTAGTTTTATTAAGTATTTAATTTACTTCACACATCATCTTGTTTGACTAACAAACTCAACTATAGGTGTATATATATAAATATTAATATATTCACATTCACTTCTCAATTGAATTTCTTTCTTAAATAAATTATCTACCTGCATCATTAAAATATTCTCACATTTAATTTCTAACAAATAATTTATGTTAAAAAAAAAAATGTTTACCCATTTTCTACACATCTTCCTTCTCACCTTCTAGGTTTAAACATTAACCTTTAATAAAATCAATTAAGATATTATTTAAAATCTTGAAATTATCTGGGATATTACATTCACCCCTTCTTATAAGAATTTCGTCCCCGAAATTATCTCATACACAATTCTACCAATTTTCATCACTGAGAATATCTCTTTACTCATCAAATTCTATGACCACCCTTTTCTAGGAAGTTCATACTTCTAAACTCATAATTCCAGAACAATGGAATATCTTGCAGAAGAATAAATTGAAAATCAATATCTTACAGAAGAATAAATTGAAAATCAAAATATTCATTAAAACTTTCATAATATGCTGAGGGGTCATCAAGACTGTGAACATCCGAATGGAATTAACTGAATTCCGAATAAATAGTATTTATCCCTGTAAATACTTATAAACAGAGTGTTTATCAATCACAAAGACTGAAAACATTCCATAGGTGTACGCTAGGTGATCAGCCTATTGTACCATACGTCGTGCAGAACGTCTTAATTTTTAGGCGCCAGTCGGAGCTATATGCCGACAAAAATATATCTGCTTTAGCCGACAGAATATATTTGTTTTTGCACTTGTTCACCTCAGACTTACTACAAAATTCCGTTCCAAAATAATTTGGATTAGATAATAAACTTGAGTCAATTCTGACCAAAAGTGTCCAGTTAAAATAAATGACAAAGACTCCCATCATTGAACTGTTCGTATATTACGATTCAAAAATTCATTTCAGATTAGTTAAAATAACTAAAATTCATTTATAGGACTTCATGATACCGCATCATCTTGACAGTACGTTGAGGATTCCGTCATTAATTCATGACTTCATGATACCGCACATCTTGACAGTACGTTGAGGATTCCGTCCTTTTCATCCCCACACCATGGCTTTAATGGCATGTGATGATTTTATAAATACATTTTGATATTTTCAAATCAATTTGTCTAGCTGAAACAATTAGCATAGACTATTCTTTAAACGTTTTAAAATACTGAAAATCATTTTATGACTTTGTCATACTACATCATACCATAGTGGGCTTTAAACATCCAACACTAGGTTACTCTGCATTGATGACTCCATCGTTTATCATCTCTGCACTAAATGCATTAATGATTTCTAAAATACATTTGTCTTTTCAAAAGCACAAAAGTGCGAATTTAGCACGATTTTAAGAATTTCAAAGTCTAGCATAGCTAGAAGATTTGGAATGTCCTAAAACCTCAAAATACCTCAAATTTCTCCTCCGCATTCTTTTCCAGCTTAATAACTATATATGGTAAAACTCTAGTCTTACTACTTAACTCTACCCATACTTATTGTTCATCAAACTTACCACACATTAGGAGTTCAGGTACTTGCCACAATCATATGGGTCGGAGAACTTATCCTAGTCAGACCAAAATCGTCCATTCGCTGAGGGGTTCCACCATACGATTATGAGTCACGAACTTACCATCAGTATGAATTTTAAGAACACGTATTTATCTTAATATTCTCTACATATCCAATATATTATGAGAAAAGAATCACCTTCTCACCATATATACATCGAATAGCATGACATCAGGTTCAAATCGATTATTACTATAGAAAGCTAAGTGGTTGTCAAACCAAACGCAATCTCCTGCCCCTACAAGAAATTGGTCAACTCGGCCACTAATCAATATAGAAAGTTAAGCGGTCGTTAAACCAAGAACAAATCCTCTGCCCATACAAAGAACTGTTAAACTCAACTACTATATTAATATAGGAAGCTAAGTGGTTCTAAAACCAAGCACAAATCCATACAAGGAATCGTACAACTCAGCCACTAATATGAGTTCTCAATTAAAAACCCACAAACCTTCTAATTTTCTTAACTGAATACGAATTCTCTCCATTCATATTTTAGCACATATGTCTCATTACGAGTTCATTTCTCTAGATCATTTCATGACCTTATTAGCATTTTTTTTTATGCTTCTCAAAATCTTATCAAAAGATATTTTCTATCATTTCTTCAAATTAGGTACAACATGACCTTTTTCATCTCTCTTATATCTTCTTAAATCCATCTTTGGATAATCTTCTGTATATGAATTTTCCAAATTCATCTTTTATAACTTAAACTCTTCCGTAGTTTATTCATTTATCATTTTACTTATCTTCTACTACGGTTATAGCCTAAGGTACTCTTACCTAAAGTTTATAACCTATCAGCTCTGATACCAACTTGTGACGACCCCGAATCCGGGTTTCTCGAACCTCGGATCCGGTTCAACACGAGTACAACCTTTTCCTTATCTTTCGTGAATTTTAACAATATTATAATTGCTAAATAATCATTTATTTACAATTATATAACATCTCCTTCTATTCCAGAATCGAAATCTTTATACATTCTTAGTATGTCTCAATATCATACATGATACGACATTCTATTACAATCAATTTGAGTATTTAATACTCATATAACATACCAACTAAGTCTTATGCTACAGAATCATTTACCTGTCCAATTCGGACTGATATCTACAATAGATATTTAGATCTTCAATGGAAGTAATATATTTTCCTGTTCCTTGTTCTTTATCGAGAACTTCAGGTAACTAGCCTTATCTGAAAATGTTGGTTTAGGCAAGAGTGAGCACGACGGCTCAGCAAGTTCAACAGCTACACATAACACATTACATGCTTCACATAAAATTTACAATTTATACTAACATCATGTTTTTCATGCATTTCAGTTTATGACATACTGCTCATGCATTTCATGCCTCGCATTTAATTTATGCTTCATGTCTAACCTCTATCATGACATATAGTTCAATGCAGAACAATTGTCTTAAATCAACTACCGCATATCAACAGTTCAAATCAACTTATTACACAAAGGCACATTAAAACATCTTTGCACATAACCACGTATGAGCACATCTCAGTTTAATAACAAACTTATAATTCATGTACATAATACAACACGTTCTGAAAAACTTGCCTGAACTTGTATAACCAGCTTACGTTAATCTTTCACGTTCCTTGCACCACCTACACGGTATGTGAGATCAACGGTGCACAATATCAGTCAAAGTTTGACTCAATACTAAATCTTATTTTAAAGATATTTATTTCTTCTTATCATCCCCTTTATTTAATAAGGTTAATTTCATATTTTAGTCTCTCTTTGACTTGACTCAGTGTTTCATATTCAACACCATAAATCTTTTGTTCGAAACTATGCAATTCTGACATTTATTAATGTCACTGCATTAAAACTTGGACCCTATATTTATTTAGGTCGATCCACCAATTAATCACTAATGGACCATACCCTTGGTTTAACTTAATCACATCATTTATCTCGATACCTATCATAATATTACCCACCTTGGATAATATTTTAAATTTTACTATCAATTAGTAATAACTTATAATGTTATTTAATTGTTAAATAACACTTTAAATAATCATTACTATTATTAATTTATTTTTAATAATAGTTTACCTTAATCATTATTATTAATCTTTTAATAATAATTTAATTGCTTGCTAATATTATTATCCTTTAATAATATTTTAATTGACTTCTCATTATTATCAATTATTTTAATAATAATTTAATTGTTCATCAATATTATCAATCATTTAATAATATTTGAAATCCTCACGTATCATTAGTAATTATTTAATAACGATTCAACCCTTAACTATTATTACCCAATAGTTAATTACTTGTTAAACAATATTATTAATTCTTTAATAATATTCTAAATCTTTATTTATCATTATTATTTATTTAATAATGATTTAACTCTTAACTATTATTATTTAATAGTTAAATAAATGCTAAATAATATTATTAATCCTTTAATAATATTTTAAATTAATTACATATCATTATTAATTATTGAATAATGATTTAATTCTTAACTATTATCATTTAATAGTTAGTCAATAATATTATCAATATATTTTAATTACTTAATAATCTTCTTTCGATTAAGTAATAATTTATTCCACTTAATTACCATTTAATTATTATTTAATATGAATTAAATAATAATTAATTAACTAATTATCCGAACTCATTATTTAATATTAATTAAATAATAATTAATTAATTAATTAACCTTACTTATTATTTAATATTAATTAAATAATAAATAATTAGTTTATTAACCTTAATTATCCTTTAATTATTATTTAATATTAATTAAATAATAATTAATTACTTAATTAACCTTAATTATTATTTAATATTAATTAAATAATAAATAATTAGCTTTCTAACTTTAATATTCTTTAATTATTATTTAATATTAATTTAAATAATAATTATTTATTTATTTAACTTTACTTATTATTTAAGTGCAATTAAATAATAAATAACTAACTTATTCATCTTAACATCCTTTAATTATTATTTAATATTCATTAAATCATAATTAATTAATTACATAACTTCATATATTATTTAATATTTATTAAATAATATTTAATTAGATCATTAGCCTATTTATACACTAATAAATAGCTAATATATAGTGAATCACTCCAATAATTTCAAATTTTATTTTATAACACTTAACTAGCATGCCAATAGGTCAAATATTATTTTTCTGAAATTAAAAATAATTTTTCCATAATTATTAGCCATTTAGTAAGCTTTAATCCACTATTAATTCTAATAAATACCAAATTACAAAAAAATTCGGATTTTAAATTTTGATAATTTTCTTCATAAAATTATAAGCATTTTCTCTTTTGGAACCAACCCAAGAACCGGCCTAAAAATGCCCGAACCGGCCCTACCTAGAAATCATGAAAAACCGAAAAAAATCGAACCGGCCGGTTTTTTTAATAAAATAGGCAGATTACTTTCTTAGTTTTCCAGACTTGGGGTCTCCGACGGGAACTTGAATAAAATGAAATCCACAAGTCCGATTGAGGTCTATTAGGTATCGATGGATTCGTAACTTCCCGAACTACATGATTCTGTTATCAAACATCAAGTTTGGATTTGTTTTGGTCACTGAAAATAGCTATAAACCCGACTGTTATGCACAGCCCTAAAATTAGTGGGGTGTTTTGGTAGAAAATCCATATCTTGCTCATTTTAAATCGGATTTTAGTCATTCAACTTGGAGAATCTTCATATTTCATGGATCTATCACCCAAAATTGACGGATCATAAATCCGACTTACGGATCGTGAACAGTAATTCCGTGAATGGGCTGCTATGATTTTTGTTACTTGGTTTTCGTCGGTAAAAACTTATTTGATGATTTTGATGAAATTTTTCATCACAAACACATATAAAAACCCATGTTAAACCCATCAAACTATGAATATACATATATTACATAGTTAAAGACTTCTAGACCATCAAAACAAGTTTTGATCGGTTAAAAATATATTTTAACCGTTTAAAACTTATTTAAACAACAAAAATGAAATTAAAAAGGTTTGGAGTACTTTTTAACCTCTTAGACATGGATGATCTCCTTCCTCTTGCTAGGAGCTAGGCTTGTGACTCCACCTTGATCATTCTCTAGCAACTTTCCTTAGTGGATCATCCATTTCTCAAAGCTTGCTAGCTTTTCTCTAGAATACTCTCTCTTTCTCTCTAGGAGTTCTTGAAAACTAACTAACAAACATAACAAAATGTTGATGGATGCTATATATAGACCCTCCCTAATCACCATTAACCTTCACTAATCAACTAGTGTTGGTGAATTTAAGGGTTAACCAAGCTTACTATAGCTTGAATGACCTATTGAGTGACATTTTGATTGACCAATGGAATGACTAGGGTTGGTGGGGAGTTGTTGAGACATTTTACACTCCAAATTCACCAACAAGCAACCTTTCATGTGGGGCCCCCTCCAAAATTCGGGATTCCTCTTTTATTACATCACTTTAGCTTTATTTTTACATCTTATATCATTATATAAGTATTCATATATATATACACCAATGTATATATATTGACCACCACTTTGACTTCCATTTGGGCTCCACATTGGATCAAATTAATATTTCTATTGGGCTCATCAATTAAATTTGTTTGGGCTCAATTTAATTATTACATTGGGCTAATATTAATTACCCTATGTTACATTTAATTAAAACAAGCATTGGGCTTGGTTAATTATTACATAAATCAATGTTCAAATTAAATTATATGAACTACTAGGTTAATTTAATTTGACCTAGTTTAATACCTCAATTGAACTTATAATATAATCCAATTAGATTTGCTATAATTAATTCTACCACATTGGGTTACTTAATTAACCCATCCACGGTTAATTCTTAACCCCACATTTATTTATCTAGAAATTAACCAATGATTGGTTAATGCTATCTCTCTTGTCAACCAACTAGGGTTATTCAATTAACTAGACACTAGTTAATTCTCTACACTCAATCAATACTTGAAATGCTTCTCCCAACCATTGACCATCATTTGACTTTTAATGGTTTGGGCTACATAACTTACTTTTTATTGGATCTCTTATTTAATTACCCATTTCATGCAAATATCTCCATATTGGGCTTACATCTATAACAACTTATTAATTAAGTAAATTACTTAATTAATTAACTTCTTAATATTGTCCTTCTAGGCAATATTCCACTTCCCTACTTGTTACTCATAACCTTAATTCATAACTTATATAATTAATTCAATTAATTATATTACATGACTTTTCTTTTTAATCCATACTAAAACTAATTAATTTATTAGTTTTATTAAGTATTTAATTTACTTCACACATCATCTTGTTTGACTAACAAACTCAACTATAGGTGTATATATATAAATATTAATATATTCACATTCACTTCTCAATTGAATTTCTTTCTTAAATAAATTATCTACCTGCATCATTAAAATATTCTCACATTTAATTTCTAACAAATAATTTATGTTAAAAAAAAAAATGTTTACCCATTTTCTACACATCTTCCTTCTCACCTTCTAGGTTTAAACATTAACCTTTAATAAAATCAATTAAGATATTATTTAAAATCTTGAAATTATCTGGGATATTACAGCTACCTCTAGTTCCTTCCCTAGGCCCATCATGACCTTTCTTCTTCTTGTCTGTGTTATATTTCACTAATGCTTCATTCCCTCATTTGGCAATAATTGCCCTCTCCAATAATGCTGAAAATGTGTCGATTCTCAGAACCACAACCCTGTTATACACCCAAGGCTTCAAACCCTGCTCAAATCTTCGTGCTTTCCTCGCCTCAGTGTCGACCTGGTGTGGAGCAAATCGAGCTAATTCGTTAAACTTTGCAGCGTACTCTGCCACTGACATGTTTCCTTGCTTCAAGTCTAGGAACTTCATCTCCATTCTGTTTTTCATGCTGTCCGGAAAATAATTCTCGAAGAATAGTTCCTTAAAACGTGCCCATGTTACAATACCTTCTCCGGCTCTTCCCTTATTCGCTTTCCACCAGTAATTCGCCTCTCCCTTTAACATGAATGTGGCAAATAACATTTGTTGTTCATCAGCCACTCGTGCGACCTCGAACACTTTTTCTATTTTCTCAATCCACGACTGGGCCTCTATAGGATCTGTAGACCCACGAAATTTCGGTGGTCCTACCAGTTTCAAATCCTTAAAATTTGCTAAGTGCATCCCTGAGTGGTTTACAACTGGCGGTACTTCTGGCTGTACTACTGGTGGTGGTCTATTCTGCATCATTTCCAGCATCATGGCTGCGAAAGCCCTCATTGGGTCTTCTTGCCTCTCAACATTATTTCCGACTTCATCTACACGTCAAATACGGGGTACGCGTCTTAACGGCATTTTCAGTTATTAAACAAAACCTTATATTTATTATTTTGTATATTACATTGTATGCAACATTTATGAATGTTTAGACATTTAATAGTTAACGCAAAATCAAGCTTAAACCGACCAGGTAATCATAATAATGTAGCATTTATATTCATATACCAACTGGTAGTGTGAAACACTTACGTCACAGGTATATTTCTATAAATGCTAACTATCCCTCTAGTCAACAAAAGACGGGATAACATGAAACCTATCCCAAAGAACAACAATAGATGGGATTTACAAGAACTACATTCCCCTAAAACACAAAAAGTGGGGATGTATCATAAACACCTAGCGTCTTTCATAGTCTGAGGTTTACATCATATATATAATCCTAAGAACAAAAAGTGGGTTCTAAACTGCATCTATATACAAACAGAAAAATAAAATATCAACGATCAATTCGACGGGCAGTGGCCTCGTGCTCCTGCCAAGTGATCCTGTTAACCACACTGCGTCTCACTATCTGCTTGCTTAAATATTCCTCTCGAGGATAATTTAGGATCCTGCTCCTTAGCCTACCAAAAGCAGTATTTAACTCAAAACTAGCAGTATCAATCCTGGTAGCACTGGCCCTAACCTCAGCCTCAAGTTCATCAGCCCTCCTGGATACGCTCTTCCACTCATCATATATGCGGATCTTATCCGCTATCTCCATGTCAAACTCAGCTGACATCCCTGCCAATTGTCTCTGTAACTCATCCATTTCTGCTCGAAATCCCTCAACCTGCCTCTTAGACTACTCCAGCTCATCAACTAGATATACCTCACACTCATGGAGGTGATGTACTGTAACTCCTAGCGAAGTAGCAGTCTAACGGTGCCCCTGCACCTCAGTCTCCAACACAGCCCCATGCTCCTTCAACCTGGTCACCTCGTCAGACATCTGATATGCCGCATCTCTATACCGGTCCTCCATCTCTTGATGGGTCTGATTCTCTCCCTCCAAATGCTGGACTCTAGACTCTAGCTCTATGTTAGCACTGGTCAGCTCCTCGATAATATTGTTGGCAGTGGTGCCCATGCTATCAGCATACTCAGCTGGCTGCTCAATCAGATCATCCTCAGAAAATGGCTCCTCAACTGACTCCTCCTCGAAGTCTGTCTGTTGTCCCTCAGACTCATCATCACCTTCAAATCTCATAACCCCTCATTGCCCTGGCGACTCAGCCTCTACTATATGATCCTCCTCAGCAGCAGCCTCCAACTCATGCTTAACAGCAGGTGCCTCAATCACTGGTCCTACCGGCTCAGTCGGCTCAATCCAGACAATATGTTTGTCCACCGGAGCATCCTCCATCAGTATACTAGGCTCGCCTATATCTGTCATCCTACAAACACAATAATAGACAAATCAACAGCTTGTTAGTATCATAATAAAATATATTCATTGATAAAATGAAACAATATTTCATTATGTACAACATCGGCTCGATGAATTTTCACAATTCACTTCCAACAAAACTCGACTCAAAGGATCTCCTCGACCCATCCTCCTAGCGTACTCTATATGAGTTTAATTCTAAGGTTATAACCTAGGTTTCGCATATCCTAAAGTTTATAACTTACGGCTCTGATACCAACCCGTGACACCCCCAAATTTAGGTACCACTACCTCGAATTTGGTGCTCACGTAATAATATAAACAATCTCTGCTAAACAACATGTAATACTAATGCGAAAAAATAAATAAACATATGTTGTCTATTACAATGACTTTCTAGTCCTAAGGTCTACAACCTTTACCAAAACAAACATCACAAACTACAAAATAATATCAGTGTTTGCGTTACAATCTTATAAGTTCTAAAAAAAATATAAATAGACTAACAACTATCTAGATAATTAAGATTTTGCTTTCCCTTTGCCTTTATCTTTACCCGATCCTTTAGGTTTAGCTGCAAAATATTTTATGACATCGCAAGTATGAGCAACTAGCTTGCTCAACAATTTAAATGAATAACAATGATTATGTCATAAATGAATAGGAATATCAACTGAATGATATAATAAAAGGAGCTCAACAGTGAACAATAGAATCAATACACAAAATAAAGAAGTGACAATTGATTATTTAACTGCTGAGTGGTCAAATGGACCATGAACTACTATTGAGGAAATTAATCATTTGATTGACCCTCTTAGGTTACTTTGTCAGAATTGTACTTGAGAGGATCAGCCTCTCGTACCATATGTATATGCATAACATTTATTCTGTTTGTATCGTTTGTTCGATACTTAGGTTATTCCCCATTATGGGTTGTTCTTCTCAGTCTAAGAATCCGTACCACTATGATTTGGATAGCTTTCAAAATAAATTTCGCATAGGTAGCCGAACAATGACTTAGACTTCTTCTTTAATCAATTCATAACTCAAGAATGGAATATGAATTCAAATAATATATGCGATTTGCAATAATATTATTGTGGAATAACTTGCAATATAATATAAGTTCAAGATTTAAGAATTGGCACCATGATATTGAATAGAGTTAGGAAACTTGCTCAATATAATTTGAGTAAGGTTAAAGAACTTGTCTGTTCGTCGACTTCCGACTAATTCGCTTAATTTAAACTTCTCTTGAAAACCTAACGTTAATAATGTTCGGCTATCAATTAGTAGAACATATAATCGTGCACTTTAAACACTTACCTATGCTAAATAATTAATCACATAACACATATAATTTTATATATTATCATTAATCGTATAAGATACTTAATTGATCTTATGTTAATGATTTAATTAATCAATATTATTTTTCTTAAGTGTTAAACACTTATTAAACCCTTAAATAATTTATTATAATTATTTAATTAAATTATTTTTACTTTATTAACTCTATCTTTATTTAATTACTATTTAATATCAGTTAAATAGTAATTAATTAATTACCTTTAATCATTATTTAACAATAGATAATAACTAATTCTGTTTATTTATTATTTAATGTTAATTAATTAATTAATTAATTAATTATCCTTACTTATTATTTAATTATAATTAAACAAAAAATAATTAATTTATTAATTTAATCTTCATTTAATTATTATTTAATGTTAATTAAATAATAATTAATTAATCAATTATCCTTACTTATTATTTAATCTTAATTAAATAATAAATAATTAATTTGCTAACTTAATCTTCTTTTAATTATTTTTTAATGTTAATTAAATAATAATTAATTAATTAATTATTATTATTTATTATTTAATCTTATTTAAATAATAAACAATCAAATTAATAACTTAATCCCTCTTTAATTATTATTTAATATTAATCAAATAATAACTAATTAATGAATTATACTTATTTATTGTTTAATCCTAATTAAATAATAAATAATTAGTTTATTATGTTAATCTATATTTAATAATTATTTAATCTTAATTAAATAATAATTAATTAATTACCTTTAGTTATTATTTAATCTTAATTAAATAATAAATAATTAGTTTATTATCCTTTAATTATTATTTAACATTATATAAATAATACCTAATTAATTAATTACCTTACTAACATTATTGAATAATTTTTTTAATCACCTTTTTATAATATTATTAATTAAATAATAATATTTTAATATTTATCTAGCATTATTAAACATTTAATAATGTTTTAACTATTTGTTATTAATTAAATATTAATTATATAATATTTTATATTAATATTTAATTAAAAGAATTGTCAAACCCGTTTCTGTTGACCGGGTCGCGCTTGACCCAGTTCCGACCCGGTCCACAAACTTCAGTTTATTTACGAAATTGCCATTCTGTGTGTTATATTTTCCTAAATTTGGGGTCCTTTACAAAAACTTGAATATCTTGAGTTCTACAAATCCAATTGAGCTCTACTTTATATCGTTGTGTTCGTATCTTCTTAAACTACAATAATCTAGGGTCGTTTGCTACATTCGGATAATTTTTGGTAACTGAAAACACGTTAAAGCGTACTGTCCAGCAAGGTTTTTCAATAGTGAACTAGTTAGCTTCAAAAATTCATAACTAAATCATTTTAAATTATTTTTGAGTGATTTCAAGGATGTTTGGTTCATAACTTACATATATATTCCCAGAAAATATGAAACCTTAAAAATAATTTGTGGATTTTGAAATGTACAATTTATTCAAACAAACTACGTTTTGTTCGTCGGTAAAAATATTTTCAAGCATTTTGCTAGATTTTTCTACATAAACCCATACCACTACACATTTAAACCACATGAAATACTATATAAACATGTCTAGCATGATTCTATGAACAAAGAGCTCTAAGAGAATATTTCTACCATAAAAATTAAAAGAAAACCAAGATTAGGTTTTTTTTAAAAGGGATTTATACCTTTTGCTCTTGCTAGCTTGCTTCCTTTCCTTTTTAAAGTAGAAGATGAAGTTGTTGGACATTCAAAGCTTCACCCTTGATGGTTTTAATGCTCTCTAACTACCAAATGCTTGGAGCTTTAATGGCATTTCTAGGATTTTTCTTTCATTCTCTCACTAAAACTCTCTCTATTTTCTCTAGAGAATTTCTCTCTCTAACTTCTCTTGAATTTTTTTCTTGAGAGCTTCTGTCTCTAAAATGCTTACAACTTGAAAAAATAAAGTATTCTAATGTTGGTCAAAGATGGTCATATTAAATTATATCTCATCTTCCAACAATTATACATATAACTATGTATGTATAGATCTATCATCAACTTCATCCAATCCAAGCTAACATAGAGATTTTAAAAAAAATTTAACCAATCAAATGTGCCACATAAGAGATTACATGGGACCCAAGGGATCCCTCTCTTATCCATTTAACACCTCATCTTTATCCTCCCAATTTTGCTTTATTTTTAATTTGAATTTGGTAGCAACATTGACCACTTGTTGACTTTCACTTAATTTATAATTTGGGCTAATATTTGGGCTACTACATTTAATTTCACTCGGTCTAAGTTAATTAAATCAATGGGCTACTAGCATGACTTGGTATTTAAATCAAGCATTTGGCTAAATTAATTAAATTACATGATCATACACTATTGTCTACAAGTCCATTAAATAATTAAATTCTTAGGCTTGTTTAATTAACTTACTAAGTCAGTCCATTAGTAATTTATTACATACATGGACCATTAAATACATTCATCTAGTTTAACACATTGTTACATATTTAATATTCACATTAATTATATAATCCAATTAGACTTTCCATATTCAAGATTAATTGATTATTTAATTAGGATTCCTTATAAAATAATCTTAGGCTAGTCCGTTAATTTAATAAATCCATTAGTCGGACTTCCTATACTAAAATTAACCGAATAGTCAACAATCAAATTACCACATAAAGGTTTAAATTAAGTCACACAATAACTCATTTAATTAGAATTTAGTTTCTCAATTTTATTTATAATGTAATTCAAAATTCTTGGTCCTTACAGACTACATATCTCATGCCTATCATGCTTTGCATTTATTTTATAATTCATGTTATTCATGCATGTCATTTACAATTTCATACAGTTCAATATATATAGAGCAATCAACTTAATCATCTACTGCATATCAATAGTTTATTTCAACTTGTATCACAAAAGCACATTACTACATTATTGCATATAATAATTTATGCACACATAATAATTTTATTGTATTCTAAATCAGGCACATAATGCAACACGTTCTGAAAAACTTGTCTGGACTTGTATAATCAGCTTACGCTAATCTTTCACGTTCCTTGCATCACCTTTTTGTTTTTTGTGCTTACTTTCTCTTCCTTCCAAAATAGGAGATGAACCACCAAGCTCTTCTCCTAAGCTTGACTCGGTTGGACTCGATGAAACTCACTATGAACTCACTTTATTTTTCTTTACTCATCGAGTTAACTCACTCTTTATTAGCTCATAATAAAATGGCTCTCGAGCAAACTTGACAAACTCTCACTCAAGTGAGCTAAGGCTCATATTTATAGTAGTCTAAATCTATACATACACACCTATATGTATAGAATGGACCTCAACTTTCTTCCAAAAATACTAGCAATTAGCTTGAGTGTTCCACACTTAATGTAAGAAAACAAAATGAATAAAATTTTGGAATCCATAGTACTCATATCCCATAACTGATCATGCTCTCTATTAATGCCCCATTTTTTATTTATTTTTAATGCACAATTGATAAATTAATGCATTCTAGAAGCTTTGACAATTGGACCAAAAATTGGGCTTGAAATTTAATTATTTGGGCCACCTATGATCATAATAATCCAGCAACATTGGGCTACCAAAATAATTCACTTACTTCTTAATAAATTGGGTTAGTTTAATTAAATAGCAACCCACAAAGCAAATTCTACAAGTCTCTCACTTAATTAATTGTTTGGGCTTGTTTAAATAATTATAGGAACACTTTAATAATTAAATTTAATTTAATTTACATAATTCAATTAAACTTGTCATATTGAATATTTAATTAGAGTTCCTCACAAAATAATCTTAGGTTAGTCTGTTAATTTAATAAATTCATTAATCGGACTTCCTTTACTAACATTAACCGAATAGTCAATAATTTAATTACCACATAAATGTTTAAATTAAATCACACAATACTCATTTAATTAGAATTTAATTTTTCCAATTTTATTTGTAATGTAACTCGAAACTCTTGGTTCTTATATTCTCCAACACAAATAATTGTGTAATTAAATTACTCACTTCCATAAATCATTTACAATGATTTATTAATTATGGAATATATTTATTTAATATATATTCAATTACTATCTAAATTACTCAATTAATTTAATCATTATATATATATATATATATATATATATATATATATATATATATATATATATTCAATTCAATATATTATACAATATATATATAATTACTATTCCTTCCCTAATTTAATTTAATTACCTTATATAATTTATAATTATATAAATTATATAATTATTCCTCATAAATCATATTAAAACTTCTTACATAAATTATTTTAGTCAAATATAATCACCAAGCTTTAAAGGTATTATATTACCTTATTATTAATATACTTCCAAGTATATATAATAATCAAATTTTAGGTTTTAAAATTTAAAAAACCTATGTTTACTCACATTTAAATCCTAACACAAAGATTAGGAAAATGTTTACTCACTTCTACACCTTTTCTTCTCCAAATATAGGTTTTAAACTTCAACCTTTATCTCATCATCAAGACCCTATTTAAAAATCTTGTGAAATATCCTGGATATTACACCTAGTCATGGAAAATTTTTACCCATGCTATTATTACATATATTTCATAAATCATAAATTGATTCATGCCGATTTTCTTATCATTGTTTATTTAAAAAATAATCAAAATATGTGATGAATACTTTTGAACAATTATTGTCATGTTTTGTTAACTTCTGATGCATAACACAAACGGTCGTTTTAATAATCGCAATATATATAATGGTCATGGAGAAAAATTTCACACATGATGTTAATGCTATCCTTTTTAAAATTATAAATTGATGCCTTCCCATTCCTTTATTTATTATTTATATATTTTTGAATAATCATAGTATGTATGTGTACATTTTCATTTCCTTATTCGCCAAGTTGGATAAGTTGTTTCCAGTTCGCTCATAGTCTTGCTGCTTTATACAACAATGGACAAGCTACATTTGCATTTACCTATGGTGGGGATATTTATGTTTCATTTAGGTTTTCATTGATCTCTCTCCTGCAAGGGATTTCATTTTCATGTTGAATAACTTCAACTTCTTAAATTCCTCGGTATGCAGGTGGAGGGAATCCAAGTTCATTCAGATGAAGGTGCAAGTACACAGACACGAGGGGGTGTATATTGGTTCATCTTGCCAGCCGGGTGTAGTTTCTTTCTCCAATATGAGACACTCTCTTTCATCGCAACATATCAACATATATAGTCACTTTCCTTTTCACATATCAAGTAAAACTGAATACAATGCGTATATATTTAGTTGTGTTATATTAATATTTATTGGATGCATAATTATGCAATTTTTTCATAACTTACAGCAAGCAATTTAACTTCGTTTATCTCATGTTTTAGAATTCATGCTTGCATATCTCGTGACAATAAGCCAATATATCCTTGAAAGCAATGTGAGTAATTTTTTTTCCTGGCTTTCTAGATCTCGGTTCATCATTTTGGGGGATGGTCTTGATACTTGCATCCACAAATCTTCTTACAACAAGAATTGCTGCTGGATGTTTGGCTATTGCTCTACTTATTGTACTTTTTGTCGCTAAAAATGTAAGTGGTATTCATCTCCTATACCATTCTTATTATATTTTCAGCAAATTTTTCGAGTTAAAAAGGACTTGCTAAATCTAATTGGAGTATGACATTGAATATTTTTTGAAATGCTTTCAAAGGAGCAATTTTTTTTGAGTAAGATAGTCTTTTCTAGAGTGTGTATAAACTTCAGAAATATCTGCAATCTTAGCCATTATACTGAAGAAATACGAAACTTGTTAAATTCTATTAAAAACAGCACAGGTGATTTAATTCTATAGATGTTTCGAATAAAAGTCTCGTTATGCCATACAATGAAAGAGGCTACATCTGTCTGATTAATTTCTGCTCTTATGTCAGTCAAACAGTGGACACTTCGGGGGCTTTGTATAGGTATAATCTTTCAGCATCTAGAATGTCTTCCTTCCTAAAATAAGTACACGGTATAAGATGGATGACATTGGCATCTTTTCTAACTTTCAGGATTTATCATCTTCCTTGCCATAATTTGGGTTCTGCGGGAAACAACAGAAATCCGTATACTTCGTTACATCATTCTATTTATTGGTAAAATCCATATGCTTTTTGTTTCTCTTTTACGCTAGCACTATGCAATTCTAATTAAATATTTTCCATTGTTGAAGGATGAAAGAAATGTTTCTTATATATGTTTTGGGATACTGCAGGTGTAATGAACAGCTTATTTTCTGTGTATGGTTTGGTCTTGGAGATGACTAAATAGCTGATGGTGTAAGTCTTTAATTATTAATATAAGGAATTGAATTGCATCCTCTTTGTGCAGATATTTATGATGATTTGATATCTCGAAGAGTTCACTCTAGCGATGCAGAGAAATTTGCAGAAGTTTGTCCTTGTCCTTGTAATGGTGTCGGATGCGGTGTCATTTGGTAAGCTAATTATTCATGGAGAAGGGACCATATGACTCGATCCTTACAAATAGAGGATTTTTTCGTTTTGCCTTTCTTTCATTGAAAAAGCAAGATAGTTTGGAATAGTACTAAATACAAGTTACTTTTTGCAGTTCCTAATCATGAAAATGACTTCTTGTAGGGGGTTTATGTCTTTTCTATTTCTTTGTGGAGCCATGTAACTTTGTCTGGTGATTCTTTCATAAGGTACATTCTGATCAGGATTTCATCTTATTTTTAGCATTTGCATACGCATCCCACTCATTTTAATCCTTGCTTTACTGTAGTGCAGGATATGACCATCAATTGAGTAAAAAAAATTAGAATCATTAAAATTATTTTTCCCATTAGAAATTTATGAGAATTATTAACCATTAAATAGTGATAAAATTTGCACGTGTTATTCAAATGGAAAAAAAGTGTCGGATTGCTCTCAAATTCGGTGTGATGAAACAACTCAATAACATAAATCAAGTTACTCGTGTTGATTTCAATTATAATATTCATAAATGCTAGTATTCGGTGTATTGGAGGTAAAATTTATTGGATGATAGCCAAGTCTGAATAAATCGCATTGAATAATTATCTTATCATTTGCGTAGGACTCTCATATTTTTTACAATTATTATGTGGTGACGCCATTTAACATAAACTTGTTTATAACAAATGCAGCTTGATGTAAAGTTTAATTACCTCGATGGTGTACTTGACTCTGAGCCGGAGAAGAACCTGAGGAAGTTCTTTTAAAATCACTTCGGATTAGAAAGCCTTCAGAAAGAGGAACTGTTATCAACTGACTAGACAAATAAGATTCTTCGGGTACATTAGTCTTGTGTCTTGACTTCAAAGAAGCACCTCCACTTCTCTGGTTCTCTGTGCTTCTGATTATTTTTTGACCTGTTATTGGATAATATTAACTTTGATTTATGAAAAAATAGCTTTTGAAGTTTTTCAGTGGTCATACAGTTGTGAATCAGCTGTCTGAATTTTGTTGAAGTTCCATTTTGTTTTTATCTTTTTTCCTTTTATTTTGGGGTGTGGGGTGGGGAGTGCTGTGGTTTGTTTGCTTCTATTGATCTAAAACAAGTCCTTTGTATAACTAAAATTCATGAGTATTTAATTTATTTATTTATATAGACGGCAAATGAGAAAGCATTTTAAAAGAAATTATGAACTGACTATTTATGACTATATAGTTTGCAACATGATCCTGCTTTTAGTTGAAAACAAGAAAGCATTATGTACTACTCCATCCGTTCCAAATTATAAGAATAATATTGATTTTTTAAAAGTCAATTTCACATATTTTCAATCTCAAAATTGATATGAATTCATTTAGTTTATGTCAATATTATTATGAATATCATAAACTACCTAACAAATACTATTAGTGATAAAGTTTATTATTTTCAAAACTTAAATGAATCGTGTCAATTGAAAATATCTCAAATTAACTTTCAAAAAGTAAATATTGGTCTTATAAGTTAGAACAAAAGGAGTACTTGCCATGAGTAATGTTATTATTCCACTAGGTATCATTTTGGTGCCCATCTTTCCAATAAACCTGTGCGCCAAGTCCCTGTTTCATAGGCTAATTTGCTGGTGAATTTTACAGAGCTATAATTAGTTGTATGCCCTGAAAGCTAGTCTTTCTAAGTTGGTTGTTTTAGATTTAGTAACCGTTCAAATATACACAGTTATCATATTTATCCCTTGTAACCTTTTCATCCACTTTTGTACATTGGTTAAGATTCCATTCCTCATTTCCCAGAGTAGTGTATGGATTTACAAGGTGATTATATACTCCCTCATTTTCATTTTCAGAATGAGAGTTTACTTTCTCTTTTTAGATTGTTTGTAACCGGAAAGTTAACCGTCCATATCAAATTTTGAAAATACATTGTATTTAGAAAAAAAATGGTTTTGGTGGTTTACTATGTCAAGATCAAATTATTTAAAAAAAAAAAAAAAATTTATTTTGACTACTTTAACACCCTGAAGCTGCAAAATTTGACTACCATTTTGGAATAGAGATGCTCTTATGGGCTATTTCCTTGAAACCTCGAAGGAACTTCAAGTAGTTTCTTCAGGGCAAGAGTAGGAGAGTTATGAACTTACAAATAATTTTCCTTAACAACCTCTTGAGAAAAGTCTGATGTTGTCTAAATCATTACGGTTAGCTTTTCTTATTAATTGTTGTGCAAAGAGAAGACTTGAATGACAAAGTCTACTCTCTCTCTCTCTCTCTCTCTCTCTTGCAATGGAATCTCTTTTATTTTAGTTGTAGGGACACTGCTAGTTCAGTACCCTCTTTATCCTGGCAAAGGTTGTGAGCACTAAAATGACTGTCTTAAACTTTTTACAGTTATACAATAATACTCTGTCATTCATTTGATTGTACCAATTAATTGATCCCAATTTCCTGACACTACCTTTCATTTCTTCAGTTATAGAGCTCACCATACATCTTCATGTTAAACAACTTCTGAATCTTCTCTATTGTATCTATTCACAAGAATCAAACCCAATATCTTTTGTAGGAATTCCTCTGATTAGCAAATATGGCAGAAACATTTCTCTTTCAAATTGCAGGACAACTTTTAGGCAAGTTAACCAGTCTGCCTGTGCATGGGATTGGTGTAATATGGGGCATGGAGAAAGAGCTCAACAGGCTTGAAATCACTTTATCTGCTATAAAAGCTGTACTTCTTGATGCTGATGAACAACAGGCCAAGAGTCAACAAGTGAAGGATTGGTTGGAAAAGCTTAATGACCTTCTTTATGATGCGGATGATGTACTAGATGATTTTGCAACAGAAGCTTTGCGACAGGAAGTGGAAATCAAAGAAAGCAAGCGTAAAAAAGTGGGTAAGTTCTTTTCCAGCTCGAATCCTCTTTTGTTTCGTGTCAGCATGAGTCATAAAATAAAAAAGTTGCGAGTGAGAATGGAAAATATTGCTGCAGATAGAAAGAACTTTAAGTTCACAGAGAGACTTGTAGATGCCAAAGTTACAAACAGATTGAGAGAGCAAACTCATTCCTTTGTATGTGCATCAGATGTAATTGGAAGGGACCATGATAAAGAGCATATTATTGCTCTTTTACTAGCCTCCAAACTGCTTAGGAATATCTCTGTGCTTTCCATAGTTGGACTTGGGGGACTTGGAAAGACCACACTTGCTAAGTTGGTTTACAATGATGAAAGGGTAATTGAGAATTTTGAAAAAAGGATTTGGGTTTATGTACCGGAGGATTTTGATCTTAAGATGCTGACAGAGAGAATCATAAGAGCTGCTACTGGTGCTAATAACGCGCACTTAGATCTGGATCAGTTGCAAATATGTCTTCGAAATGAATTGAGGTCTAAGAGGTTTTTACTTGTCCTAGATGATGTGTGGAATGAAGATCCTAAAAGATGGATAGATTTGAGAGATTTGTTAAGTTGTGGTGCTGAAGGAAGTAGAGTTATTGTAACTACTCGCAATAAAACTGTTGCTTCAATTATGGGCACTGGTGTACCTTACAACTTGGAATGCCTTTCAAGTGATGAATGCTTGTCTATATTTGTGAAATGCGCATTTAAAGAAGGACAAGAGAATGAGAACCCGAAGCTACTACAAATCGGGAAGGCAATTGTGAACAAGTGTGGTGGAATTCCTCTTGCAGTGAGAACACTGGGGAGCTTATTGTGCACGAAAACTGAAGAACGTGATTGGCTTTACATTAGGGATAATGACATTTGGAATATTGCGCAGAAGGAGAATGATATCTTACCCATATTGAGGTTAAGCTATGATCAAATGAGCACGGAATTGAAACAATGCTTTGCTTATTGCTCGATATTCCCGAAGGATTATCATATACCGAGGGAGGAGTTGATAAATCTCTGGATTGCACAAGGATTTGTACAATCAGACGAAACCCGACTCTTGGAAGATATTGGGAATGAGTATTTCAATGAATTGTTGTCAAGGTCGTTTTTTCAAGATGCCGATGAAGCTTTTGACTCTGAAGTACTAACGTGTAGAATGCATGATCTTGTGCATGATCTTGCGCGATCTGTGGCAGGGAAACAGTTTTCAAATGTGAACTTCGATACGAAGGCCATTTCTAGAAGAGTGCGGCATCTCTTATTTTGTGAAGAGAACTTGTGGGGGAAAGAATTTCCAGGCTTGCTGCTCAATGTCAAGAACGTAAGGTCATTTTCTTTCTCATTCAAGGTCGGACCTATTAGTCAGCCATTTCTTGATATGCTAATAAACACTTTTGAGTGCTTACGCGTACTGGACTTGAGCGAGTCAGATTTTAAAAGGTTACCCAACTCAATTGGTACCTTATCGCATCTAAGGTATCTTTCCCTGTATGGGAATCATACCATCAGAACACTTCCTGATTCCATTTGCAACTTGCTAAATTTGCAAACTCTTTATCTCTTGGGTTGTGAGCAACTTCAGGACTTGCCAAGAGACTTTGGTAATCTCTGCAGTCTTAGACATTTATATCTGACTTCCACAATGAAATGTTTGCCAAAGAATGGCCTAAAAGGATTGAGGTCACTTCAATCTTTGTACATCTCAAAATGTCATAATCTGGAATCTATATCTGAAGGAATGAAATACCTAACTGCCCTTCGAGCACTGTATATCACTAGCTGTTCTGCTTTGACATCCCTTCCCGAAAGTATGAGGTATCTAATTTCCCTCGAGAAACTTTGGATAATGGATTGTGAAAAGATCCTTACATTGGATGGAGAAGGATTGAAAGGCCTAAAATCACTTCAGTCTCTAGTTATTTGCGGACTTCCAAAGTTGAAGGAGCTGCCATCTGATCTTCAACAAGGTGATGCAACTTTGAAATACTTGAGGATTCAGCAATGTCCTTCTTTGCTGGCCTTGCCAGATTGGTTGAAGAACTGTGCAGCCCTTTTAAAACTCAAAGTAGTAAATTGCTCAAATTTGGAATCTTTACCACTAGGAATTCATCATCTTACTGCACTGCGAGTTTTGTGTATAGAAGGATGTGCTCGTTTGAATCTCGGATTCAGAGAGTCAGCTGAGTATATGACTTGGGAAATTGATGTCCCTGAGATTCATATCAGTTCAGATAGTCATATCAGCTCTAATCAAGAGTATTCTCGCTCTCTCAAGATTCCATCGGTTATATTACAAAGAAGAAATCCCCGCTTTAGGGATACTGAGCTTGCACCATGGGCGGCTCCTTGATATGGTTTCAATCAACCATAAAAATGTGCAATGAGTCTGGAAGCTGGCAAGATCTCCAGCCACAAGTGAAAGCAACTTAACTTGGTTGCTGGCATTGTGCCATCCTTTCCATGGTTCACTTCCTTTATTCTCCTTATTGATCAGGTTCATGACATGAGTTTTTTCTAGTTCTTTGCAAGAGTTGTGAGGGCTCAGCAGTCCTGTTTTGCTCGTCATACTTTGTCTATACAGTATTGTACTTCTGTACAACTGTTATAAACAAAGTACCACTCACGAAAGGGGATTGCTGACATTTCTTGATGGGGACTGCTGAGCTCCGATTTTCTGCAACTTCAGTACCTCTTAAAATTACTATAGCTCTTTCTGATTTGTAACACATTACCTCTGCTAGACTATTAAAATCATTAGTGTGACAGATAACTGAGCTAAGAATTTCTTACCTGTAGGTATATATATATGCCTATAAATAAAGCTTCCAATACTTCCAACTGTTTAGCATATGGTCCAGCCAAAAAAAATGATATGTTTCTTGTGGTAGTTTTATGTTACTGATTTCTTGTGGTAGTTTATGTTACTGAATACTTCATAATGTCCTATGCATTCTTAAGTTGTTCTCGAGCTGTGAAAGTTGTATCTAAGTAATATGTTCACATCATTTTGATGTAAGAAAATGACATGGGAATACATATTGAGATATATCATCTACTCCCTTCTTCCATCTCAAGTGTTGAGCTACAATTTATTTTTTTTTAATTTTCCTTTTTCATTCTTTCTTCTGAGTTCTCCGAGCGACTAACAAACCCATATAAATCTGGTCAATACCATTTTTGTTCATATGCCATAAAATGTACATTCATTCAAAATTTTAAGATATCCAACTTATATCTATTGAATCATTCATACTGTAAGAACTTTCTTGGTTTCATATGAAATACTGAATCTTAAAGGAACGCAAAGGGTGCGGTTGATCATTATATGGATCATAACTGTAGAATTTTTAGTCTCATTACTATTGTTTCATCCAATTCGCGTAGTTCACGCTAGATATTCAAGTATGACAGCCATGTTAATTGGCCAATTTCATAGCTGAAGTTATGCAATTTTATTGATGGGACTGAATTGGATGAATATCTGGATTAATTTTTTTGGTGAGGTTAAGGTTTTTGAAGTGGGACTTTGTTTCTTCTGTTTGTTGTTGTCGTCGTCATCTTTTATTTGTTTGGGGTTGAGTACTCTTGTCTGTTTGTTTATTTTATTTTGGGGGTGGGTGGGGGTTCTTGTATTTTTAAATTTTTTTTTGTCATTAGAACCGACTTTAAAAATTAGTCCAAAGAACAAAAATGAACCAAAATGCCAATTTGGAGGATAAAACTTAAAAGTGGCACTTTTGCCAATTTAAGGGTTACTTTAAAACTCCATGACAACTTAGAAAGGCAGATATATAATTCAAAAAAATTAATTTTTTTTCTCTTTATTCTTCCCTAGTTTTTCAAATTTTAAATATACCTTACCTAAGTGACAAGCAAAATCATTGAATGAGAATTTTCCAAAAGAGGGTTTTTTAATTTTTAATTTCTTGATGATGAATATATATACTTACGAGTTATTACCAATCCACTACGTCTTTTTTTTTTTTTTTTTTTTGTATATTGAACTATATAAATATAGAGACTGATTCATAACCACAAATTGTTATTAGTCAACGTCCTATTTATAGTATATCATGTGGGCAAAGTTCATTCAGACGTCCTACATATTTGACTAAAATACAAAATTATCCTTCATTTTTGTGTGTGTGTGATGATTTCATCACTGAGCTTAACTAATTAGTAAACTACAATAGCAAGTTTCCTCAAATGAATACTTGTGTGCGTTGTACGCGTTCTTTTCAATGCGAGAGTGATAGGATTGCTCATTTAGAGGCTAACCGATGTATAACGCAGTAATATGACTCTTAATCACCTATTTGATACAGGAGCATCTGAGCTTGATCATGTTGAGCTTAATCATGCCGATCTATCAGCTAGCACATTAATGGCTCTACAGTACCTGGAGAAAGCGGATCATGACAAAGTTAAAAGGCGTCGATGCCCTCGGGCAAGTAAGATGGGATCGACCTATTAACCTTAATCTCGGGTCGATAATACTCTTCGGGGGGACCTTGAGGTCGGGACCGATAATACTCTTCGGGGACCTTGAGGTCGGGATCAATAATGCTCTTCGGGGACGCCTTCAGTTCAGACGACTTCAGTCCTTTATTTTTGATAGTTTTTATTTTCTTTATTATTATTGGGCATATAATCTAGCTATTAATTATTAGGTGTCATATGGTAAGTACACGTGAGTTGGTTACTAAAGAAAGGTAGTGACAGATATTGGGGACTAACTACGTGGCATGAGAGAGAAAGATTTGCCAGAATCTGTTAGCCCCCTTTCTATTAGTTTCCTTTTTAATATTTCCTTTTCTGATATTTTCTTTCTTTATGCCCAAGTTTTACCTAGCTATATATACCCGGCTTGTGGGTATAGAAAGGGTTGTTGAATATATTGATAAAACTTTTCTGAGAATTAGAGTTGAGAGTTTCTCCTCTTATTTCTTTTGGTGAATCTCTTGTACTTTTACCTGTAGATTTGTATTAACTTAGCCCGCAGGATAATCGCTATCCCGCCGCCGGCGTCAGTTGGTATCAGAGCTCATCGTTCACCTGGAAGTTAATACTCACCGGTTTCAATGGCTGGTAGTCGTGGTCGTGGTAGACGTGGACAGGTTCCGACTGAGGAAGTTCCCTACCGTGATCGCAACGTTCAGGAAGTGATGATTGAGGATTTACAGAGACAAGTTGCAGAGTTAACCCAGCGTCTAACGACGCGAGATCAAGGTCGTCGAGAGCGGGTTCTGATTGAGGAGGCTCCACACCTTAATCTCCACTATCAGGGTCGTCATGGACAGTTTCCGGATGAGGAAGTCCAACACCCTATGTTTGAGGTAGATGATACTGATGCTGATTCCAGTTTTGATAATCCTTATCATAACCGGAACCAGTTCTGGGAACGAAGAGGTCAAGACGATTATCGTAGGGATTTGGGTTTCAAAGTAGAGCTACCAGAGTTCTCTGGTACGCTTCAAGCAGAAGGGTTCATTGATTGGATAAATGAAGTAGAAAGAATCTTCGAGTATAAGGAGGTTCCAAATGCTATGAAGGTGAAACTAGTTGCAATAAAATTGAAGGGCAGAGCATCTGCTTGGTGGGAACAGTTGAAGAAGTCGAGAGCAAGACAGGGAAGATCCAAGATAACTGAGTGGGAGAAGATGAAGAAGAAGATGCAGTCTCACTTCCTTCCCTTCGGCTATACTCAGTCCTTGTACAAGCGCTTGCACCTATTAAGGCAAGGAGTCAGGTCAGTTGACGAATACACTGAGGAGTTCTACCAGTTAATCGCTCGTAATGACCTATCTGAAACAGAGGAACAGTTTGTGGCAAGGTATTTAGGTGGTTTGAAGCAATCTCTGCAGGATGTGCTTAGCCTCCATTCAATATGGACTGTGTCCGAAGCTTACCAGCGAGCACGTGAGATCGAGCAACAGCAGAATAGAAGGCCGATGCCCAGAGGCATCCCCAGTAGTAGACCGACCCCACCACCTCAACAAATATGTTCGGCACCAACCCAACCACAGGGTAATGTTGGATCTACTATTAAGTGCTTCAGATGTGGAGAACCAGGACATCGGGCAACCGAGTGCAGAAAACCTGCTAACCAGAAAGGAAAAAATCTTCTAATCGAGGAAGAGGTAGAGGAAGCCGAGGAATTCTGCGAGCCTATCTATGATGACTATGAAGAGGAGGACGTGTTGTACGGTGATGGTCGAGAAACCTTAGTCATCAGAAAGAGTTTACTGACCCTTAAGGGTGATACCGATGATGATTGGTTGAGAACCAATATCTTCCACACTACTTGCACCATAGCCGACAAGGTCTGTAAGATGGTCATTGACAGTGGAAGCTGCGAAAATGTGGTGTCTGAAGAGGCTGTTCATAAATTAAGCCTGAAGACGGATCAGCACCCCAAGCCATACAAGCTTTCACGGCTCAACAAGGGAAATGAGGTAACTGTAGATAAGAAGTGCTTGGTCTCATTTTTAATTGGCAAAAAATACTTTGACAATGCTTGGTGTGATGTGGTATCCATGGATGCATGTCATATACTGTTAGGCCGACCGTGGCAATACGACCGAAGTGTCATTCATGATGGTCGGAAAAACACTTACTCCCTTAGCATCAAAGGAAAGAAGATTGTGTTAGCCCCTCGTCGGGAAAAAGGGAGTTCGGGTCGGTCAGGTAATCATCCCAACTTGTTATCCATGAAAAGGTTCTTACATGAGGTCGGACAAGGAGTAGTGTACGTTTTACTTCCCTGTGAAAACAGTTCAGCAAATAACAGCACCGAAGTGTCAGCCGACGTTCAGAAGTTGTTAACCGAATATGCTGACCTTATGCCAGAAGAGCTTCCATCGGGGCTACCGCCGATGAGAGACATTCAGCATCAGATCGATCTTATCCCAGGATCAAGTCTGCCGAACAGACCGGCTTACAGACTCAGCCCTAAGGAGTCCGAAGAACTGCAAAGGCAGGTGGTCGAGTTGCTGGAAAGAGGCTACATTCGTGAAAGTATGAGCCCGTGTACAGTGCCAGCTTTGTTGGTACCAAAGAAGGATGGTTCGTGGAGGATGTGTATAGACAGTCGGGCCATCAACAAGATTACTGTGAAGTATCGATTTCCAATCCCCCGTCTAGACGACATGTTGGATCAGTTATCAGGAGCCAAGGTCTTCTCCAAGATCGACCTTAAGAGTGGCTACCATCAGATCAGGGTCAGACCAGGAGATGAGTGGAAGACGGCATTTAAGACTCAACATGGTCTATATGAATGGATGGTCACGCCCTTCGGTCTTTCTAATGCTCCCAGTACCTTTATGAGATTCATGCATCAAGTACTACGACCTTTCATGGGAAAATTTGTAGTTGTGTATTTTGATGACATTCTGATCTATAGTCCGAGCCGAGAAGCCCACCATGAACACCTCCGAGCAGTTTTTGAAGTTTTGAGAAAGGAGCGTTTGTTCATTAACCAGAAGAAGAGTTCATACTTGACTACATCAGTAACTTTCCTTGGCTTTGTTGTATCGACTCAAGGCGTGCATGCTGATTAATCGAAGGTAGATGCCATTCGGGAATGGCCAACTTCAAAGAATATACATGATGTCAGGAGCTTTCATGGTCTGGCTTCCTTTTACCGACGGTTCATCAGGGACTTCAGCACCTTAATTGCACCTATCACAGAGTGCCTTAAGGGTAGGGAATTTCAATGGTCGGAAGAAGCTGAAATCAGTTTTCAGCTAGTGAAGCAGAAGATGACCGAAGCACCAGTGTTAGCACTCCCTGATTTTGATAAAGTATTCGAAGTGAACTATGATGCATCAGGGATCGGCATCGGTGGAGTATTGAGTCAAGCGGGTCGGCCAGTGGCATTCTTCAGTGAGAAGTTGTCAGGATCGAAGAAGAATTACTCTACATATGATCTGGAGTTCTACGCCCTAGTCCAGTCTTTAAAACATTGGCGTCATTACCTGATACAGCAGGAGTTTATTCTCTTTACCGACCATGAAGCTTTGAAGTATATCAATGGTCAACATAAGATGAGCCGAAGGCATGCCAAGTGGGTGGCATACTTACAGGAATTCACCTTTACACTTCGGCATCAAGCAGGAAGTCTAAACCGTGTTGCCGATGCTCTCAGTCGACGCACAGTACTTCTTACTAGCATGAGCAATACAATCACTGGGTTTGAAGTCTTCCCTGATATGTATACAGAAGATCCTTCCTTCGGGAAGATAGTTCAGGAAGTGACTGAAGGTCAACGATGTGACTTCGTCCTGCACAATGGTTATCTGTTTAAGGGACTTCAACTTTATGTACCAGATTGCTCGCTCAGACAACAGATAATTGGTGAGCTTCACAATGAGGGTCACTTCGGGAGAGATAAGACACTAGCCCTAGTCTCGACTAACTACTATTGACCGAAGCTGTCAGGAGATGTGGCTCGACATGTTGAAAGATGTTATGTCTGTCAGCGGTCAAAGGGGGCGCTCACTAACGCAGGTCTATATACTCCCTTACCCGTACTAGAAGCTCCATGGATAGATGTGAGTATGGATTTTGTGTTGGGATTACCTCGAACTCAGCGGTCAGCTGATTCTATCTTCGTGATAGTAGATCGATTCTCGAAGATGGCTCACTTTATTGCGTGTCGAAAGACCATGGATGCTGACCGAATTGCCAATCTTTAGTTTCGGGAAATCGTCCGACTGCATGGAATTCCAAAGTCAATCACCTCTGATCGGGATACCAAATTTGTCAGTAACTTCTGGAGGAGTTTATGGGGAAAGTTCAGAACCAAGTTGAACTTCAGTAATGCTTATCATCCTCAGACCGATGGTCAGACCGAGGTGGTGAACCGAAGTCTAGGCAATATGTTGCGATCTCTGGTTGGAACAAAGCCGAAGTAGTGGGATCTTGCTTTAGCTCAAGCCGAGTTTGCTTACAACAGGTCTAAGAACAGAACTACAGGGATGAGTCCTTTTGAGATTGTTTATGGTCAAAATCCATCGGGAGTTCTGGATTTGTTCCCTATTCCCAGGATCGGACGAGTGCATCCGAAGGCAGATGAGATGGCCAAACACCTTCGGACTATTCATGATCAAGTCCGTCTATCTATCATCGAGCATAATGCCACCTACAAGGATCAAATCGACCAACGCCGACGTCAAGTACTTTTCAAAGTTGGTGATTTTGTTTGTGCTATTATGACCCGAGAACGGTTTCCTATTGGAGAGTACAATAAGCTTAAGGATCGAAAGATCGGCCCGTGTGAGATCCTACATAAGATCAATGATAATGCCTACCATCTGCGCATACCGAGCCATTTACGGACCTCGGATGTCTTCAATGTCAAAAATTTAAGCCCCTGCTTTGACGAAATCGAAGACACTAATGACAACTCGAGGACGAGTTCTTTTCAACCCGGGGTGACTGATGCAGGAGCATCTGAGCTTGATCATGCTGAGCTTAATCATGCCGATCTATCAGCTAGCACATTAATGGCTCTACAGTACCTGGAGAAAGCGGATCGAGAGAAAGTTAAAAGGCGTCGATGCCCTCGGGCAAGTAAGATGAGATCGACCTATTAACCTTAATCTCGGGTCGATAATACTCTTCGGGGGGACCTTGAGGTCGAGACCGATAATACTCTTCGGGGACCTTGAGGTCGGGATCAATAATGCTCTTCGGGGACGGCTTCAGTTCAGACGATTTCAGTCCTTTATTTTTGATAGTTTTTATTTCCTTTATTATTATTGGGCATATAATCTAGCTATTAATTATTAGGTGTCATATGGTAAGTACACGTGAGTTGGTTACTAAAGAAAGGTAGTGACAGATATTGGGGACCAGCTACGTGGCAGGAGAGAGAAAGATTTGCCAGAATCTGTTAGCCCCCTTTCTAGTAGTTTCCTTTTTAATATTTCCTTTTCTGATATTTTCTTTCTTTATGCCCAAGTTTTACCTAGCTATATATACCCGGCTTGTGGGTATAGAAAGGGTTGTTGAATATATTGATAAAACTTTTCTGAGAATTAGAGTTGAGAGTTTCTCCTCTTATTTCTTTTGGTGAATCTCTTGTACTTTTACCTGTAAATTTGTATTAACTTAGCCCGCAGGATAATCGCTATCCTGCCGCCGGTGTGACGCCCCCAAATCTGGGCCCACACAGCCCAAACTTGAGTCGTCAAAATACTACAACAAAATTATTACAACAAAGCACAACGTACAACAATACAGTGTATAATAATACACAACTAAGTCTTCACTATTATTGCCACACTATTTTACAAAACGTGAAGACTATGATAACTATTCCTCGGACCCTCACTCCATTCCCCGGCTAGACCCTGTTATGTTTTCATCTCCTGTTGAAAAACAATGGAACAAAAGAAAGGGTGAGCTCAAATAGCCCAGTAAAGAATATCATGACTAAGATAATGACGAATAAATTATCATTAGTCTTCAACAGTTGAGTTCTTGATAGAATACAATAGACTACAAGGTTTATATCAAAAACTGCAGTTAAATTCTTAAACAACGTTCAGATCAATAATAGCAGCGGAATGAGTAATCTATTAGAAGAATAATGCAGACTATAATGTCCACTCGGTTCTCTTTTTAGGAAAAACATCATCAACTTTTATCATCTGAAATATCATTAGTCAAGATAATACAAATTCACAGTTCCTGATCATAATCATGCACATCAACAGTTCATCTTTGTACTACGGGCCAAAGATATTCAATATAGCACCAACGGTCATGATTATACTAGATTCAGCCTTTGGTCATAATCATACCAAACAACAGTTCATCTTTGCACTACGGGCCAAAGAGAACATTCACCACGTGCCATAAAAGACACCAAACAGATGTATCGCCTTTAACCTATTATATCGCCTTTAACCTATCATATGTTCAACAAATATATCACATCTGTGCCCCCGGCCACAGATATTCACAACAGCTTGATTTTTGGATGATTAGAATGATATAAATGATGAACAGAAGAAATAGGATAACAATAAGTATCGGAAGTTTACTTTGTATAGATTCAAATAATGTCCAAATTGTCAACATAATGTGGAGTGAAATTTAAAAATGATATTCAAGATCCACAGTTCAGAATAACGGTTACAATTCAATAGAAAGGTTCACGTAAATAGGAAGGTTCAGTTGAAATAATGAAGTTCAACTATTATGGAACATATAATATTTTCAGGAATTATAGAAGCAATAGTTCCATAATAAATTTCGATTTAGGAGTATGAAAGAAAATAATATCCCTTACCGTAGCAGGTTTGATTAACAAAAGGTGAAGAAAATTAATACAAAGGGTTATTCACCAACAGGCGGCAATCCGCTCCGTAAGGTTATTCCCACAATTTAATAGAATTTGAGTACAAAGAGTTATTCACCAAACAGGCGGCAATCCGCTCCGTAAGGTTATTCTCAGAGATTAATAATGAATGAATTACGAAAGGTTATTCACCAACAGGCGGCAATCCGCTCCGTAAGGTTATTCCCACAATTTAATACATGGAAATAAAAGGCACGTCTTATGAGTAAGGAAGAAACAATATTATTATCGAGAATCAAATAATGATAATCCCTTACCATAGTATGTTTGAATAATGGAAGATGAAAAAGATGGTATCCCTTACGAGTAGTAATTTTAAGAGTATGAAAGAAAATGACATCCCTTACTGTAGCAAGTTTGAATAATAGAATATGAAAGAATATGATATTCCTTACCGTAGTAAGTTTGAATAATGGAAGATGAAAAAGATAGTATCCCTTACGAGTAGTAATTTTAAGAGTATGAAAGAAAATGACATCCCTTACCTTGATATTGTGAAACAAGTTTATAGCCGAACAAATCCTTCATTGTTTGTCTATGTAGCAGTAAAGAATCTGACTTTTGAGTCTTCTAGAGTTTTTAAAATCTCTTTATGTTTTTAAAATAATGTTACTCTCGGAAAGATAGACGGTATAGACTCAAGAATCACTCAATTCGGAGTTAATATGAATGAGTTATGAATTTTCAAAACTAAGACTGAAAATAATGACGAAAATCAGAATATGTTACGGTTTTTAGTATTTTAAGGCATGAAGATGATTTCAGATGACTTTTCTTCCTTCTTCAAAGTTGTAGAGGACGAAAAACTGAAGAGGCAGGCTTTTAATTCATTAAATTCTGATAAATAATGAATTTACTATGATTTTTCGAAAGAGTTACTGTACATAAGAAAATTCCACTTGGGAATTCAAAGAAGAATGCAAAAGATTTCAAAACTAGGAATGACTTAAGAACACTTAGAGAGAACTTACACAAAGAAGTATTTAGAGAGTGAAAGAAAGAATGAGTAAGAAAGTTTATGAAAAATCCTTAAGTTAAGGCTTCTATTTATAGCCAAAAATCTTATCATTCATTTAATCTAAACCATTCATTTAAAGATCATCTTTTAATCTACACCATTCATTTCAAATTTTATATTATCTTTAATCTACACCATTCATTTCATATCACCTAATAATCACCTAACTTTATATTATAAACAAATCAATTTAATTATTCAACAATAATTCACACTTTAATCTACACCATTCATTTCATATCACCTAATAATCACCTAACTTTATATTATAAACAAATCAATTCAATTATTCAACAATAATTCACACTTTAATCTACACCATTCATTTCATATCACCTAATAATCACCTAACTTTATATTATAAACAAATAACTTTATCAATTCAATTATTATGACTAATTGTTATAAATACAGTATAGTTAGTTCTTAGATATCAAGTCAATAAATTAATGAAATACAACTGTTTAAATAACATCATAATAGAGATAACAATAATGTAAAATAAAGCATACGTTACTGTGTAATGACAATTATTGATTCAATAATGTGAATTACTGTGCATATGTTACTGTGACAATTATTAGGTTCAATAATTTTAAAAAACAGTGCAACAACAATTATTGACTCAATGATATAAAATACAGTGTAATGACAATTATTAAATCAATAATGCAAAATACTGTGTAACAACAATTATTGAATTGATAATATAAAATATTATGCATTGACAATTATCGATGAAATGATGCGTAATAGTTACGGTGTCAATTATCAGACCAATAATATGAGACACTATGCAATACCGCGTGTTACTGTAGAGTACCGAGTGCTACAGAAAATAACAATAACTACCGTATGCTACTATTCTTTTATCACCGGTATTTTAACAGTTCCGTTGACTATTTTTATTTAAAAAGGTTATTTCTGTCGTTTTCTATATCCGACAAATATTCCGTTGTGGGGTCCACCAATAATTTGTTATTTCGGCGCCGTCGTACGACACGAATATTCCCCGACCAAACGAATATTGTCCGACAAAATAAAATTTGCACATAACATCCTTAACTTTTAACTTTATCGATTTAACCACTTACTGTTTCAAAAAAATATATATGAAAAAAAATTAAATTTTGTATTTCATAAAATTCGGGGTCTTACAGCCGGCGTCACTATTTGTTTGCATATTTTGAGAAAATAACGAAACGAATACCAAGTTTCCTCAAATGAAGTCTTGTGTGCGTTGTACGCATTGTTTTCAATGCGGGAGTGATATGATTCCTCCTTTTGAGGCTGAACGATGTATAACGAAGTAATATGAGTCTTAATCACCTATTTGTTTACATCTTTTGAGGAAATAACGAAACGAATAGCAAGTTTCCTCAAATCAAGATTTGTGTGCGTTGTACGCCCCTCAATTAAGGTATAACTACTAGAGCAAAAATGTCCCTTTTAAAGTACGTATGCTTCGTAGTGCAAAATTGACTAAAATGAAACAATTTTGCACTACTATTTGTATTTTGAATTAGGATTTTGACTTATATATATATATACCTAAACTTATGAATGAAAATGTTACAAGTGACTAAGCTAAATAAATAATTTTACATGTCTACTGCTAGTATATAACAACGTCCAACATACAATATATTGTATAGGTTTTTTGCTGACCGGTAATTGTGATTTGTATCAACCCTCGTAAATATTGCCTCTTCAACAAGTTTTTGGATTGATAAAGAATTGTATATCCACATCAAAAAGTTTGATTTATGAATTAATTTGAATTACAACTCATTTTTCGACATACATCAAGTGGGTTTAATTACTTTGGTCACTAATTTGACAGTGAGGATTTCTTAAGAATTACGTACGCATGCGTGAGGATCCTGTTTCCTAAAGTTGGTTAATTAATTAAGTCACTTGTCTAGAAATCAAAAAGCAAATGCTGCAACTCTCTCTCATTCATAATAAGGAAAGAATTAGAGAAAATGCTTTTGGTATTCCGGCACATTCACATTGTAATTTCACATACTAAACACACTGTATTTCAGCATGGTTGGATTTTATGGTATTACTAAAGAAGAAAAATTACTCAACTTAATTTTCTTAGTCGGCCAATTTTTCCTTGGAAGTTCTAAATACACTCGAAGCAAAATTAGTGTTATGTTTGGCAATTCAACTCTAAACTTTGAAATAAAATTTTTAAAAACATTTGAAATTTTTTAGAGTTGAGATTTAGTTAAAATTTGACACTCAATTTTAAATACAGAATTGAGAATTGAATTGTCAAACATAACTTATGTAGTCCTCAACCGACTAGCACGACAGGAGGTATTCCAAGACATGCATGCATGCCCCTTTGGTCAACAAAATTTGGATAAACGTATCAACAAAATTTGGATAAACGTATTGCACTTTTGGGCAACATAGTTTAATTATAGAATTAGAAAATGTAGTCGTATTTGAGTAAAAATAAGTGCATTTTATGAAAAATGTGACGACCCCTAATCAATTGTCTGTCACATTTTTAAGGAAATAAAGACTAGACAAAAAATATATAAATAAAAAGAGTAATAAATCAATACATAACCACGGACCCGTCACGCATAAGTTTCAAGCAATGCACTAATCTATGTGGACTAGGCCATCAGGGATAAAAAGTTGGCGCACAAATTTGACCCTGATAATTTGCTTTACTTTAGGGTTATGAATGTTACTCAGTTTTTTTCATTTTTTTTTTTTTTTAACTTTTTTTAGATTCACATATATAGTCCACTTGTTCTTATTTTAATGTTATGTATAGTTGACATGAAATGTAATCATCTATTGCCATACTGTCGTATTGTAATAAAGCTTAAAGGCTTGGCTGCTCTTTAGTGTATTTTATTATATTCACTTGTGCTAAATCTCACCTAACAAAAGGTAAAATGTTTCATCATTCATGGAATATATATGTAATAAGGGATATGCTCCCTCGACTGTTTGTTTCCAAGTGATGGAATACTTTCATCTGTGCGCTTCCACAAGGTACATACGTTGTGAAAATCTGAGATTTATTTATCGATCAAAATGTAAGCTCATTTAGAACCCGCCGGCTCCAGAACTCTTTAATTCTTTAACCGAGGAAGAAAGTGTGAATAAGAATATTCAGATACTATATTTAATTTGATTTGACAAATCTCTTGCTTAAGTTCACTAACTTTATTTAACTTGGAACTTCTATATAATCAATGGCTTTGCTTTTGAATTATGTAGGTGAGGAATTTCGTACCTCGCTCAGCTTCGTGTGTTGTATTGATAGAGGATGCGAGAAATTCACGAAGAGTATGAAATTGATCTAAAGATTAGAGAGAGGAGAAGAATCTATGAGCAATTACTCAAATATCACAAGACAGAACTTTCGTGGTCCTGATGTAATAGCTAGTGTCCAAGAGCCTATCAAGTGTTTAGGGTCTCGAGGGAATCCAAGTTCAACTTTGAGGGTCCAAGTCTAATCACGAGTGTCTCAAGTTAGAACTCAAATTCAAAGTCTTCAACAAGCTCTGAGAGAGAATTCAAGCTTTTCTGGATGTGGAGATAATTAATTCTCTAAGTGGCAAAAAGTGCATCCCTCATAAAATAAGGGGGGTATTTATAGAATTCCCGGCTAGGATCATGTGTCAGACATGTGACTCTAGAAGAAATTTTAGAAATACCTTTAGTAAGAGAATTTTTTTTAGAATACCCCTGGTTACCCAAGTAATGTACAGATCATCCGATTCTTTTAACCACCAATCTAATCCCTCAATCGATTTTTAAAATGAGTTTCCCCCACGAGCCTTTTGCATCGGGACTCGTGATGACAACTCTCAAGTCTCAATTTTCAAGGTTATTGTTATTAAGTTCAGAAAATCGCGTCGAACAACTTTACTGTCAAAAAATCTTGAAGAAACTCAGCGCAAAACGGGAGTAGGCCACTATAGGGGGCCGAACCCTGGGGAGCTAAACCCTAGGGGTTGAACCTTGAGGGGCCGAACCTTGGGGGGCCTAACCTTAGGGGGATGCTTTAGGTTTTCGTCTTTTCCTTGTCCATTTTTCTTGTTTTGCTCTCCTTTTGTTTTGGTAGTTCAAATCAAGTTTGCTCTAGAAGAGATCTTTAGAACTTTACCTTAAAGCAGGACGTCCGAGGGTTGTTGAACCCTAGGTTTTTCTGTCTTTCAATCGTTCGTTTGTTGTCCGTTATTCATTTATTCGTTGATTTTTGACTTTTCGTCTTTCATTTAATTCCTTAGGGTTACTTATGAGCTCTAATTTATACTTGGACTCACATTTGCCTCCTTGCACGTGAGTCATGCTTTGAGTGAGTTGTGTGCACAATACTTCTGTGACGCCCCCAAATTTGGGTTTCTTGAACCTCGAGTTCGGTGCTTACGATCTGACCTTATTCTAACTTCCACGTCATAATCAATAGTATAATCGATAAATTTCGTGAATTTTAAAAACTTTCTATAACAATAATAAATAATATTCAATATCAATATAGATATTACAACTTTATAAATCTTCGGTTCCAAAATCGCAACCTTTAATATTCATCTTTACAAGAACCAATCATATATTATGATTCGTTTCGATAAGTTAGATATACAGATTTAGTTATCGACATTCGATTCCTTCATTTGATGCTTTGTTATAATCTATATAGTTTGAATATAATAAATTAGATTCCAAATCAGTAACCTAATTTCTCAATACATCAAGCCATATACCAAATTATACCATCTTTTCAAAAGTGTTTCATTTACTACAATGTTACCTTAAAACAATGCATGTAAAGTTCACGACTCATTATCACCAAAATTATCTTTTATTTAATATGTCAATATTAATACAACTGACTCCCGTTACAGTTCAATATCTACAATTCACGATTCAATAACTTATTACGGCATAATATGTTCACTTTAGTCGTCTCAACTTGATACAATTATGATTAAAGAAAACGATACAGGATTGCCTTTTAGATGCTCTTCAATTCTTGATGGCCCAAATCATCAGATAATTCAATTATTAATCTACAAATAAAATATTTGTCAGAATGAGCGTGACGGCTCAGCAAGTCTAACAGTTTAATACATTTCATACTTCACGTAATTCACATTTCATACATGGTTTATAGTTCGCATATTTAGCATTTCTATATACATGCTTCTAGTTTATTATGCATTGCTTATAAATCACACATCAGGCTTTATCAACATATCATTGTTCACATATCGCATATCACAAGTAAATTGAGTTTCCATTACCCAATTAAATGTAGTCATAATTTAACTTCAACAATTCAGATAGCATTGTATTACAAATCACGTATTTCTACATACTCAGAACGACTTCATTATAATTCAACACTGATCGCACATAATCAATATCAAGTTTACAAATAGCAAATATGACTAAAAAACTTCTCTTGGTTTTGCGTTTATTGCTTTACGTGTATCAAACCCCTGATGTAATAATCTCAAACGTCGGCTAACATAATCCGAACTAAATCCATTGTCATAAAACCTATATATCATAACTCGGGTTACAACTTATTCAATAATCCCGTTTGAGAATTAACATTCTTCTAAATCAATGTATTAGTTTTTAACAATGTTGTAATTCCGTTGTTACTTAACTATTTAAGTTCATTAGTCAGTCAACATATAATCCATAACATCCCAATGCCTCACAAGTCCACTAGACATTCTAAAGTCTTTAGAATATTATTCTAGGCTTTTCAACCAATTTTCACATTTTTCAGATTATCCGACAATTTTCTATAATTATTTCTATTTATAAAAATTATCATTTAATAGCTTCAAAATAAATATAATAATTCAGCATACATTTATATCTTCAAAACACCACTAATATTTATCTTATATTATTATAAGATTTTCACCAAGTTTCATAATTTTCATCAATTCATAAAATTTTCTATGAATTTCCACCATTTTTAACTAACTTTAAATGGCTTTAAAATATAATAAATACCTATGCTCTTCAATAATTTACCAAACATTTTCATAAATTCTTAAATAATATTATAAGATTAGTGTAAAAATATTTCAACTAAAAATGATTTTCTGGTAATTACTTATAATTTTCAACATGCTGAAATTTCAAAATTTCATAGAAAATAAAACACTTGTCCAAAAATTACGAATTTTATGTCCATTTCATATGAAATTTAATTATCTACAACTTTTTAGTACAAAGTTTCTTCAAATTCTGACTAGAAAATAACAGAAACAGTTCTGTCGAAAAGTTCATCGGCGACAACGTTCCAGTCATCTTCTCCGGCGATCCAAAAAGTTTTCTTGCTACTTTTTCGTTGTTTTTCTGCCCAGAAATCATCTACACATTCTCAGGAGCCCACTCATGTGATTTATTTTACAAATAATCATCAATTATTTATGTTTTTAGAAAAATGATCTTACTTAGGCATTTTCACAAATATGTTGTGTGCATTTTCACAAATATGTTCATGTAAACTTACACATATTCATACACCCCAATCATCATTTCCAACCTTATTACAATAGAATCTACTAAGATTCCCCTTCCTATAACCTCCTACAACAATTTAATCACAACAATTAATAATTAACCATTATAATAGTAATTACATAATATAAGGAAGAATATTACCTTTTGATTGGGAGACTTGAAGAACCCTCTTGCTTGCCACTTGCTAAGCACTTTTTAGAAGTCCTTCTACTACTTTAAAACCGTTAGGTTTCCTTCTCTTTCTCACTCTCTATATGCTACTTACACTTACTTGGCAAAGAATAGAAAGCAATAGTCTTTAAGGAAAAATTATCGAGTATATAATATATGAATCTCCCTTTCCTTCAGCTATATCAAAATTTATTAGTATGTAATAAAGGTCCAAGCTAGCCTAGCTTACTCTCTAAGATAGCCCCCTACTCTAGCCCTTATCTACTGTCACAGGGACTGCTGTAGTAGCCCCCATACCTTCACTTATCAGTTGTACTCTAAGGCTGAGATGTGAACAAGCCATCACTTCTCAATTCCCTTGCTTCAATGGAGTTAGTTTAGCACTCACGTGCTCCTACTTCCTAGTAGGTTTGGTGATATTTTCTAATAAGAATTGATAATTTTTTGTCTCCGTAGCTTGGGAGTAGAAGAATTAGGCTTAGAGAATAAATTTGGAACGGAAGTGAGAGAGAGAGTGTGATGACCCCAAATCCGAGTTCCTTGAACCTCGGATCCAGTTCAATACGAGTACTACATTTCCTTATTGTTAAATAATCATTTATTTATAATTTTACAACATCTCTTTCTATTCCAGAATCGCAATCTTTATACATTCCTAGTATGTCTTAATATCATATATGATACGACATTCTATTACAATCAATTTGAGTATTTAACACTCATATTATATACCAACCAATTCTTATACTACACAATTATTTTACCTGTCCAATTCGGACTGATATCTACAATGGTCGTGCTAGATCTTCAGTAAATGTAATATGCATTCATGCTTCTTGATCTTTAACAAAACTTCGAATAACTTGCACTATCTGAAAATGTTGGTTTTAAGCAAAAGTGAGCACGATGGCTCAGCAAGTTTAATAGTTACACATAACACATTACATGCTTCACATATTATACATGCTCTGCATTTTATTCTTACATCATGCATTTCATGCATTTCCTTTTATGAATGCTTTATACTTCTTATGCATCACATACAATAAACAACTAGCATCTAGCAAATCATGCTTCATATCAGTACATATTTCAAATGTAATCATATCTCATGTTATTCACATATCACAAATATCATCAATATATCTTTCATGTTAATAATTTAAATCATATTATAGCATATTAATGCACATAGGAGCAAGTTCTGAAAAACTTGTCTGGTTCGCTTCTACCATTTACGCTTATTTGAATCTTTCGTTCAACCTACAATTTATATATAAAATTGACATAATCATTAGTTACAATGACTATTAATTAGTCTTAACTTAAGACCTTAACTTCAAATTATTAATTAACTCTTTAGTTGTCCGACAAATGAACCTTTACGTTCCGGACAAAAACCCTAGCCTAACAAACCTAGTTGGACATGTCGATAAACTTAACCAACTTACACCTTCACTACACATTCTTCGTACGACTTACTTTTAATAAGTTGTGTAAAATTTTGTCACAAATTGACTATTTACATCGGTTTAATTTAATTAAACATTCTTCTTTTACATAACTTAATGATTTGGACATTTAATAATGTATCAAATACTTCAAAATATTATCTACATTTGATAATATACAACTACGTTTAAATATTATTAATTATTTAATAATATTTTACACACGTATTAATATTATTTATCATTTAATAATATTTTAATCACTTATTAATATTATTAATCATTTAATAATATTTTAATCATATATTAATATTATTAAGCATTTAATAATATTTTAATCACTTATTAATATTATTAACCATTTAATAATATTTTAATCACATATTAATATTATTAACTATTTAATAATATTTTAACCTCTTACTAATATTATTAACCATTTAATAATATTTTAATCATTTACAAATATTATTCACCATTTGATAATATTTTAATCATTTATAAATAGTATTCACCATTTGATAATATTTTAATCTCTTATTAATATTATTAACCATTTAAAAATATTTTAATCACTTATTAATATTATTAACCATTTAATAATATTTTAATCACATATTAATATTATTAACCATTTAATAATATTTTAATCACTTATTAATATTATTAACCATTTAATAATATTTTAATCTCTTACTAATATTATTCATCATTTAATAATATTTTAATTATTTACAAATATTATTCACCATTTGATAATATTTTAATCATTTACAAATATTATTCACCATTTGATAATATTTTAATCTCTTATTTATATTATTAACCCTTCAATAATATTTTAATCACTCATTAATATTATTAACCATTTAATAATATTTTAATTACTTATTAATGTTATTAATTATTTAATAATATTTTCATCATGTACTAATGTTATTAATCGTTTAATAACTTTTTAATCATATACTAATAATATTGATCATTTAATTATATTTTAATAATCTTCAAACAATACCAATAGTTAACTTTTTAATTGTGTTAACTTTAGTCTTTATTTTAAATATTTAGCTACCATTAATTCACTAATAAATTCTACATATATAGGTTTAGTATCCAAACACATTTATTTTATACTTATTTTAACTTAAAATTTTATTAAAAACTCGATCTGGACCGACCCGACCCTACCTGACCCAGAATGCCCATAATCTGTTTGGCAGATTGTTTGGGCGCAGCTGCACCCACACCGAGCGCAGGTGCGCTCGGCCAGTCGATCTGAAAGTCAACTTTTTGACTACTCGACTCTCCGACGTTCTGATAGCCATAACTTCTTCATTTTATAACATTTTGAGATGATTCTTGAGTCCATTCTCATCAGAATTTCCCCCTCTATAATTTCTCTTTATATCACAAATCCAAATTCCAAACGGAACTAGACTAAACACAGATCACAAGGACAAAGTGAAAACTAAAATCACAAATCCTTGGTTTTAATTGTTCAAACTTGAATAAAATAAACTCTACACATCTAAATTACACAAACTTAGTGTTGTTGTCTTCCTAACTTCTTGTTTTACAATATTTCATGGTTGAATCACATTTTTGAAAATGTTTTGACAAGAAATTTAAGATCGAACCATCTAGGGTTTTACCGGTAAATCGTTATATGAATTTTCTTTCTAATTCTTTACGTATCACCCATACAAATACATGTATTAACTATATCAAACCATGAATATATCTATATATCATAGTTTTAGAGTTCTATATCATCAAAATAACTTTTGATCGGTTAAAAATACATTTTAACCGTTCAAATCATATCTAAACTATAAAAATGAACTAAAGACTTTAGAACGCTTTTTAACCTTTTATACATGGATGCTCTCCTTCTTCTTGACATGATCTTGGCTTGTGACTCCTTATAGAATATCCTCTAGCAATTTCTTTAGTGGATCATCGACTCACTAGAGTTTCCTCTCTTTTCTCTCTTGGGAGCTCTCTCTTTTCTCTCTTGTTGCTCTAACAAAATGACTAACAACCTAACTCATTGGTGATACATTCTATTTATAGAACCACCTTAATTCCATCAACTAGCATTGGTGAAATTAAGGGTTAATCAAGCTTACTATAGCTTGAATGACCAATTGTTAGACCTTTTGAATGACCATTTGATTGACTATGGTAGGTGGGGAGTTGTTGAACCAACTTTGTACCCAAAATCAACCAACAAGCAACCTTCACATCAATGTGGGCCCCAAAATTCAGGATTTACTCTATAAATACACCAATTTGACTTTATTTTTATATCTTATATCATTATATAAGTATCCATATATATATATATATATATATATATATACACACACGCCAATATATATACATTGACCACAACTTTGACTACCATTTGGTCTCCACATTGGACTCTAGGATTTAATATATTGGGCTCATCCAATTAATTGATTTGGGCTCAATTAAATTATTACATTGGGTTAACATTAAATACCCTATGTTACATTTAATTAAAACAAGCATTGGGTTTGATTAATTATTACTTGGATCAAGGTTTAATTAATTACATAGGCTACTAGGTTGATTTATTTAACTTAGTTTAATACATCAATTTGACTTATAATATAATCCAATTAGACTTGCCTTAAATTATTTTACCACATTGGGTTACTCAATTAACTTATCCATAGTTAATTCTCATCATCACATTCATTCACCTAGCAATTAACCAATGTTTTGTTAATGTTCTTTCTTGTCTACCAACTAGGATTATTTAAGTAACATTCATTAGTTAATTCTTTACACTCAACAATCCTTGAAATTTCCCAACACATTGACCATCATTTGACTTTTAAATGTTTGAGCTTTATAGTTTACTTTTCATTGGGCTCTCTTATTTAATTACACACATTCATGCAAGTATTCCCATAATGAGCTAACATCTATAGTCCTTTTTGGCTAGTCCACTAGTAGTAATTAAATTATTTGGACTCTTCATGAAGCTAGATCCTTAAATTTATTTGGACCTCTATATAATTACCAATAAGACTTGCATCAATTAAATATTGGGCTTTTTTTTAAATTCATTAATGAATTTTGTACATCAATTTAATAATTAAATTAATTACTTAATCAATTACTTCACATTATTGTCATCCAAGACTATCATCCTAAATTTTTCATAACTTTAACTCATACTAATATAATTAACCTAATTAATTATATTTCATGACTTCATATTTAAACTAATTAATTTATTAGTTTAACTGAGTATTAACTTAGTCATCCTCTTATTTAGCTAACAAGCACGCTTTAGGTATATATATATATATATCCACCTTCACTTCTCAAATGAATTTATTTCCTTAATAAATTCTTTACATGCATCATTAAAATATTCTCACATTTAATTTCTAACAAATAAATTATGTTAAAAAAAAAATGTTTACCCATTTTCTACACATCTCACTTCGACAACTCTAGGTTTTAAACCATAACCTTTAATTAATTATTTCAAATCTTATTTATAATTCTTATAAATATCTAGGATATTACAGAGAGAGCAGGACATTGAGTAATATTGGCAGCTGCTCACTCAATTCTTCTTATTATGCTAAGTGTCCTTACCATGCCTCATTACTTAACACCTCATGCTTTCATTATATTACTCAGCATATCTATATGTTATTAATGTACATGTGATTTCATTAATCCTATTACATGTAATATAATTATATGTACACCAATGCACGTGATATTGATAAATACATAATTAAATAATTATACATTTATAATAATGTATAAATTTATTCCACTAATTATGAAATAGATACATAATTAAATTTAACATTTCTTGCATAACAAATCAACTAATTAAATAATTAATATTCATTTCATTAATTATTTTGATTAAATTATTTAATTTATACAATTAATAGTGTATAATTACATTTAATCATCTCTTTCTTTCCATAAATTATTTTCAAACAAATTATTTAGACATTACATATATTATTTTAATACATGAATCATAAATTAAATATTAATTTAATTTACTAATTTGACATCCAATATTTAATTAATTAGTATTAGTTCCTCACTCCATAATTTTAATTTATATTCATTTGATATAATAATAAATATTATACCCTTATTTATGTTACATTTTTAATTAGTGTAACATAATCCTCATCATTAACTAAAATAAAAGAATTTAACTTTCTTTATTCAATTAATTAATATATTAATCAACAAATTCTTTATTAGTGAATTAATTAACCCACTTCATTTTTAATTTGTATTTCTTGGCATAATATAATATAATTTATTAAGCCATTACCTAAATATATTGCATTCATATGTAATATATTTTAAAATAATTAATTTTATTTAACTCTCATTTTATTAAATAAAATACATACATTAATTCATTATTTTTCTTAATGAATTAATTATTCCATTTATGAAATTTAATTCATAACAAATCTGTTGCCATTCAAAATTTAATACATAAATTATGTTATTCCATAATTTAATTTCAACTTAACTCTAATTAATTAATATTAATTAATTAATTTTCATCACGCCCGAACATCATTTCATAATTAGTTCAAATTTAATAACTAAATTAATTATAAATTCCCATTTCCAAATATATCGTATATATAATACACATATATAAACCTATCCCAATTATCCACTACATATCACAAACTTCATATTAAAAACTTCTTACAATATCTCTTTTAGTCAAATAAATTCATCGAACTTTAAAGGTATTATATTACCTTATTATTAACATAGCTCCAAGTATACACATAATAATCAAATTTTAGATTTTAAAATTTAAAAACCTACATTCATTCACATTTAAATCATAATACAAAGATTATGGTCAAATGTTTACTCACTTTCTACACATTTTACTTCTCCAAATCTAGATTTTAACTTCAACATTTATTTCATCATCTAAGATCTTATTTAAAAATCTTGTGAAATATTTGGAATATTACAACTTCAAGTCGTTGTGTCCTACTTTAATTTTTTGAACAAATTCTTCAGTGTTCAATCTTGCAAGCCTCAAAAGATGAAGTCCTTAGGAAAGGGAACCACTATGGGGCTTTCCTAGGCTATCTCATGCAATCTTTTATCAAGTTTCTTCAAATCTTGTTCCATTTCATTCCTTCCTTAATTTCTGAAAACTGGAATCCTTCATTCGAACATTAATTTACATCTTTATGAAAATGTCTTTCTTTCGAGAGAGCTTCAGTTACACTTCAAGATGCCATAGCTAATCCTGAAGGCCGAGCTTCGGGGACTCAAGTTTGTTGTTTAAGGTAATGACGACATCGAGAATGAAAAAGGCTTGGGATTCCGCTATTGCCTCTTCTTCAATTTAATATGTCACGGGCATTAGATCATGGCCCCTTTGTAATATTTCGTTTCCTTATCACTTTTGAAGGAGAAGTGTAACTTTGTCAGGTTGGGGGCTTTGGATCGAGTGCCTCATCACTTTTAAAGTTTGAAAGTATAATTATCGAGTCGTTTTTGAAGTTTGAAAGCGTAACTGTCAGGTTGCTTTTGAAGCTTGAAAGCGTAATCGTTCAGGGTTGATGGCTTATAGTCAGGTGCCTCATCACTTTTGAAGGAAAAGTGTAATTTTGTTTGGTTGTAATTGTAACTTTTTGGGTTGAGGGCTTTATGTTTAGGTGCCTCGTCACTTTTGAAGAAAAAGTGTAACTTTTTAGGTTGAGGGCTTATGTTCTGCCTCATCACTTTTAAAGAAAAAGTGTAACTTATATATATATATATATATATATATATATATATATATATATATGGATGCAAATTGTTTCATCACTTTTGGGAATTCAAAGTGTATCTTTTTGAGAAATTTTGCTCAAGATATAATGCATTTATTTAATAATATCACAAGACATAAATGAAAATAAGAAATTATTTAGTCTTATTGGCCTGTGTCTTGTCTAGTATGTCACCTCTCTATCCCAACTCAATTTCACATGCAGCTAATTTTTTGTGGTAAATTTTTCTCAAACGGTGACAGTCCATGGTGGTGTGTCGTACATATTGATGATATATGCAAAAGTTTGGGCTCCTCTCCATTTCTTCGATCACCACAAATTTAGGTGTTTGAGGCTTCACCTCTCCGTGTTCCCCCCATTGTTCATACAAAATTTTGAATTCTTCATCACTACAGGTGATGGCTTCTGGGATTGGTAGCTTCAAATTATTTTCATTCATTTCCGTCTTGCCCCCTGTTACTTTAACTTAAAATCTGATAAAGGCACAGTAGTTGTCCTCTTACCCTTTCACGCAACGGTCTCATAACTCTTAGATAATAATTTGATTCCTCCCAAGTCCTATGCGATGGATGAAAGTGCTCAAAAGGAATCGCATGCCTTGGTAATAAGGTGGGGCTTGAAGGCTGTTTGCTTATTTTTAACTTAGGATTTTACACACAAGTATACGTAATCGAATAATAACACAGTGGCAAGCAAGGTATCGTTCTCATAGAGAATTATTAATAATTATTTATCAATTACTAACTCTTAATCAAATTATTAAACTAATAATTAAACTAATCTAGTAACAAGGATTAAATCAGATTTTAATGACATAAGATCACAATTTTCCCTAATTCTTCATTTAAATTCCTTCATTTTTTTAATTAATTAATTATATAGAATTGTTAAACGATAATTATTTATAGTTTTTTTTAGGATGAGTCATATGAGCAATATTTAGATTTAGATTTTAATTTTTGACCAATGATAAATGTTTTATTTTTATTTAATAACTTTTGAAAAAAGGGATAATTTTTTACTTAGTCTGAATTTTGGCAGTTTGTTAGCTATTATTTTATTTGAGATCCTATATTATTGAGCATATATCAATTTGTTTGAGCTAGTTTTAATTTAAAGGAAGTTTATATGGTTAAATGTTTATGAAAGATATTTTTGAGCTCTATATATTATTTGATCATTATTTAAAGTGAAATATAAGACAAAATATAACTTTAGAAAGATGATTTAGGTAATTTTTCTAGGATTGTTAAATTGAAAAAAATAAAAATCTTGTGGTGGGTTGAGATGGAGCGTAAAACGCACTCACTCATAAACACATGAAAAAACAAGATGTAACATAAAACACACTTACTGTTGGGGAAAAAAAAGATGGCATGGAGTATAAAATACACCCATTAAAAGAAAAAAATTGAAGAAATATTTGGAAAATTTTTTTGATATTAATAATCTTAGTGTATTTAATTATTACAAAGCCTTTTGATCTTCTAATTTATATTTATTTATATTAGCTTTGAGTGTATAGAGTTTTACTAACCCTTTTTGATATCTTTTATGTGACATTTAATTATGTAAACGGATCTAATTTTTTTTTTTTTCTAGTTTTATACATTTGGATTCATACACATAGAAAGGTTTTGAGTAAAGTAACATTAATAAATGTGCTGAAATTTTAGGCTTTTCATGATTCTGAAAATTTTCTTAAGTTATTATTTGAAGAATCTTTAAGGTCAATGTGTAATTCATATTGATTCGTTGCACAAGTTATTAGTTGAGTATTAGAGTTGTAGTTTTTTTTTTTTTTTTTTTCTTAAGGGCAAGCAAATGTTTAAGTGTGTGGGTATTTGATAAGTGAATTTTAGCTTAGTATTAACTACCTTTTTAGCTTAGTAATTTTTGAGTTTTTAAGTATTTTATATATATTACGTGCGTTTATGTATTTTGACTTTGTTTTATAGGAATTGGAATAAAGACTTGGTGGATTGAAACTTTGAATGGCTATATTTAGATTTTCAGCTTATGATTTACGTAGTAATCACTTCAGGCTCAATTTTGACCTTAATACGAGCAAAATCTTTCAAATTCTAAAACATAAAAGTTGTAGATCTACTTTTTAACTTTTCGAAATGTCTTGAATCACCTCAATCGAAGTTCGTATGAAAAGGTTATGGCCGTTTTACCAAAGGATGTTAGAGTAGTCAACAAATTAGGGTCAGGGCCTTGTTTCGCAGTATAGAAAGAGGGTCGGAGCTCTCTTTGGCAGTGTGAAACAGCGCTGGGGTGCTTGGGTGTTGGGCTAGACTTATTTTTGACGCGTTTTTGATGTTTTTAACTCTGAATTGGATTGAGTTTCTTTCCAAAGCTAGGGATTTGATATGTAACCTATACATATATGTCAAAACTCATATTTTAAATGAGGCTAACATAGTATTATCGTAGATTAACATATAATAGAGTATGAGTAGTGTAAATTCAAGGAAGCATGTCAGGCTAGTTTTTCTTATGCAGTTTTAAGGGATGTTGATCCTTTATTACAGTTGATGGTTTAATTGAGTTAATATTATCTATTCCTTCTTATATGAAATTTATTCTTGATGGCCTGTTTTAACTAATTGAATGATATTTGTTTTGATTGATTTGATAATGGCCTATTAAATTGATTTAATTGTTATCATCTGTTATATTAAAGTATAGTATTAAGCAAATCATATTATATTTGATCGTAAATAGCGATTAGTAATACATGATTAAGGTTAATCTTTTGAGTATTACTATGGTTATCAAAAGGCAAGTTAAATAATTTGCGATTGTATGATTGCTACTTGGAATAATTTAATTCTCTAATTTTTAATGATGATGTTATATTAAATTTAGACTAATAGTTCTAGATTATATGATAGTTAGGATATAGTGGGGGAAATTGTTAAAATATGTGTAGGCACACTTAGAAGGGGGGGGGGGGGAGGGAGTTGAATAAGTGTGTGGGTAAACAGTATCCAATTTTTGTAAATTACTAAAACAGTTTGTAATGCAGTATGCTGGATTATGAAAACAGTTTACTAAGTTTGAGAATTAGTCTGCTAAATAGAATTTTTAGTCTACTGAATAAGTAAACAGTTAATTGTATCGTGGACTTAGTCTGCTAAAAATAGAAACAGTTTCCTGTAAAAGATCTTTAACTTGCTGTATATAAAAACAATATACTTTATTAAAGATTTATATTCGATACAATGAACTGTTTAGAATATGTTAATGTATATTAAAAACTTAGAACACACAACACGATAAATGTCAAGCAATCACAAGAACACTATGATTTTTTATATGGTTCGGCCTCTAACATGTATTCTAGTGGCCTACTCCACGTCTAATATCAATTGATATTGGAGACTTCTTTTATTTATAGACTTTTTCAAATACACTTTTACAATTTAAATTTCCAAACTTTGAGGACCTATCCTCCTTGAGCACTTATGCTCACTTGTGCAAACCAATGCATCATTTGAGTACAATTACTCACCAGGCTTCTAAGATCTCTTGGAATTTAATTGTAAAACCACCTAACCCAATCAATTTAGACAATATAGAATATAAATGGATTACACAATAACTATGATCAAAGAAAATAGAGATAAATCAATTCAATGCTCAATTTTTATATGCAACGATCAACTATAAGAGTAAGATATATTACCAATAAAGCTCATAATACAAGGATGCTGAAAACTGAATTTAGTTGCTTCGATTTTAATCTTTTAAGCAATGCAAGACTTCACCCTAGAGAATAACAATTTAAGCCGAGAGGATAAAGTGTAAAGCTCAATAAAAACACTTGTATATGTTGTATCTTATCTATGTTCAGTGTTTTTGGCAAAGGAGAATGATGATATATATATATATATATATATATATATATATATATATAGGTTGATCAACTCCATAGAAAATAATATTCAATCACATGTTAAGGTAAGAGATATCATTTTCTTTCATCGTCTTAAACTTACTATGGTAAGTATTGTTTGGTAAAATTCATAAAATGATTAATAGTTTGCGTTTCATCTAATATCTTTTGACATGAGCATTTCTATTAAATTTTCATCGTTATATTTGAACAGTGAACTATTGAACCTTGAATTTTTGACTTATGAACATCTACTTGAACTGTGAACATTGTGGAATATTAAATATTTCTTGTACCGTAAACCTTACTGTTGAACTTTTTTCTTGTGAATCTTGGACATTATTCTTGGACTTAAATACCTTTTTCTCTACATTATGTTGATAATTTGGACATTATTTGACTCTGGACAAAGTAAAAATTATAAACTTTCGATATCTATTATTTATTCTATTATTTTCTTTTTTTTCTTCATCATTTATATCACTGTTATTTGTACTAATCATCAAGAATTATATTGTTGTGAATATATGTGACCTTGTGCATAGATGATAGGAAAAAGGAAATATAATGGTGGTGTATCTTTTAGTGCACATGGTGAATGTTCTCTTTGGCATGAGACAAAGAAGAACTGTTGTTTAGCATAATCATGACCAGTGGTATTTCAGATGATAAAGGTTGATGATGATTTTTCTGAAAAATATAATATAGTAGACATAATGATCTACATGATTTTTCTAATGGTTGTTATTCTGCTGCAATTGTTGATTTAAACTTTGTTCAGGAACTTAACTACAATTGTTGATTTAAAACTTGTTATTTATATTATTCTATCAAGAACTCAACTGTTGAAAGTTAATGATAATTTATTCTTCATTATCTTAATCATGATATTATTTACTGGGCTATTTGAGCTCACCCTTTACTTTTTGTTCAATTGTTCAGGAAATGATAGTGTAGCCAAGACTAGCGGGGAGAAAAGGAAAATAGAGTAATAGTCTGAGATAGTTGATATTATGGTCTTTACCATATTGTAAAATAGCATGACAGTAATAGTGAATACTTAGCTATGTATTATTGAGTACTATATTGTTGTACGTTGTATTGTATTGTAATAGTTGTTATTTATATTTTGACAATTCAAGTTTGGGTGGTTTTGGCCCGAATTTGGGAGCGTCACAGAGATAATGTAAGTCTGACGGAACTTATTTTAGACAGTAAAATACGTCAAAAATATCACTGCCACGTGGCACGTTCTGGTTGGAGGACCAGTAGTTATTTTTTATAGGTATTCCGTCGGAATTAAATGACATGTGTCAGTTGTTGGACTTTTTAAATTTTAATATTTTCGACGGACTTTCCGTCGAAAATACCTTATTCCGTCGGAAATAAGGTATTTTTGTTTAAAATACTTTTTTTGTTTTTGTTTTTTCATTAACTAGGTTATTATTCCACATTTTACACCTGTACTTGTTTTCAATCCCAACAACACATAGGTATAACCTAACTTTCAATCCCACAAATTAATTTTACTCCTAACAATAACATATACGATTATAAACTAGTACAAACTACAACTACGAAAATATAAACTAAAACTATTCTCAATCTAACAATAAGTTTTACGATTACAATAACTTTTATCATTACAATAATATACAAACTACAACTACGAATTTATATAACTATGCATGCCTACAACTATCTATGACTACATATCAGCGCAATCATCACCGAGCTCGTTAGAAAGGGCCTGCTTGGCATTGTCATCATGTTCATCCATAAAAATGATGTACAATGTAAGAAAATCATTGAGAATTACAGAAACAACTAAACATGGTTGAATTTACGTAAATGCAGATTATACAGCTTAAATTGAATTAAAAAAATACCTAAGTAGGGGGGTAAACTCAACATCTGGGCAAAAGCCTCTGTAAGTATGGTAACCACCATCCGGACCACCTCGTCGCATATCACAGTGAACTGCTCCGGAGTGATATCCATACTCTCGATGGTGGCCCCAAATGTAATATCCTGCGCAAACTGATGAAGGCGTGCTTGACTCGGCAAGTCCTGACAACGGAAAATTAGATCCGTACGAAAATTTTCTGACATCGCCGTCAAGACCCTCTGAAATAGTTGGCCATCCAAGCTAGTTCCCATATGAGATGATCCAGCAGTAGCGCTTGGACGCTGACCTTAGCTAGAGCCTACAAAAATAAAAATAACTTTATACTACTGATTTTTAGAGAGATATAAATTATGAAATAACGAATAACTATGAAAACTGATTACCTCCAAGTAATGTATATGCTGGTACCCTCAGCAATCTCAGCACTTGATACCTATTGGTACTACTACTAGGGGGATCCTGAGATGCCACCCAAAGAGTCATCTCCTCATCCTGAGATAAGGTAATCTCAGGTTAGGGGCTACTAGAATCTAATGTCTTAAGATCTCTCATAGAAGCCCGCAACTCAATTACACGCTCGCCCTGCAGATTCTGAAACCGGTCCTGTGATTAAAATATGTTAGTTAATTAAATCATTTTATTAACTAACTAATATTAAAAATTCTTTATGATAATAAGAAATATTACCCGTATAGCTAATGTTGCGGGAAGCATAGTAGAGTCTTTAGGTGTGTGGGCTTAATCCCAAAACTCGAGCATATTAGGAGGTTGACCCAAACTCCTCCACAAAGCCTAATAAATACACTAATATATATAATATGTATTTAGGTTGCTTATGACAATATATATTAAACTATAAATGTGAACACACATACGTACCAAGTTGAACTCCTCGAATTACTGCGACCCAATAGTATGTAATACTCGTAACTTGCTTCGATTCTTCTTTTGCTGCTCAGACTTTTTCTCTATCTAGGGCTGATGATAGCGGATAGTAGTACTAGGTTGGTCATTAACATACTATAAAGCCCTATGCCTAATCTTGTGTCATCACGAGTCTCGAGGCAGAAGGCTCACGGGGGTAACTCATTTTGGGAATCGATTGAGTGATTGGATTGGTGGCTAAAAGAATCAAATTATCTAGGCATTACCTGGGTAAACCCCTGGTATTCTAGAAATTTCCCCCTTACTAATGGTGTTTTTGGAATTTCCCCCAGAGTCCGAGCGCTATAATTAATTATATAAATACCCTTTCATTTCATGAGGGATGGACTTTTTTCCACTTAGATAATTAATTATCTTCACATCCAGAAGAGCTTGAATTCTCTCTCAAAGCTTATTGACGACTTGGAATTCGAGTTCTAACTTGAGACACTCGTGATTACACTTGGACCCTCAAAGTTGAACTTGGATTCCCTCGAGACCTCAAACACTTGATAGGCTCTTGGACACTAGCGATTACGCCGGGACCCCGAGAGTTCTGTCTCGTGTCACTCGAATAGTTGCTCACTAGTTCTTCTCTCTTCTCCAATCTTCTGTTCAATTCTATACTCTTCGTGAATTTTTTGCCACCTTCATCAATTCAACACACAAACCCAAGCGAGGTACGAAATTCCTCGCCTATATTCTTTTGGTGACTCTGCTGGGGAGGTATAAAATTCATGAAGGGTATGCCCACAACTCGAAGCGGGAGAGCTAAGGGTAGAATCTCATCGACTACAAGTATTATTTCACCATAAATGGATGATCAACGAATCATCAACTTCATAAAAGCAAACGCAAGAGTACAAAGTGAGAAAGCCATAAGAGAACAAAGGACAACGGAGGCCATCCAATGGGAGATGATGAAGGCGTAAAAGGAGACTCGTGAAGGGAAAGAAGTGATGATGTCCATGATACTAGAGATGCAGAAACAGCGAGAAGAGATGATGAGTTGTCGCCAACAGTTGATGCAAATCCCGACCTTTAGAGTCGCATTCCCGAAAACTTCGAAGGCAATGCGAGCAGGAGTGAAAATAACAACAAGGGAATTCAAAATGTGTCTCCAACAACGAAGGCCCATCAAATTCCAACCATCATGGTAGAGCCTTAAAACAGTGGTGACATGTAGTAAATCCGAGTAGAAACAAGCCAACATCAACCAACAGTCAATTCAGTCTTCCCACCATTTCCACAAGTACATATGCCACTTATTCCAGTTCATGCTCAACCACTAAATCGACAAGTTCTACACTACACAAGTATACATCAACTCTTTCCCATGCCACATACACCCCTAGTGCATTAATACCTCCTGACACATCAAACGGTACATAGCCAAACCAGTATGTGACCAAGGAAGATATGATCGAGGTAATCAACCAACTAAGCAGACAGATAACCAGGCCTGCAGAATTAGACTTCACCCCTCATTACCCAGCACATATCCGAAAACAACCTTATCCAATAGGATATATCAAACACCCTCCATAATTTCCAAAATACAATGGAGAAAGGGGGATGCAAGGGAGCATATAGCCAGATTTATGAAATCAATGTCCTCATGGTTAGGCAATGACGAAGTCAGCAATCACAACCTCTTACTGCGAGAGTTCAACAAAACACTGACAGATAGTGCCTTTAATTGGCACTACAATCTGGAATAGGGGTTGGTTCAAAATTTGGATGACATAAAGTTACAATTTTTTAAGAAGTTTTTCAATATACAAAAACATGTGACCATTATAGAACTGATGAGAATAACACAGAAATCAAATGAAGGGCTATCAGACTATATAGATAAATTCAGGGCTCAGGCACAGAAGTGTGTAGAGCCAATTAAAAAAAAGAACCTCGTAAGCATATGCAACAATAGTGTTCTGGATGCCTTTGATAAGTGGGTTTTATACATATGTATTGACTATCTTTTAACTTAATATTTTGTGAGTTCTTAAGTATTTTATATTAGTTTTAAGTGTTTTATGTTAATTTTTTGTGTTTTAACATTATTTTGTAGAAATTGGAATAAGGGATTGGTGGATCAAAATTTGGAGTTATTATCCTTGCATTTTCAGCTTGTTAATTACGTAACAGCCACTTGAAGCCCAATTTAGACCATGATACAGTCAGAATTTTAGGAGGCGTTCGTTAGCACTGCAAAATTAATCCTTACTTTCACTTTATGAACACAAATTCAGTATAGTAGCAAGTAAATGTCGATCCCACAGAGAATGATATTGTTTTAAATTTATCCTAATGTTTTTAACAATAAATAAAAATAATAATAAAGAGGGTGTTTTAAGTTGATTATAATTAACTAAATAAATAGAAATAAATTAATAAGATTAGCCAATGATTAAAAACTTCAGTTATTCACTTCAATTTCATCTTTTCACAGTAATAGAATAATTTAGTATAATATTATTCCTCCCTTCAATGAAACTAGTAACCCTAAGTAACAACAATCGTTAATTACCTGCAATTACCCTTAGGTTTTAAATCTACTATGACAATTGTTGACTTGGTCACACTTCATTCTTGTGTTTTGATGATGACTTTATATGAATACTAAGTTCTTGTATTATATACTAATCATGCAACAAGCTATATAACATCCTGAATGTGAAATCAGTTATGTACATCAATACAACTAGCTGTGAACTGATCTAGATCAATACATCATGCTGTAAACTGGACTGAATTATGATAGACAGAAACTATCATACAGCAGGCTACATACCGAAGTTGGATCGAGTCTGCAGAATTATTAAAGCTGGATAGATTTCAAATCGACTCTTAGGAATCAATGTAAGATCTTACCTAGAGTTTTAAATTCAATCAAGGCTCTTAGATTGCATTGTATACATGGAAACCTATTTTGAATTTTTAAAATCAATTCTAAAAGGAAATAATTAATCACGATTTGAAACTAAGAAGCTTAAACATATTTTTGGATCTTCCATTTATAATCATATCAATTAATGATTTGAACTTTCCATGTTAGTCTTAACTGAATCGGGAATCATGGGATTATAATAATCGAATGTTTCCTTGTTCAAATTGAGAGAACTGAGCATTATAGTTTCCATATTAGCTGGATTGATTAATTGAGGAATTGTCTTAGTTAATGGAATTAATTATTCTTCATATATCAATTAAGGTGATCAATGATAATTAGTCAAAGCTAACGGTATGATATATCAATCTTGCTGAACATAATTTGTTGAAATATATGCCTAAAATAGATTTGTGATCATCTGTGATTGATCAGAACGGTAACATACCATGTATAGGTCAAACCACTAAGATAAGTTTATATATATATATATTTATTAATTTATCATTGAATTAGTAAATACCATATATAGATTTTATAGTGTATACTAACTCGTATGAAATAATCAAAAGTGATTTGATAGTATAAATTTGTGTAGTAGAGTGGAATACACTTTAAAATAGTTTTTTAAAAAGTAAACAATATTTCAAAATAATATATTCTGAAGAAAGTTTTTAAAAATAAATTTTCTAAAAGAAGAGTCTTATAAAAGAAGAGTTGTAAATAACATGTGACGTATGTGAGTGCTTATATAACTTTTATAGAAAAAAAACTTACTTGGATAATACCCGTACTTTTACCGATCTTCACAACACTTAAGATAGCTTTAACTCACTTAGAAAAATCTTACACTAAAAATATTTAGAAAGTGGAAGGAAAAATAAGTAAGAAGAATATGAAAATTTCTTATGCTAAACCCCTATTTATAGCCAAAACTTAACCAACTATTCCAAAAACACATTTCACATTTTTTAATATACACTGTTCATTATTTTTCACTCTTTAATATGCACTATCCATTAATTAATCACATGATTCACACCTTAATCACACAATTCACAACTTAATCTACATCGTCCATTAGTAAATAACACGATTCACACATTTTACTAACCTAATCTACATTATCCAATAGCAAATCACATTTTTAAGCTTCACATTACACATTTAAAGATTATATTATCTATCTTTTATATTATTATATTATTATATTATTGACTTAATATCACAATTAATTAAATATTTAGTGTTATTCAAATAATGAGTTTGTCTAACTATTTAATACATGTAACTATTACTGTGACAATTAGTGGTCTAACGATACAAGATGTTGTGCATTGTGACGATTATTGATTAAATAATGTAAAATACAGTGTAATAACAATTATTGATGAAATACTATGCAATTGTCACTTTATCAGTTCAATAATATAAAAATACTATGCAATACCATGTGCTACTATAGAATATCGTGTGCTACTATAAAATACCGTGTGCTACTGTAAAATATACTGAAATACCATATGCTACTATTCTTTTATCACTCGGTATTTAAATAGTTAAAAGTGATAGTACCATTGACCATTTTTATTTAAAAAGATTAATGTTGTCATTTTCTATATCCGATAATATTTCGCTGTGGGGTCTACCCATAATTGATTATTGCGGCACCGTCATATGTAAGGGTGAGCACAATTCGGTTATAACCGAATAATCGAACAAAAATAACCGAACCAAAATTTTATAACCGAAATATTACGGTTATTTAGACAATTAAGTTATAATCGAAATTTATTTCGGTTTTCGGATAGTAAAATTTTACTATTCGGTTAACCGAATAGTAAAATGTAACAAAAAAAAATTCCAATGATTTTTAGCTGGACCAGGACGAGTGAAAAATTGGACCCAAGTTGGCGCGCTTTTTTGTGCTAATCTTGGGTTGTCTGCTGAGTTTTGGGCTAGCCCTAATGTGACTTTTGGAGTAGTATTTTATTAGATTTCTTCACCCTCATAACCTATATTTAATAACCAAAGACCAATAATTAAAGCATATAAATCAACCAACCAAATATTTGAATTAGTTAATCAACTCATCTCCAACTCTCTGGCTTATTTGCATGAACAGCTTAAATAAAGTCATTTCATTGAATGGCTCAAGAATCTTCTGTTTCTACTACTGCATATAAACCCATCCACCATATATTACGCTTGTTGCTGCCTGCTTGCATGTTTTTTGGGTAGGTGAATCCTCTCTTTTTACTTTCTACTTTCTCGTTCAGATGGAAGCATGAGCAAAGAAGAACATTTGTTTTCATTGCAACTGACATATGTATAATGCAAGTTATGCAACTGATAATGTAAAGGATGAAACTTTTAAAGTTATCAATTAGCTCAACCAAGGTACTTTATGCAACATGCTATAACTTGGTGAAGTGATATAAGCTTTTGCAGCAAAGCGCCAAGAAGAACATACAGGCTGTATGATACAGCTCTGAACATACATAACATATGCCACCTTTTTTTCCAGCAAAAATCACTTTCTTTTTTGGTGTTAATTTCGGTTATTAATCGAATAACTGAATAGTAAATTCAGTTATTCGGTAATTCGGTTACCTACTAATTCGGTTACCAATTCGGATATAAAAAATGTGTTAATTTTGATTTTCGGTTATAACCAAATAAGCTATTCGGTTCGGTTATAATCGAATTGTTCAACCCTAGTCGTACAATTCGAATATTTTCCAACAAAACGAATATTACTCGATAAACTATAATTTGCATAAAATATCATTTACTTTAATTTTTATGAAATTAACACCTTACTGTTTTAGAATAATATCTGAAAAAAAAAACTAAATTTTATCCAATAAAAATTGTGGTCTTACAATCTCCGATCGAATATTCATCGGGAATAAATTCTGTCGAGTTTATTTATTTTTGACCAACTTTCGACAGACTTATTTCCGACCAGGTTATATTCGAAGGAATTTTCGATGAAATATTCTGCAGAAAATAACTTAATTATGACCGACGGAATAGACCTATTTTGGACTGAATGTTCTGTCGGAATTAGCCTTTTTTTCTTGTAGTATCTTAATAAGGGGATCCGAAGCCAATATATTTGTCTGAAGTCGATTCCGAAGAAATCCTAAAAACTTCCGAGGTTAGCTGAACTTGATCAATTATGTTTGTCATGCTTGTGTCGATCCCGTAGCTTAAGATAATTCAATGTCATTAATGCACTATTCGACAAGTCGACATCATCGGACTCAGGTCCTCCTGCATCACAATGTTGGGCTGCGTATTTACTAGTGCAAATGAGCTGCTTGTATTGAGCCTTATCCCCTTAGCCCATTAAGCTTAGTGCGTTCACAAGAGTACTCTTGAGTCTGAGATATTTGGGTTTGCTGCCTTATCACTTTTGATACTAACTAGTTACCATAGCTAACACTAGTTGATATGTAGTTGATACGGGAGTTATCATATCCAATACAAAGTGACAAGGTAGTTACCTTCTTCAATAGAGTTTCTACTACATGATTCCGATTAAAAATCATGATCCTATTGAGCTGAGTGGATACTATAAATACAAGGTGAACAATAGAAGAACAAATATAATATTCTAGCCTATTAAGTACTTGTTACCTATATTGTTAACACATTTTGAAACCTCTACTTACTCTCATACCAAAGGTATTTGTCGACTATCCAAACCCATCAAGTATTTTCTGATGATTCTTTTTGTACATGTTCACATCCAAACCGCTGATTGAACGTACAGACAAATTCAAGCGTTAACAAAAATATAAGTTACACATATTAAGGCGATAGGATTAATTTGCATGGTCGTTGTATACAACAACTTGCATGTTGCTATCAAACTAATCATTACGTTACGTCTATTAAAATTCTGTATTCTAGCTTCATTACATTTTTTTTGAAGTACAGTTAAGAGATTGAAATTTATTAAACCTGAAAATAATGTTTTTTTTATATATTTATTGCTAATTACCTGAAAATCATGTTCAATTAGCGGAACAATACAAGAATGAATTTCTTCTAACCAATACGTTGACAAAGAAAAGTCATTAGCGGAAGAATACGAGAATGAATTTCGTCCAACTAATACATAGAGAAAGAAAAGTCAGGTTTTTGAACCAATTTAAAAAGACCATGTGCAACCGAATTAGAAGAGCAGTATCCATGAGCAAAAGTAATGACCTCAAAATTACATCTAACATTCAAGCAATCCTCTAGCAAAATAATAAATATGAAATGTGACTATGAGGGGAGCAAAGTCAATCAAAGTTTCATTACATTAATCAATTGTTTTTGCAGTGTGATATATTAGCAAGCAAAGATAAAATGGATTATTTATATTTAGGAAGGAAGAAATTATCAATAAAGGCAACAATCCTACTAGTCTATTGCGATAATTAAGGAGGATGTAATTAACGCGTGATCGATAACTATTTAATTTCAAAGACAAGTCAATCCAGGAAATTTTCACTCCCTTGCAGGCGATGTTGGGCGGCAACGAGGCTAACTAATTGGTTGATAAGGCAGACTTCGAAACTTCCATTAATCAATGTTTTAAAACATGGATAGGATGGTGTGTCGAAAAAGTTATCAGGTAGATAGATTATTGGTTCAACCAGTAATCGAATTATTGTTAAATCGGTGACGTTAAAAATATATTAAAAAAAATATTATTAATAATTAATAAAATTTTAAAATATCTCATTTTTTATAAGCAAAAATATAGTAAAATTATTTTACAATATTACTAAAAATGTTTAGCTTGAAAATTAAAAATATTTTGTACAAAAAAATTACTTTAAAAATGGTTTGTTGAGCCAATCTAACCGGTTTTACTGATTGAAGTAGGGGTGGGTGTTAAAAAATTCAATTTTTTTGGTTTTTTACCAAACTAGTCTGTATCGGTACCAACTTTTTTGGGTACCGGTATTTTCAGTACCGATAATTTTATTATTTTTGTAATTTTCAGTACCAGTAGCAGAATAAAGAATTCTAAATTCTGTAAAAACCAAAAAATCGAAATAAATAATATAATAATAATATAATAAATTTGTAAAAATATAAAATTTCTTTTATTTAATTATTATTTATAATTATATAAATTACCATGCGGTATAACCAAAAAATCAATACAGATTATTTACCGAACCGTACCAAAATTGGTAATTCGGTACTGGTACCAGTTTTTATTTTTTCGGTTATTTGAGATTGATACCAGTTCGATTTTTTCGATATCGATTCAGTTTTTTTACCGATGAACACCCCTAACTACCGGTTCAATCCGAATTTCGACTAAAATAATTCAACTGGGTCAAACCTGACCTAACATAGGACCGGTTCCTGATTCAACCGGTTGAACTGTCGATCCAATTTGAATTTGAAAACATTACTATTAATCAAAGCTTGTTTTCAATCCAATTTTGGCACCCTCCGAAACTGTCCTAGTCTATTTTGAATTCATTTAAACAATCGATCAGCTACGTATATGAGTACTATGTTAATAAATCAGGTTATTGATATTGTTTGAGCATGATGTCAAAACAAATATACATATAATGAAAGTATTATAACTGATCTAATGATACTTGTGCTTTAAGCGACAATGAAACTTTTAACTGACACTTATTACTAAGATAATATCAATCGCCAAAAATTAAGATAGGTGTATTGTCAAAATAATAAGATCGCTTATCGTATTAAATGTTGCTGGAGCAATTATAAAAGTATCGATAAATTTATAATTGCTCAATCAGTAACAATAACATAAATCAAGAGTATATTTGAAAATTAAGAATTGTAAAGGAGAAAAAATGAATGTTAAGAAAAATGATCTTAATGGGCATGCTCTAAAAGTGACAAGTTATAAATCTTGATCCAATATATTTTTAGATATTAATTTTAATGTTTTTTTCTTGAATTTTTCAAGTTCCAAACGTTGAAATTTTAAGAACCAGATTTTTCCAAATGAGGGGCTTTTTTTTCTTTAGTGGAGAATTCTGACGACCAGTCCACTACTTCTTAATACTTTTCTATTCACTAGCCATAAAAAGGAATAGTCAATTAATTATTACGGTGCAAGCCAATATATACCATTCCTCATCTAAATATTCAACACTTTCAACTCAATTTAATAAACGTCCGCATAGTCCAATTCATCATATGGAAAACAACTTAATTAAGTTTATTAATTATTTTGAAAATTTTATATCTTGCCCTACAATTGGACATTAGTCGGCACAATTCACGTGGCCAAGAATCTTGAAATGGGAAAGTTTAAATTAATTCAAGAATTTACACTTATATATATTAAAGTGTTCAAGTTCAAACAATTTAATTAGTAGTAGTATATTGAATTATGTATAACATCTTCAATAATATTGTCTCGTCAAGAACAATTTTGTGGAATCATAAAGAATTATTCAAAACCAAATCATTTTGAATTACAATACCTTTTTACATACATCAAGTTATATATTCTTAACACTCGAATTTGTCCGTACATCCAGCCACCGGCTTGGACGTGAACCTACACAGAGAAAATAATCAAAAGTACTTGACGTTTTGGACAGATGGGGGATACCTAGTAAGTACAAGCTTCAAGATGCGTTAACAATTAAGACGAGAAGTATTTAGTAGGCTATAATAATGTACATCAACATATATGTACTTTCATTGTTCACCTCGTATTTATAATACTCTTTATACTCATCAGGAACATGATTCCCTTTAGGGAATCAAGGGGTTAAATGCATCGTTGACCCATTAACTCTTGGTGATTTGGATTTTGAGCCTTTTACTCTCTGTCAACGCAAATTGAACACCAAACTTTTTAAAAACTTGAATATTGAACCGCAGTGTGCCACATGTGCGTTGACCGCACACGTGGACACACGTGGCACATCTGACGTGCCAAAATTAGCCTTAACAAGTGAAAAAAAAACTCTCTCCCACCATTCGAACTTGAGACCTCTATGTTAAAACTTGTAGGTTAGAACCACGTACTCAAGCACTTGAAAATGTAAACCACAAAAGTGTACGGATTTTGTAAAGCAGATGTCTCCAGCATAATTGATCAAAAGACGATCGTATCCCCACTTGCACCAATTGAACTCTTTTAATTGAGTGAAATAATATTATTAATCTTTAGATCACATGATGATAATTCTAGTTATTATTGTTGTTGTTGTTGTTGTTGTTGTTGTTATTGTTGTTGTTGTTGTTGTTACTGTTGTTATTGTTGTTGTTACTATTATTATTGTTGTATTGTTGTTGTTGTTGTTGTTGTATTGTTGTTGTTGTTGTTGTTATTGTTACTATTATTGTTGTTGTTGTTGTTATTATTGTTGTTGTTGTTGTTGTTGTTATTATTATTATTATTACTATTATTATTATTATTGTTGTTGTTATTGTTGTTGTTGTTGTTGTGCTGGGGACGTCTGCTATTACAATATATGAATAATTTCTTTGCTTTAGTTTTTAGCTAACCTAATGGTGCTCGAGTGGTTCTTGGATACAAATTTTCAATTGATGGTCTCAAGTTCAAGTGTTGGGAGTAATAAATTTTTTTCGCTTATTAGACTGAAGTGCCACACTGAGAGTAAAATTCTCAAAATTCAAAATTTCAAGAGTTCAAGTGTCTATGGTGCACATTGGGGCTTAAAATTCAAGTTTTTAAATAGTTTAAGGCTTGATTTGCATTGACTGAGAATAAAAGGTTCAAAATTCAAAATTTCAAGAGTTCAAGTGTCTATATGGTGTATTTAACTCGAGAATCAAGTTATAGAAGTTTTGTTAGAGAATGTAATTACCACATTAATCATTGATGGATTCTAATTCCCATAACAATTAATATTGAATACGGTAATTGATTAGCATCTGAAGTGATAAGAAATCGATCCCAAACCTAAAATATGCATGCACTAGGTTTAATGGGCTGTAAAGGTAAGGTCCAATTCAAACAACTTATTTGCACTAGTAAATACATAGTCCAACAATTATATGCGCACGCGCGCGCACACACACATATATATATATATATACACACACATACATATGTGTGTGTGTGGGTCCTTTAGAAGTCCAAATGTAGGTGGTGGGGGGTCTCTAACTTTGACAATGAGGATTTCTTAAGGTATGCGTATGTGAGAGGAACCTGTTTCCTGAAGTTGGTTAAATTAATTAAGCCACTTAATTATCTAGTGGCTTGAAATAAAAAAAATCAAATGTTTTGTCTTTCTCTCATTGATTAGCGTGGTTCAATGAGTAAAATGATTTTAGTTCTTGCATTTGTACAATCGATCATTTCAAGGGAATATGGAAAACGTTAAGAAGATGATTTCAATCCTGCGGCATATTCACATTGTGATTTCGCATACTAAACAGTATTTAAGTACAGTAAGATTTTATGGTATGATTAAGAAGAAAATATATTCAACATTTCTTAGTGGGACAAGCTTCAATGTGTATATATATTTGTTTATAATTACGTACGTTTACAAGAAATCATATTATTTTAACTTATTTATATAGTTAATTAAATACCTATAACTATTTTATTGTCTCAAGTTGAAGGTGGGATTAAGTAGTATCCCTTTTAAAATATTAAATGACCTTAATTAAGAACAGAAAAATAGTACATAAGCTTGTGACTAACTAGACGATAAAAGATATGAACGAGTGGTCATATTTCATGTTATTACAGTTTGTACAAATTCCTTGATTCGATTCTTTTGGATTGAGGTCCTTTCAGTAATAAAATATTTTGTATTCGTTAAAAAAAATCTTACTAGTATAAAAGAATACTTTTAAGTACAATTTTTTAACTAGCTAAATGTAAAGTGTTTATATATATTTTTTAATTGAAAATGTGGTACTTATAATCAATTGAATCATAACAAATTAAGGAAATAAGGGCCACATTAAAAAAAGAAAAGAAAAAAGACTAATAATACACCCATAGGTTTCAAGGATTCCTATGTTCACTAAGATTTAGATGAGAAATATAATTTGCTAGGTTGCCTAGGTTCACTAACATTATTGAACTTGAAATTCTAGGAAAACTCGAAAGAAAAATTTATACTTCTTACATTCCAAAATATAAAATTATGTGTTTAGTTTTTACTAAAACAAGCAGTGGCATATTTTGAGGTGGTAATAGTATAACTTATCTGGAGTCTTTATTAGTTTTTCTTTGTTATGTTTCACACAAGAAATCCTAAACAAACCCTTTATAGAACCCAAGAGGGCAGATAAACCAAATTAATTCATAATGGAAGAAAGAAATATAAAATCCTTAATTGTGGAAAAGTATTCAAGTTATACCATAATAAGCGATGTATTAACAAAGACAAAAAATTGAAACAGTTCACATAGGTCACAACTTGTCCTTTCTTTCCACTTTACAATATTAAATTCATGAATTAATTGAACATTATAAGAAAATGAAAATCTTAGAAAAGACCTAATGTATATCATATCTTTGACCAACTGTTTCTTGAGTTATTCCATTAAAACAATAGATAATTTTACCTTCAGATTCCCCTCACATGTAACTCTACCTAAATTGCTAAAATGCGTCCATATCATAAAACAATTCTGCCAAATTACCACCATCTATCCAGTTGTTTTCTGCCAGATCATCGCCGGTTGGATATCGAAATTCCGCCATTTCAGCTGACATAGGTGCTAAGCTGAAATTTTCCATGTCAAAGCAAGCAGTGTCAACATTTGTGCCCGTGGCACAAAATGGATTTGTTGGACATTCTAAATTTTGAAAATTGTCTTGTATATTTATGGATTGTTCTGAAGAAGAGATGCTTGGGCTAGTGCAAATATCCGAACTGCTTATATTGGACAAAACTTGTGGTGGAGCTGAAGCATAGTTTAGAGCTGAATTTTGGGATTGTATGTCAAAAGAAGGAGATGATCCTTGTATCTTTTGCATCAACCTTGGGATCCAAATGCATCGAATCATATCCTCAAACCTGGAGCTATTTATATCGATCTTGAGATGGCGAGCTTGTTTTTGAACCCGAGTTCTCCAATAGTTTTTTATTTCATTGTCAGTTCGCCCTGGAAGGTGTTGAGCAATCTTTGACCACCTAAAATTACCATATGATAAAACAGTAGTTAGCTTAACTTAATTTTCTGGCATGAACCGATACTTGTTCCCAACCACGTACGTAGACAGTCGTACAATTTTGACCTGAAGACGTGTTTAGAATTTATTTGAAAAGTTAAGTTCCATTTTGCAACTTTAAACAAGGATGTTATGCTCCCAACTAATAGACATATAAATCAGGTGTATAAATTAGGTATATGTAGTATTGCACAGAATAACTGGGGAATATTACTGAATGTGCATGATTTAAACAACAAAACTGGTATGTTGCAATCAAACTATAATAAAGTTCGAGAGTCATGAAGTTCAAGTTCACCTGTTGCCCCATTTGGAATGAAGTTCAAGAATCAAGAGCTGCTCATGTGGAGTAAGGTTTCCCCTCTTGACATCCGGTTTCAAATAGTTCAGCCACCTCAATCGACAACTCTTTCCGTTTCTCTTCAACCCTTTAAAGTCGATTAACAAAAACAGACGTCATCAATAATCTTGCTTAATTATACTAACTATATATTGATAACATAAATATTTAATATACGCGGTTTAAAATTAATTACCAGAGCGCTTTGCCAGCAAATTCCACTGGCCTTCACCGTGAGAAGCAATGTAGTGAATAAGAGTACTATCTTCTTCAATAGTCCATGGACCTCTTCTAAGTTGATCAACGTCTTCATCACTAGAACAACTAGAGATACTTTTACTCTTACTAAAACTAGACATGGTTATTTAATTCTACTTGAGAAAAGAATTAAAGAAGAGAAATAACTAGGACCCAAGATTTATAAGGGAGCTACAAGGTTCAAATTAAGCTTCACCTAATATACTGGATTTTTTAATTATTAGTATAATGTCAACTACTTTTCAAAAGAAGTTGCTGGCACTATCTATAATTATAGGGAGGTTCCAATCTCTTTCCATTTCCCAACTTGGTTGTTTATTAATTAATTACTTTGGAATTTTGGAACTAGTACAATATTTGTACTGGGATTTTGGGAAATGGTAGGGTGTGAACCGGCGCAAATGCAAACCCTCCTAACAGCGGTTCGATCACATCTTGTGATATTACCGCGTTATCTTGCTTCTGATCTAGTCTTGTGCACTTGTTTGTACAATCTACGCAGAGGAACAACAACAATCGAAAGATGAGCACAATCAAAAATTTATTCCCCGTGTTCTAAAATTAAAGATATATTTTAATTTTTTTGTTGTTATTAATTTGTGGAATTTTAAAATTAAAAATTAAAACAAAATTTTAAGATAGCTAGTAATACAAATAATTCTAGTTGTTACAAAAGAACTAAATAATAATTGTTATATTTGTTTTTAAAACTTAAACACATCCATAGCAATTTTGAAGTTTAATTTTTTTAAAATTTATCACAAAAAGTTAAATTATATCTCTATCTTCATATTGAATAATACATAGCGCACCCAAAACTAGAGTGAAAGCCACCACATCAGCAAAGAAAGTACCATAAGAACCATTGCACCAAGCAAATAAACCCAAAGCAACCAGATAGGACGAATGATGCAGGAGCATCTGAGCTTGATCATGCTGAGCTTAATCATGCCGATCTATCAGCTAGCACATTAATGGCTCTACAGTACCTAGAGAAAGCGGATCGAGACAAAGTTAAAAGGCGCCGATGCCCTCGGGCAAGTAAGATGGGATTGGCCTATTAACCTTAATCTCGGGTCGATAATACTCTTCGGGGGGACCTTGAGGTCGGGACCGATAATACTCTTCGGGGACCTTGAGGTCAGGATCAATAATGCTCTTCGGGGACGGCTTCAGTTCAGACGACTATAGTCCTTTATTTTTGATAGTTTTTATTTCCTTTATTATTATTGGGCATATAATCTAGCTATTAATTATTAGGTGTCATATGGTAAGTGCACGTGAGTTGGTTACTAAAGAAAGGTAGTGACAGATATTGGGGACCAGTTACGTGACAGGAGAGAGAAAGATTTGTCAGAATCTGTTAGCCACCTTTCTAGTATTTTCCTTTTTAATATTTCCTTTTCTGATATTTTCTTTCTTTGTGCCCAAGTTTTACCTAGCTATATATACCCGGCTTGTGGGTATAGAAACTAGTTGTTGAATATATTGATAAAACTTTTCTGAGAATTAGAGTTGAGAGTTTCTCCTCTTATTTCTTTTGGTGAATCTCTTGTACCTTTACCTGTAGATTTGTATTAACTTAGCCCGCAGGATAATCGCTATCCCGCCGCCGGCGTCAGTTGGTATCAGAGCTCATCGTTCACCTGGAAGTTAATACTCACCGGTTTCAATGGCTGGTAGTCGTGGTCGTGGTAGACGTGGACAGGTTCCGACTGAGGAAGTTCCCCACAGTGATCGCAACGTTCAGGAAGTGATGATTGAGGATTTACAGAGACAAGTTGCAGAGTTAACCCAGCGTCTAACGACGCGAGATCAAGGTCGTCGAGAGAGGGTTCTGACTGAGGAGGCTCCACACCTTAATCGCCACTATCAGGGTCGTCATGGACAGTTTCCGGAGGAGGAAGTCCAACACCTTATGTTTGAGGTAGATGATACTGATGCTGATTCCAGTTTTGATAAGCCTTATCATAACCGGAACCAGTTCTGGGAACGAAGAGGTCAAGACGATTATCGTAGGGATTTGGGTTTCAAAGTGGAGCTACCGGAGTTCTCTGGTACGCTTCAAGCAGAATGGTTCATTGATTGGATAAATGAAGTAGAAAGAATCTTCGAATATAAGGAGGTTCCAGATGCTATGAAGGTGAAACTAGTTGCAATAAAATTGAAGGGCAGAGCATCTGCTTGGTGGGAACAGTTGAAGAAGTCAAGAGCAAGACAGGGAAGATCCAAGCTAACTGAGTGGAAGAAGATGAAGAAGAAGATGCAGTCTCACTTCCTTCCCTTCGGCTATACTCAGTCCTTGTACAAACGCTTGCACCTATTAAGGCAAGGAGTCAGGTCAGTTGACGAATACACTGAGGAGTTCTACCAGTTAATCGCTCGTAATGACCTATCTGAAATAGAGGAACAGTTGGTGGCAAGGTATTTAGGTGGTTTGAAGCAATCTCTGCAGGATGTGCTTAGCCTCCATTCAATATGGACTGTGTCCGAAGCCTACCAGCGAGCACGTGAGGTCGAGCAACAGCAGAACAGAAGGCCGATGCCCAGAGGCATCCACAGTAGTAGACCGACCCCACCACCTCAACAAACACGTTCGGCACCAACCCAACCACAGGGTAATGTTGGATCTACTATTAAGTGCTTCAGATGTGGAGAACCAGGACATCGGCCAACCGAGTGCAGAAAACCTGCTAACCAGAAAGGCAAAAATCTTCTAATCGGGGAAGAGGTAGAGGAAGCCGAGGAGTTCGGCGAGCCTATCTATGACGACTATGAAGAGGAGGACGTGTTGTACGGTGATGGTCGAGAAACCCTAGTCATCAGAAAGAGTTTACTCACCCCTAAGGGTGATGCCGATGATGATTGGTTGAGAACCAATATCTTCCACACTACTTGCACCATAGCCGATAAGGTCTGTAAGATGGTCATTGACAGTGGAAGCTGCGAAAATGTGGTGTCTGAAGAGGCTGTTCATAAATTAAGCCTAAAGACGGATCAGCACCCCAAGCCATACAAGCTTTCATGGCTTAACAAGGGAAATGAGGTAACTGTAGATAAGAAGTGTTTGGTCTCATTTTCAATTGGCAAAAAATACTTTGACAATGCTTGGTGTGATGTGGTATCCATGGATGCATGTCATATACTGTTAGGCCGATCGTGGCAATACGACCAAAGTGTCATTCATGATGGTTGAAAAAACACTTACTCCCTTAGCATCAAAGGAAAGAAGATTGTGTTAGCCCCTCGTCGGGAAGAAGGGAGTTCGGGTCGGTCAGGTAATCATCCCAACTTGTTATCCATGAAAAAGTTCTTACATGAGATCGGACAAGGAGTAGTGTACGTTTTACTTCCTTGTGAAAACAGTTCAGCAGATAACAGCACCGAAGTGTCAGCCGACGTTCAGGAGTTGTTAACCGAATATGCTGACCTTATGCCAGAAGAGCTTCCATCGGGGCTACCGTCGATGAGAGACATCCAGCATCAGATCGATCTTATCCTAGGATCAAGTCTGCCGAACAGACTTAGTCCCAAGGAGTCCGAAGAACTGCAAAGACAGGTGGTCGGGTTGCTGGAAAGAGGCTACATTCGTGAAAGTATGAGCCCGTGTGAAGTGCCAGCTTTGTTGGTACCAAAGAAGGATGGTTCGTGGAGGATGTGTATAGACAGCCGAGCCATCAACAAGATTAATGTGAAGTATCGATTTCCAATCCCCCGTCTAGACGACATGTTGGATCAGTTATCAGGAGCCAAGGTCTTCTCCAAGATCGACCTCAAGAGTGGCTACCATCAGATCAGGGTCAGACCAGGAGATGAGTGGAAGACGACATTTAAGACTCAACATGGTCTATATGAATTGATGGTCACGCCCTTCGGTCTTTCTAATGCTCCCAGTACCTTTATGAGATTCATGCATCAATTACTACGACCTTTCATGGGAAAATTTGTAGTTGTGTATTTTGATGACATTCTGATCTATAGTCCGAGCCAAGAAGCCCACCATGAACACCTCCGAGCAGTTTTTAAAGTTTTGAGAAAGGAGCGTTTGTTCATTAACCAGAAGAAGAGTTCATACTTCACTACATCAGTAACTTTCCTTGGCTTTGTTGTATCGACTCAAGGCGTGCATGCTGATCAATCGAAGGTAGATGCCATTCGGGAATGGCCAACTCCAAAGAATATACATGATGTCAGGAGCTTTCATGGTCTGGCTTCCTTTTACCGACGGTTCATCAGGGACTTCAGCACCTTAATTGCACCTATCACAGAGTGCCTTAAGGGTAAGGAATTTCAATGGTCAGAAGAAGCTGAAATCAGTTTTCAGCTAGTGAAGTAGAAGATGACCGAAGCACCAGTGTTAGCACTCCCTGATTTTGATAAAGTATTCGAAGTGAACTGTGATGCATCAGGGATCGGCATCGGTGGAGTATTGAGTCAAGCGGGTCGGCCAGTGGCATTCTTCAGTGAGAAGTTGTCAGGATCGAAGAAGAATTACTCTACATATGATCTGAAGTTCTACGCCCTAGTTCAGTCTTTAAAACATTGGCGTCATTACCTGATACAGCGGGAGTTTATTCTCTTTACCGACCATGAAGCTTTGAAGTATATCAATGGTCAACATAAGATGAGCCGAAGGCATGCCAAGTGGGTGGCATACTTGCAGGAATTCACCTTTACACTTCGGCATCAAGCAGGAAGTCTAAACCGTGTTGCCGATGCTTTCAGTCGACGCACAATACTTCTTACTACCATGAGCAATACAATCACTGGGTTTGAAGTCTTCCCTGATATGTATACAAAAGATCCTTCCTTCGGGAAGATAGTTCGGGAAGTGACTGAAGGTCAACGATGTGACTTCATCCTCAATTAGTTATCTGTTTAAGGGGCTTCAACTTTGTGTACCAGATTGCTCGCTCAGACAACAGATAATTGGTGAGCTTCGCAATGAAGGTCACTTCGGGAGAGATAAGACACTAGCCCTAGTCTCGACTAACTACTATTAGCCGAAGCTGTCAGGAGATGTGGCTCGACATGTTGAAAGATGTTATGTCTGTCAGCGGTCAAAGGGGGCGCTCACTAACGCAAGTCTATATACTCCCTTACCCGTACTAGAAGCTCCATGGATGGATGTGAGTATGAATTTTGTGTTAGGATTACCTCGAACTCAGCGGTCAGTTGATTCTATCTTCGTGATAGTAGATCGATTCTCGAAGATGGCTCACTTTATTGCGTGTCGAAAGACCATGGATGCTGACCGAATTGCCAATCTTTACTTTCGGGAAATCGTCCGACTGCATGGAATTCCAAAGTCAATCACCTCTGATCGGGATACCAAATTTGTCAGTAACTTCTGGAGGAGTTTATGGGGAAAGTTCGGAACCAAGTTGAACTTCAGTAGTGCTTATCATCCTCAAACCGATGGTCAGACCGAGGTGGTGAACCGAAGTCTAGGCAATATGTTGCGATGTCTGGTTAGAACAAAGCCGAAGCAGTGGGATCTTGCTTTAGCTCAAGCCGAGTTTGCTTACAACAGGTCTAAGAACAGAACTACAGGGATGAGTTCTTTTGAGATTGTTTATGGTCAAAATCCATCGGGAGTTCTGGATTTGTTCCCTATTCCCAGGATCGGACGAGTGCATCCGAAGGCAGATGAGATGGCCAAACACCTTCGGACTATTCATGATCAAGTCCGTCTATCTATCATCGAGCATAATGCCACCTACAAGGATCAAATCGACCAACGCCGACGTCAAGTACTTTTCAAAGTTGGTGATTTTGTTTGGGCTGTTCTGACCCAAGAACGGTTTCCTGTTGGAGAGTACAATAAGCTTAAGGATCGAAAGATCGGCCCGTGTGAGATCCTACAGAAGATCAATGATAATGCCTATCGTCTGCGCATACCAAGCCATTTACGGACCTCGGATGTCTTCAATGTCAAAAATTTAAGCCCCTGCTTTGACGAAACCGAAGACACTACTGACAACTCGAGGACGAGTTCTTTTCAACCCGGGGTGACTAATGCAGGAGCATCTGAGCTTGATCATTCTGAGCTTAATCATGCCGATCTATCAGCTAGCACATTAATGGCTCTACAGTACCTAGAGAAAGCGGATCGAGACAAGGTTAAAAGGCGCCGATGCCCTCGGGCAAGTAAGATGGGATCGGCCTATTAACCTTAATCTCGGGTCGATAATACTCTTCAAGGGGACCTTGAGGTCAGGACCGATAATACTCTTCGGGGACCTTGAGGTCGGGATCAATAATGCTCTTCGGGGACGGCTTCAGTTCAGACGACTATAGTCCTTTATTTTTGATAGTTTTTATTTCCTTTATTATTATTGGGCATATAATCTAGCTATTAATTATTAGGTGTCATATGGCAAGTTCACGTGAGTTGGTATATTAGGGACCAGCTACGTGGCAGGAGAGAGAAAGATTTGCCAGAATCTGTTAGCCACCTTTCTAGTATTTTCCTTTTTAATATTTCCTTTTCTGATATTTTCTTTCTTTGTGCCCAAGTTTTACCTAGCTATATATACCCGGCTTGTGGGTATAGAAACTAGTTATTGAATATATTGATAAAACTTTTCTGAGAATTAGAGTTGAGAGTTTCTCCTCTTATTTCTTTTGGTGAATCTCTTGTACCTTTACCTGTAGATTTGTATTAACTTAGCCCGCAGGATAATCGCTATCCCGCCGCCGGCGTCAACGAACAACCCAAAGCAACACACCCAACACACACATATATATATATATGCGCGGGGGGGGGGGGGGGGGATAAATTAATGTATATATTAAGCATATGTGATTACATACAATAATAATATATAAATAAATCATCTTAGACGAAGCTGAGTATAGGCGGGGCGGGTCGTGGCCCCAACCATATATTTCACCTTAGCAATATATATGCGCGCGGGGGGGGGGGGGGGTAAATTAATGTGTATATATTAAGCATATGTGATTACATACAATAATAATATATAAATAAATCATCTTAGACGAAGCTGAGTATAGGCGGGGCGGGTCGTGGCCCCAACCATATATTTCACCTTAGCAATATTTATATGCAAATTTTTAAATGTTCAACTTTCTAATTTTATTCTCTTTATCCACATTTTTAAATGTTAAAATTAAGGATCCCTTGGGTCTACTTTAAATCATAAAATTGACATTACATCCAAAATATTCAAACTAGCTAATAATTAATATAGGATGCTTTATGGAGGGTCCAATCCAACTCGATCAAGTTAGGAGTAAGGTCTATGAATGGAAAATATATATTTTTTATTATGTAGGGTACCCGAGATATATAGATATCAAAAAAGACTGTAATAGGACATGGAAAAACTTGAAAGTAGAGAGAGAAAGAAAGGTAGCATCAAATTCTTTAAAGTAATAGAGTTGGCGATCGTTATATTGGATAAGTGAGTCGTTCAACTTCTCTTCTAGATAACTTTAATATTAAGCTTGCTTGAACTTGACTAAGAGATATGATCTATATATACTCTATATTTCTCAAGTAAAAAGTGCTTGATTTTCTAAGCATGCTAACATTTGTCAAAAGTATAATATAATTAATGTGTGTGTGGAATGACTTACAAGTACTTTTGACAGCGGACTATTATCAGCCAGCTCATTTAAAACTATTCAAAATACTACATAATTATTAAAATTTATATGTTTTAGAAACCATCCACAAGAATTAAGTATGTCATAATATTCTAAGTATCTACAACTACTTTTTACTGAAACCTTGTGTTAACGTTTGAATTTCATCCGCACGTCCTGCTAGCCATCCGAGAAGAATACTTACACAAAAGTTTTAATGGCTTGGGCCGCAGGTGGAGTCGTCCGGTATGAGTGTTAGTGAAGGTTTAAAGACAGGTCAACAATGGAGGCTTAAGTATTTAGTATAGTAGAATAACGTAACCCTCATCTCTATTGTTGATCAGATATTTATAACACTTACTTTAACACTTACCAGTCCTAATAAGAATGTCCATAGGAGAAGTAGTAGTTGAATAGGAAGGTAACTATCCTAAGCCACTTAGGATACATGACTCCTACTCTAATTAGAATTAGATGTAGTAAGTAGTCAACATCCGAGTGGTCTTAGGAACCCCACCCAAGTCTATCGGACCAAGGAGTCATCATAAAAGACTGCTAAGCTAATGGTCTATCGGGCCTGGCCCAACATGAATTACCAGATCAAGCTTAGCGAAATATGTAAGACCCCGAATTTTATGAAATACAAAATTTAATTTTTCTTCATATATATTTTTTTTGAAACAGTAAGTGGTTAAATTAACAAAATTGAAAGTTAAGGATGTTATGTGCAAATTTTATTTTGTCGGACAATATTCGCTTTGTCGGGGAATATTCGTTTGGTCGGGGAATATTCGTGCCGTACGACGGCGCCGAAATAATAAATTATTGGTGGACCCCACAACGGAATATTTGTCGGATATAGAAAACGACAGAAGTAACCTTTTTAAATAAAAATAGTCAACGGAACTGTTAAAATACCGGTGATAAAAGAATAGTAGCATACGGTAGTTTATGGTATTTTCTGTAGCACACGGTACTCTACAGTAACACACGGTATTGCATAGTGTCTCATATTATTGGTCTGATAATTGACACCGTAACTGTTACGCATCATTTCATCGATAATTGTCACTGCATAATATTTTATATTATCAATTCAATAATTGTTGTTACACAGTATTTTGCATTATTGATTTAATAATTGTCATTACACTGTATTTTATATCATTGAGTCAATAATTGTTGTTGCACTGTTTTTAAAATTATTGAACCTAATAATTGTCACAGTAACATATGCACAGTAATTCACATTATTGAATCAATAATTGTCATTACACAGTAACGTATGCTTTATTTTACATTATTGTTATCTCTATTATGATGTTATTTAAACAGTTGTATTTCATTAATTTATTGACTTGATATCTAAGAGCTAACTATACTGTATTTATAACAATTAGTCATAATAATTGAATTGATAAAGTTATTTGTTTATAATATAAAGTTAGGTGATTATTAGGTGATATGAAATGAATGGTGTAGATTAAAGTGTGAATTATTGTTGAATAATTGAATTGATTTGTTTATAATATAAAGTTAGGTGATTATTAGGTGATATGAAATGAATGGTGTAGATTAAAGTGTGAATTATTGTTGAATAATTAAATTGATTTGTTTATAATATAAAGTTAGGTGATTATTAGGTGATATGAAATGAATGGTGTAGATTAAAGATAATATAATATTTGAAATGGATGGTGTAGATTAAAAGATGATCTTTAAATGAATGGTTTAGATTAAATGAATGATGAGATTTTTGGCTATAAATAGAAGCCTTAACTTAAGGATTTTTCATAAACTTCCTTACTTGTTCTTTCTTTCTCTCTCTAAATACTTCTTGTGAAAGTTCTCTCTAAGTGTGCTTAAGTCATCTTGAGTATTTGTGAAGATCTATAAGTATACGTGTACTGTTCAAGTTAATCAACCTCATTTAAATCAATATCCAGTCACGTGTTACGGTAAGGGATACCATCTTTTTCATCTTCCATTATTCAAACGTACTATGGTAAGGGATTATCATTATTTGATTCTCGATAATAATATTGTTTCTTCCTTACTCATAAGACGTGCATTTTATTTCCATGTATTAAATTGTGGGAATAACCTTACGGAGCGGATTGCCGCCTGTTGGTGAATAACCTTTCGTATTCATTCATTATTAATCTCTGAGAATAACCTTACGGAGCGGATTGCCGCCTGTTTGGTGAATAACTCTTTGTACTCAAATTCTATTAAATTGTGGGAATAACCTTACGGAGCGGATTGCCGCCTGTTTGGTGAATAACTCTTTGTACTCAAATTCTATTAAATTGTGGGAATAACCTTACGGAGCGGATTGCCGCCTGTTTGGTGAATAACTCTTTGTACTCAAATTCTATTAAATTGTGGAAATAACCTTACGGAGCGGATTGCCGCCTGTTGGTGAATAACCCTTTGTATTAATTTCCTTCACCTTTTGTTAATCAAACCTGCTACGGTAAGGGATATTATTTTCTTTCATACTCCTAAATCGAAATTTATTATGGAACTATTGCTTCTATAATTCCTGAAAATATTATATGTTCCATAATAGTTGAACTTCATTATTTCAACTGAACCTTCCTATTTACGTGAACCTTTCTATTGAATTGTAACCGTTATTCTGAACTGTGGATCTTGAATATCATTTTTAAATTTCACTCCACATCATGTTGACAATTTGGACATTATTTGAATCTGTACAAAGTAAACTTCCGATACTTATTGTTATCCTATTTCTTCTGTTCATCATTTATATCATTCTAATCATCCAAAAATCAAGCTGTTGTGAATATCTGTGGCCGGGGGCACAGATGTGATATATTTGTTGAACAGATGATAGGTTAAAGGCGATATAATAGGTTAAAGGCGATACATCTGTTCGGTGTCTTTTATGGCACGTGGTGAATGTTCTCTTTGGCCCGTAGTGCAAAGATGAACTGTTGTTTGGTATGATTATGACCAAAGGCTGAATCTGGTATAATCATGACCGTTGGTGCTATATTGAATATCTTTGGCCCGTAGTACAAAGATGAACTGTTGATGTGCATGATTATGATCAGGAACTGTGAATTTGTATTATCTTGACTAATGATATTTCAGATGATAAAAGTTGATGATGTTTTTCCTAAAAAGAGAACCGAGTGGACATTATAGTCTGCATTATTCTTCTAATAGATTACTCATTCCGCTGCTATTATTGATCTGAACGTTGTTTAAGAATTTAACTGCAGTTTTTGATATAAACCTTGTAATCTATTGTATTCTATCAAGAACTCAACTGTTGAAGACTAATGATAATTTATTCATCATTATCTTAGTCATGATATTCTTTACTGGGCTATTTGAGCTCACCCTTTCTTTTGTTCCATTGTTTTTCAACAGGAGATGAAAACATAACAGGGTCTAGCCGGGGAATGGAGTGAGGGTCCGAGGAATAGTTATCATAGTCTTCACGTTTTGTAAAATAGTGTGGCAATAATAGTGAAGACTTAGTTGTGTATTATTATACACTGTATTGTTGTACGTTGTGCTTTGTTGTAATAATTTTGTTGTAGTATTTTGACGACTCAAGTTTGGGCTGTGTGGGCCCAGATTTGGGGGCGTCACAGTTGGCATCAGAGCTTAGGGATATGGTCTTTAATGGAGATCTGGGGTAGAACTAGGAGGGGAGAGACGAATAGAATCAGTCACTAGTGTGTCCTACCTAAAATAGATTTTATTATCTAATGAGTCGATTTGAATGTAGGAACATGAAGTGATGAGTCAGTTTATTTGAACTAACATTTATTTTGTGACCACAGTTTAGTATGGCATCTGGAAATCAAGAGGTTAACTATGGAATGCCTGAAGCAAATGTAGCCGAGAATCAAGAGGCCCCAAACAATCCTCCTGCCAACTCAGGAAATAATGTTCCTGATAACATGATGAACGATGGATTCTTTAGGAATTTCATGCAGTTCATACAGAATCAAGGAAGAGGAAATCCAGTCAATAATAACGGTAGAAACGCTGGCAATTTGAGGATGGTCACTGTTAAGCAATTTAAAGAATTAGGACCACCTGAATTCCACGGGAAGCCTGACCCACTCAAAGCGGAGGCATGGCTGAAGCAGACGACAAAAATACTTGATGTCTTACAATGCGCTGATGATCAGAAGGTGCCATTTGCCACTTTTATGTTACGAGGTGAGGCAGACCATTGGTGGGAAGCGGTAAAACGTATCCAACCTTCAGCACTCGAAATGTCTTGGACAGAATTCGAAGAACTGTTTAACGAGAAGTACTTCCCAGAAAGCATCCGCCATATGAAGGAAGTGGAATTCATTAAGCTGGAGCAGGGAAACATGACAGTCTCCCAATATGAAGCTAAGTTTGCCGAGTTATCTCGCTTTGCCACCCATCTTGTGGATGACGAAGCACGAATGAGTCGGATGTTCCTAAGAGGTTTGAGATTCAAAATTCGTCAACAACTTAGCTCTCATAAATTTAGTTTGTATTCAGATGTTGTGGATAGGGCTCAAAGGGTGGAGCAAACAGATGAAACATTGCAGCCAAGAGTTAATGATCAGCATAGAGAAAGGAGTGACAACAACCACAGGAACGAGAACCATCGAGGAGGTAACCAACACTTCGGTGGTAATTCCATACCAAATAACAGAAGAGGAGAATCTAGTGGGAACAATTTCAAAAGAAAGAGATTCCATAATAATTATGGAAGGGCACCAGCACCAGTACCAACACCAGCACCGACCCCAGTTTCAAGGGGAGAAGATCGACCACCAGTGAGATGCTATAGGTGTGGTCAGGAAGGTCACATCAGCCCAAACTGTACACTGCAGTCCAAAAAGTGCTACAGTTGTGGGAAAGAGGGTCATCTTGCGCGGTTTTGTCCTGCCACAAAATCAAGTCCAGCTGCAATGATGATACCAAAAGCTAGCGCGGATAAAGGAAAATCTGTAGTTCAAGGGAGAGCTTTTGTTGTGACATCCCAAATGGCACGAAACTCGAACGAGGTGATAACCGGTAAGCTATTCATAAATTCTCGTGAAGTCTACGCTTTGTTAGATACTGGCTCTACCCATTCTTTTATCTCACCTGCATGTGCTCAGCGTTTAAACTTAACTCCTGAAAACTTGGACTTTGACTTATCAGTTGAAACCCCATTAGGAGAAATGACCATTACATCTACTGTCTATAAATCTTGCCTAGTTCAAATCAACAACCTCACATTATCTGTTGACCTTATTTCTTTGGAGATGCGTGAATTTGATGTGATTTTAGGAATTGATTGGTTGACTACCCATCATGCTAAAATTGATTGTTTTCATAAGATTATTAGTTTTCATATTCCTAATCAACCTGTCATGCAAATTCAAGCAACTAAACCATTGAAATCTATAACTGTTATTTCTAGCCATAAAGCCATTCGTTTATTGAAAAACGGATGTCAAGCCTTTTTAGCTCATGTCACTGATTTGAACAAAAATACGTCAAACTTGAATGATATTCCCATTGTTAATGAGTTTCCTGACGTTTTTCCTGAAGAACTTCCTGGCTTACCCCCAAACCGTGAAATTGATTTTTATATTGATCTTGAACCCGGTACCAAGCCCATTTCCAAAGCTCCCTACCGAATGGCTCCCATTGAACTTCAAGAGTTAAAAGTCCAACTACAGGAATTGTTGGATACCGGTTTCATTCGTCCGAGTGCATCACCTTGGGGTGCTCCTGTTCTATTCGTGAAGAAGAAAGACGGGAGTATGAGATTGTGCATTGACTACCGAGAATTGAACCATGTCACCATCAAGAACAGGTACCCGTTACCTCGGATTGATGACATGTTTGATCAATTGCAAGGCGCTCAACATTTCTCAAAGATTGATCTCCGTTCTGGATATCATCAGTTAAAGGTTAAAGCTGAGGACATTCCAAAGACTGCTTTCAGAACTCGTTATGGGCATTATGAGTTCTTAGTCATGCCTTTTGGACTAACTAATGCTCCTGCAGCTTTCATGGACATGATGAACCGGATATTCAAGGAACATTTGGATCATTTTGTGGTTGTCTTTATTGATGACATCCTCATATACTCCAAGAGTCGCGAGGATCATGAACAACACCTGAGATTGATACTACAAAAGCTCCGTGAAAACAAATTATATGCCAAGTTGAAGAAATGTGAGTTCTGGCTTGAGGAGGTCGCGTTTCTTGGGCATGTGATTTCTAGTCAAGGAATATCAGTCGATCCTGCGAAGATTGAAACGGTACTAAATTGGGAACAACCCAAAACAGTAACCGAAGTCCGAAGTTTTCTGGGTCTAGCTGGTTATTATCGGAGATTCGTAGAAGGATTTTCTCGAATCGCCACTCCATTAACGCAGCTTACTCGGAAAAGCACAAAATTCATATGGAGCGAGGAATGCGAGAAAAGTTTCCAAGAACTCAAGAAGAGACTGGTTTCAGCTCCTGTTCTGACCATACCATCAGGATCAGGAGAATTTGTTATCTACAGCGATGCTTCTGGCAAAGGTCTAGGCTGTGTCCTTATGCAACATGGAAAGGTTATAGCCTACGCCTCTCGACAACTCAAAGATTATGAGAAAAATTATCCTACTCATGATCTAGAGTTGGCAGCAGTCGTTTTCGCGTTGAAGATCTGGAGACACTACTTGTACGGAGAAAAAGTGGATATCTATACGGATCATAAAAGTCTCAAGTATTTCTTCACCCAGAAGGAACTCAACATGCGACAACGACGTTGGCTTGAGCTGTTAAAGGATTATGACCACACAATCCAGTATCACCCGGGAAAGGCGAACGTTGTAGCTGACGCTTTGAGCAGAAAATCTTATGCAAGTACAAGTGCACTGCTGACAACACAAAAGTGTATTTTGTACGACTTGCAAAAGATGGAGATAGAGCTAAAGACACCAGGGACCCACTCGAAGATTGCTCACGTGCGAGTAGAACCAACTTTAATCGATAAAATTAAAGCTGCTCAAGCTACCGATCCGGAACTGATAAACATGATAAAGAAAGTACAAGAAGGTGCCATTTCCGAAGCAAGAATCGACGAGAAAGGAATACTTCGAGTCAACTCTCGACTCTGTGTTCCTAACGATCCTGAATTAAAGCATAAAATCATGATGGAGGCACACAACACGCCGTTTGCAATCCACCCAGGAGGTACCAAGATGTATCGAGATCTTCGACATACATTTTGGTGGAACAATATGAAAAGAGAGATTGCGGAGTTTATCTCAAGGTGCCTAACTTGTCAACGTGTCAAGGCAGAGCATCAAGTTCCTAAAGGTCCATTACAATCACTTGAAGTTCCCGAATGGAAGTGGGAACACATCAATATGGACTTCGTGACGGGTCTTCCAAAAGTTTCTCAAGGCTTAGATGCAATTTGGGTGATCGTAGATAGATTGACCAAATCTGCTCATTTCTTGCCTATACGAGAAAACTTTTCACTTGAACGTCTTGCCGGTATGTACATAAATGAGATCGTGAGATTGCATGGCATGCCAGTTTCCATAGTTTCTGATCGAGATCCTAGATTCACTTCACGCTTTTGGATCAGTCTACAAAAAGTTATGGGCACTAAACTACGTTTTAGTTCTGCATACCATCCTCAAACGGACGGACAATCGGAAAGGACGATCCAGACCCTCGAAGATCTTTTGAGACTTTGTGTATTAGACTTCAAAGGAAGTTGGGATAAGTACTTGTCGTTGGTGGAATTTTCTTACAACAACAGTTACCAAGCAAGCATAGGCATGGCTCCATTCGAGGCATTGTATGGAAGGAAGTGTCGCTCTCCAATATGTTGGAATGAGGTAGGAGAAGCAAAATTGTTGGGACCCGAGTTGGTACGCTTGACGACCGAAAAGATCCAAATGATCCGACAACGAATACAGACCGCACAAGAACGACAAAAGAGTTATGCTGATCTTCATCGGAGAGACGAAAGTTTCAACGTCGGAGATCATGTATTCTTACGTGTTTCTCCATGGAAAGGGGTTACGAGATTCGGAAAGAGAGGAAAGCTCAACCCTCGATTTATTGGCCCATTTGAAATCCTCGATCGAATAGGAACCGTAGCCTACAGACTAGCCCTACCACCAAGTATGTCTCGCATCCATAACGTTTTTCACATATCTATGTTACGTAAATATGTGAAGGACCCAAACCACGTCATTGAGTTAGAACCAGACGTTATAGCAGAGGATTTAACATACGAGGAGGTACCTGTTAAGATCCTGGATAAGAAGGAGCAGATCCTACGCTCAAAGGTTATACCTCAAGTTAAGGTTTTATGGAGGAACCAAGATACTGAGGAAATGACCTGGGAGCTAGAATCTGAGATGAAATCTAAGTATCCTTACCTTTTCGATATGTCAGGTACGTCAATTTCGGGGACGAAATTTCATAAGGAGGGGAGGTTGTAAGACCCCGAATTTTATGAAATACAAAATTTAATTTTTCTTCATATATATTTTTTTTGAAACAGTAAATGGTTAAATTAACAAAATTGAAAGTTAAGGATGTTATGTGCAAATTTTATTTTGTCGGACAATATTCGCTTTGTCGGGGAATATTCGTTTGGTCGGGGAATATTCGTGCCGTACGACGGCGCCGAAATAATAAATTATTGGTGGACCCCACAACGGAATATTTGTCGGATATAGAAAACGACAGAAGTAACCTTTTTAAATAAAAATAGTCAACGGAACTGTTAAAATACCGGTGATAAAAGAATAGTAGCATACGGTAGTTTATGGTATTTTCTGTAGCACACGGTACTCTACAGTAACACACGGTATTGCATAGTGTCTCATATTATTGGTCTGATAATTGACACCGTAACTGTTACGCATCATTTCATCGATAATTGTCACTGCATAATATTTTATATTATCAATTCAATAATTGTTGTTACACAGTATTTTGCATTATTGATTTAATAATTGTCATTACACTGTATTTTATATCATTGAGTCAATAATTGTTGTTGCACTGTTTTTAAAATTATTGAACCTAATAATTGTCACAGTAACATATGCACAGTAATTCACATTATTGAATCAATAATTGTCATTACACAGTAACGTATGCTTTATTTTACATTATTGTTATCTCTATTATGATGTTATTTAAACAGTTGTATTTCATTAATTTATTGACTTGATATCTAAGAGCTAACTATACTGTATTTATAACAATTAGTCATAATAATTGAATTGATAAAGTTATTTGTTTATAATATAAAGTTAGGTGATTATTAGGTGATATGAAATGAATGGTGTAGATTAAAGTGTGAATTATTGTCGAATAATTGAATTGATTTGTTTATAATATAAAGTTAGGTGATTATTAGGTAATATGAAATGAATGGTGTAGATTAAAGTGTGAATTATTGTTGAATAATTAAATTGATTTGTTTATAATATAAAGTTAGGTGATTATTAGGTGATATGAAATGAATGGTGTAGATTAAAGATAATATAATATTTGAAATGGATGGTGTAGATTAAAAGATGATCTTTAAATGAATGGTTTAGATTAAATGAATGATGAGATTTTTGGCTATAAATAGAAGCCTTAACTTAAGGATTTTTCATAAACTTCCTTACTTGTTCTTTCTTTCTCTCTCTAAATACTTCTTGTGAAAGTTCTCTCTAAGTGTGCTTAAGTCATCTTGAGTATTTGTGAAGATCTATAAGTATACGTGTACTGTTCAAGTTAATCAACCTCATTTAAATCAATATCCAGTCACGTGTTACGGTAAGGGATACCATCTTTTTCATCTTCCATTATTCAAACGTACTATGGTAAGGGATTATCATTATTTGATTCTCGATAATAATATTGTTTCTTCCTTACTCATAAGACGTGCATTTTATTTCCATGTATTAAATTGTGGGAATAACCTTACGGAGCGGATTGCCGCCTGTTGGTGAATAACCTTTCGTATTCATTCATTATTAATCTCTGAGAATAACCTTACGGAGCGGATTGCCGCCTGTTTGGTGAATAACTCTTTGTACTCAAATTCTATTAAATTGTGGGAATAACCTTACGGAGCGGATTGCCGCCTGTTTGGTGAATAACTCTTTGTACTCAAATTCTATTAAATTGTGGGAATAACCTTACGGAGCGGATTGCCGCCTGTTTGGTGAATAACTCTTTGTACTCAAATTCTATTAAATTGTGGGAATAACCTTACGGAGCGGATTGCCGCCTGTTGGTGAATAACCCTTTGTATTAATTTCCTTCACCTTTTGTTAATCAAACCTGCTACGGTAAGGGATATTATTTTCTTTCATACTCCTAAATCGAAATTTATTATGGAACTATTGCTTCTATAATTCCTGAAAATATTATATGTTCCATAATAGTTGAACTTCATTATTTCAACTGAACCTTCCTATTTACGTGAACCTTTCTATTGAATTGTAACCGTTATTCTGAACTGTGGATCTTGAATATCATTTTTAAATTTCACTCCACATCATGTTGACAATTTGGACATTATTTGAATATGTACAAAGTAAACTTCCGATACTTATTGTTATCCTATTTATTCTGTTCATCATTTATATCATTCTAATCATCCAAAAATCAAGCTGTTGTGAATATCTGTGGCCGGGGGCACAGATGTGATATATTTGTTGAACAGATGATAGGTTAAAGGCGATATAATAGGTTAAAGGCGATACATCTGTTCGGTGTCTTTTATGGCACGTGGTGAATGTTCTCTTTGGCCCGTAGTGCAAAGATGAACTGTTGTTTGGTATGATTATGACCAAAGGCTGAATCTGGTATAATCATGACCGTTGGTGCTATATTGAATATCTTTGGCCCGTAGTACAAAGATGAACTGTTGATGTGCATGATTATGATCAGGAACTGTGAATTTGTATTATCTTGACTAATGATATTTCAGATGATAAAAGTTGATGATGTTTTTCCTAAAAAGAGAACCGAGTGGACATTATAGTCTGCATTATTCTTCTAATAGATTACTCATTCCGCTGCTATTATTGATCTGAACGTTGTTTAAGAATTTAACTGCAGTTTTTGATATAAACCTTGTAGTCTATTGTATTCTATCAAGAACTCAACTGTTGAAGACTAATGATAATTTATTCATCATTATCTTAGTCATGATATTCTTTACTGGGCTATTTGAGCTCACCCTTTCTTTTGTTCCATTGTTTTTCAACAGGAGATGAAAACATAACAGGGTCTAGCCGGGGAATGGAGTGAGGGTCCGAGGAATAGTTATCATAGTCTTCACGTTTTGTAAAATAGTGTGGCAATAATAGTGAAGACTTAGTTGTGTATTATTATACACTGTATTGTTGTACGTTGTGCTTTGTTGTAATAATTTTGTTGTAGTATTTTGACGACTCAAGTTTGGGCTGTGTGGGCCCAGATTTGGGGGCGTCACAAAATACTCATCTTAACATTGCCCCACACTCCTCCAGTATATAGATGTGCTGGGGGAGTAGAATAAAACATTCCGAAAGTATATGTAAGTGGACAGATCCAGAGGGAAATCAACTATTCGGGACTCCAAATGTATGTACACAAGAGATATCAGACCAAAGGTATACCCACCTTGATCTTTATACAGGAAATAGGGGTAATGTAACAGAGGAGGAAAACTCATTCGGGAGCTGGAAAGCATCGAACCGAAGGGAAATCTCTTTCAGGAACACAGGGATGTTTACCTGAAGGGACAAAACCTTTCAGGGACCCAGAGGTCTTAGTCCGAAGAGAAAAACATTCGGGAACCCGGAAGTATCGAACCAAAGAGAGATCATTCAGGAACTCGGAGGTATCGAACCGAAGAGAGATCATTCGAGAACCCGGAGGTATCAAACCGAAGAGAGATCATTCAGGAACCCGGAGGTATCGAACCGAAGAGAGATCATTCGAGAACCCGGAGGTATCGAGCCGAAGAGAGATCATTCGAGAACCCGGAGGTATCGAATCGAAGAGAGATCATTCGGGAACTCGAAGGTATCGAACTGAAGAGAGATCATTTGGGAACCCTTAGGTATCGAACAATCTTGGGCCCTTGTACCCAACAAGCCCAAGTCTATGTCACTCAACCCAGCCAGCCCGACCTGCCTTCATCTGATATCAATTCATCGATCCTCATCTCAGCATCAAATAAGTTCTTTGCCCTCTACTCTTCAATACTTCACAATGGTTGAAAGCACACAAAATACGAAAGCACAAGCTTCATCTTCCCGAGTTAAAGACGAAGTCATAGTCGCCGAACTGGGGATCCCAGAGGGTCGACCGTGGAAGCCCGTAGTTATAGAGCGGATGAGGGATGTAGAAGAATATAATAGGACCAAATATTTCACTTTCCAATACCGAGTAGCGAACACCCCCCTTCCATCCAAAACCACCATTTCAACCTAGCATAAACAGAGTTTTATATCCCCAAGTCATACGAAATTAAGAGGCCCGAAGCTGATGAAAGAATGTACTCTCAGCTCGAGGGGGATGGATTCCTATCCATCGGCAGATGTTGATCTATGGGGTCCGATTCCCTCTTCACCCCTTCATACTGGAGTTACTACATATGACATGGCTTAGCTTGAACCAACTCTCCCCCAATTCCTTCATTCACTTGAATAACTTCATCGCCTTCTGTCTCTCTGAATCGACCCCCCAACCATTGACTTATTTTTTCAATTCTTTTCAATCACCAATACCAAGGAAAAGGGATTATTCCAAGTAATAAAGAACCCCCGAAAGAGAAACCTTGATGGAGACCCCATCGAGTAATAAAGGGTGGCACGGGGACTGGTTCTTCATTAAGGGGCCGAACACTGAGATGGTAGGACCTTGGGCAGACCCGAATAAAGACCAACTGAATTCGAAGAGGATCTCTTAAGAAAAGTTGGAAGCGTTCGAGGTCTTATACTCCAAGAGACCGTCTGTGAAGTGAAACTGGGATCTCCTTAATGACCAAGACTGGTTATATTCCTTCGGCTGTAAGTCATCTGCCATGCTTGTTTACTTGTTCTGAATTGATTGAGATACTCATTTGTTTTGATTGTGTGGCAGTGGCCGATCAAGGAAAAAACCCCAACAATGAGGCCATTCTCGAGGCAACTGGAGCCCTGAGGGTGAAACTGAGCGGAGATGAAAAAGTGAAGGCGGCCCGTAATCTAAGAGCCGCTAAATCAAAAGGCCTAGCAGAAGAAGCCCCATTTGCCGAATCGGTGGCAAAGCCCTCCCTGATGACTGATACTACAGAACCTTCAAGGGAGGATGCAACTGCTCTGGAAGAGCTGAGTCCAGAAAAATCGAGGACAAAGAGAAGAAGGATGGTGTTGAAGTCCTTACTAGAGGAAAGAGCTGAACCAACTCCACTTCCTCCCAATTCTCCAAGCAACCAACCTACCAAGCCGGCCATCACCGGACGACCAGAAGAAATACCTGTAACCTCCTCAAGCCACTGCAAGGGATGTCCCTGAGGAACAAGAGCCTCTAAAGGCACAATAAAAAGATCCTGCCATTCCTCCGGTGACGATCGAAGAGAGAAGAACTGAGGAGGGACCGAATCTGAATAGCCTGGGTTCCTCAATGGTTCCCTTTGCTGCTACCAGGTATGAAGGTGCCAATCTAAAAATGTTGATGGAAATGTTATTCACCTTTCATGCAAAGGTGAAACCTTCTCCCTAATTTGCCATTTGGTCTTGATTTAGAATAGTCCTCCCTTGCCTAATAATTCAAACATCGTGTTACAAGGAAATGTTGTTTTCCTGCGAGTGTCCGATGAGCAAAAGGCTCTAGAGAGAAAACTCGAAGAAAGCCACAGCGAACATGCCGAATCGATAAAAAACCACCAGAAAACTCGGGATCAGCTGAAAGCTCTACATGATGCCTTCCACATCATGAAGAAGGACTATGAGAAAACATGGAAGATACGAGCCGAGAAAGATGAAGAGATCAGACGTCTGCAGGCCTAGCTCCACGACTTTGAGAAAGGAAAGACCTAAGCAGTTGAACTGGCCGAGGCCAATGAGCTCAAGAAAGTTCTTCTTTAGAAGAATCAGGTCGAGCTTAAAGCCCAAATCCAGAGGCAAAATGAGATCCTTAATTAATCGAAAAACATTACCAAGCTTCAAACCGATCAGATGAAGAATCTTAAAGACAACATTAAACTGATCGTTGAAGGTTGGGCTGCTAAGAAGGCCGATTGGTTGAAGGGACCAATAGTCGCTGCGTCCCCAAGTGTCTTAACCCCCGAGCTCAATAAAAAGGTCATTGACGAGTACAAGGCCTCGGACGATTTTCAGACTGATATATATGCATCCCTGGTGAATGAATTTAATGACGGCTTCAAATTTGCTCAGGAACTTGCTAGGGGGAAGGGTCATGATCCCGATCAATTAGGAATTGTTATTCCCAATGACTAACTGTATTATGTTGATCATTTTTTAATGTAATATGAATTAGAAATTTACTTTGATCGCATTTATGTTATAATAGATTGATTATGCTCTATTACCTTTTCTTATGGGTTAAGTCTTTTCATCTACATGCATGACTGTTTACTTATACTACTTCTCCCCCAACTAGCTTAATCGGATGTATACCCGATGAGGCTAGGAGATAAATTGAAAGTATTTGTGTCAAAACAGTAATACAAAGGGAAGATGTAAAAGATTCTCATTAATATCCAAAAGATGACATTTATCGGTTAAAAATATAACCTCAAAAAATGGCCTAAGTACAAATCCTATCAGCTAAAATATAGCCTCAAAATTGGACTAAGTACAAGATCTGAACTACTGATAATACCTACAAAGCCGAATAACATGCCAAGTATTGGGAACATTCTTTCCATCCATCCATACACCCATTGTTCTTTCTTCACCCTCTTATCTGTCATGTTATTAATTGAAGCTTGACGATTATCCCGGACATAGTATTTATTTTTCAAGTCAAACAAAAACTCTTTCCATGCTCTGCCTATCAATGTTAAAAGATTTGTTTTGACCCCAACATCAGATTGGTTGGTGGAGAACCTTTTCTCAATTTGTTTCCATGCCTGTTCCTTACCATCACTTGGCACTTTCGTCCAAGACTCGAAATCAATTGGGCAATACTCAGACATACGAGCCAAACAACCTATAAAAGCTATCAACTCTTTCACCACATTTTTAGGAGCAATCAGATTACCTATGTGGTCATAAACCACATTCACTTGTGTCATCCTTCTCCATATAGGCAAACCCAAAGTAAGACCTCATTTTTTTTTTGCTAGTGGAGCCTACAAAAATATAAAATAAATGTCCATTTTAATTACTTTGTCAGTACTATATCACGTAGTGGTGTAATACTCTCTGGCTGGTTAAATTGTAACAATTTAAATCTAGAAATTTTGTACATATCAGATGTTATGCTGGTAACTAAGGCTATGAAAAGCATATCTCGAAAATGAAATATAACAATTTTAAAATGCATCACCTAATGCAGCAATGAACCACAACAAGCTTATTAGCAGTCAATACAAGTAACCCAAATCTTATTGTGTAAACGTAAAGTAACCTGTTCCCGCATGTGCATCATCATGCGTTTCCTGTTCTTGTTGCAATTTGTCAACATATGCAATCATTTCAGAATCAGTAGGTGTATTGCCATTATCGTGAGCCATGAATGTCTACACATGAAAATTAAGAATAAAAAAACAAAGTGTTAGTTCATGCAATGTAATGATGAATGTAAAAACTAGAGTAAATCAATTTATCAATATCGATAGGCAAATATACCAGACACACATCCTATTGGCTATCAATTAACCAAGAAAAAAAATGAGAAATCTGTTTATTTTATTGACTCCGCTATTGAGGGCAATATATCTGTTTCAAAATACGAACCAGTAGCATAATATGACTGAACTAATATGAATCAAACATGAAGCAGGAAGTATATAACTTCAAAGCAATAAAGTACCAGTAAACGCAAGGATTTGTTATCAGTTCATAGTTACAAGCATAATCTTTTAATAATGAAGGCATTGCCATGCAATAACTGTTTACAAAAGAAGCCTTTATAGAAAATGATATAAAGTGTAAAAGGAATTCTTATAATAACTGTCATAAATGACTTTCAAAATGTACATAATTATTCCTCATCCTCTTCCTCGTCTTCTTCATCATCATCTTCTACTTCATCTGCTTCGTCCCCATTCTCTGCATCTGCCCACTCATCTTCATCCTCGGAGATGACCTCTTCATCTTCATCAACAATAATTAAGTTACATTTACGTCTTTTAGTTGTCTTGCTCTTTCGTTTCTTAGTTCAAGATCCTTGATTACTTTCAACAATTACCTCAGGATCAACATTATCTCTAACCCAAGTATAGTCTTCCTCATCATTCTCTGTAATTGCAGTTGTTGAGTAATGGATTTGTAATGTTATGTCCTCATTATCAGATTCTGCTTCAACACTATCACACATATCCCTTGGCTTTGTTCGTATAACTACACGCTAATCCTTGTCCCTATGATCATCAACATAAAATACTTGTTCAACTTAAGATGGTAAGACAAAAGGCTCCTCTTTTGATCTAAATTTATTTGCATGCACAAGAGCATATCCACACTGATCAGTTTTCACCCCTTTATCACGTGCTATGCTATTATACCATCTACATTTGAATACCACTACTTTTTTATTACCTTCATAATCTAACTCAATTATATCCTCCAAAATACCAAAATACTCCACAATCTCTTCCCTAGGATTCGAGTCTCTAGCTGAGGAATATCCGCGGGTAGTTGCTGTGACATATACTCCGCTATTTTGCATTTGACTATTCTTCGCTCGCATTTCGGTGTGAAAACGGAACCCATTTATCAAATAACCAGTACCCTTGTTCGCTACTCTGATTGGATTACGTGAAAGTGCTTTAATTTCTTCTGAAAGCTCCATCTCTTTACCCTATTTAAACAACAACAAAAACAGAATCACCAGACCTTTGTTCCAATTGTCACTCAATTGACCATAACTTACCCTAGAGACAATATTTATGTGCACCAGTCGTGGATATCATACTTACATAATCTTTAAACCATCGAGGAAATTATTTTTTCTTAACATTATCAAGGTCTCTCGCTGATACTTTTCGCCTACGCCCTTGTTGCATCATGTAGGACTTTTCCCAAATACTACAACACACAATCAACACATATATTTATTTTGAGAGAGATAAATAAAAAATATTAATATATATTGATATTTATAAATAATATATCATGACCTAAGATAGCCCATGACCTCCTCGCAATTGAATAACACATATAAATGTGCCATGTCAACATCTTTTTCATCTAGATAATAGATTTTTGGAGTCCCTAAAAATTGACATATACGTCGAAATATGGGACTACTCGATCCATGCTCATTGTACCCATCTTCATTTCTTCCATCTCGATTACATGTTGCATCAACATCTTTTAAGTACCTCGAACAAAATGTCAAACATTCCTCAGCAACTACTCCTTCTACGATTAACCCTTCTGGGTGACTTTAGTTACGAATATACCCTTTTGTCTTTCTCATGGACCTAACCGTAAGCACATTTCACATAGTGAATAAAAACTTAAAAACCAATATATTAATCCAAGAAAAAATAAATTTAATAAGATGATATTATTACCTTTCAAATGGATGCATATTTAAAAATTTCACGTTTCCACCTATCATTTGTTGTTCAGCCAAGTGTATGGGCAGATGTACCATTATATCAAAAAAGGCAGGAGGGAATACCATCTCCATCTCGAGACTACATAGTATCAAAGGTATTTTCCGCTTCATTCATTCATAGTCCTCCTCGCGATAACCGCTCGAACACAATTCCCGAAAGTAATGACAAAGGTCAATAATAGCTCTCTTGATATGTTCTGGTAGAGGCGTACGTCTCATCACAATTGGAAGTAGTTGTTGCATTAGGATATGACAATCATGACTTTTCAAACCCACAATCTTGTATTCTTTTACATTGACACATCGTGATATGTTGGATGAATATCCATCCAGAACCTTGATTCCTTTTAGAACTTCAAGAAAACTTTGCTTTTCTTTCTTAGACAATGTGTAGCACGCCACTGGCAATTGATAAACTGAACTTGATGGACTGATTGGCTTTGCGTGCAAGTCTTTTCGTATATGCATATCTTCCAAGTCTAAACGAACTTTGAGGGTATCTTTTGATTTTCCATTCATACCCAATAGTGTCCCAATCAAGTTATCACAAACATTTTTTTCAATGTGCATCAAATCCAGCATATGACGTATTATAAGCGTCCTCTAATATGGTAATTCAAAGAAAATGCTTTTTTCCCTCCAAATATGTGTTTTTTCATTGCAAACTATTTTCTTTTGAGTTTTCGCAAATGTGACTTTCATGTCTCTAACCTGTTTAAGCACATCATACCCAGATGGAATTGGTGGCACTTCTATATAATCTACATCTCCATTGAATCTTCTTTTATCAGACCTATATTTATGATCATGGGGCAAAAAACAACGGTGCCCGATGTAACACTGCTTACTACGTAAACTAAGAGACCTAGTGTTACCTTGGCAAATTGGACAAGCAAGCTTACCTTTCGTACTCCAACCTGATAAATTTGCTTACGCTGGAAAGTCACTAATTGTCCATAAAAGAGCAGCACGCATTTTGAAAATGGATTTGGCTGAGGCTTCATAAGTATCAACCCTGTCCATCCATAATATCTTTAACTCTTCAATTAGAGGCCTTAAGTACACATCGATATCATTTGAAGGGCTGCAAGGTCCAGGTATTAACAAAGGCATGATGAAATGTTCTTGTTTAAGGCACATCCAATGAGGTAGATTATATATAACAACTTGGATAGGTCATATGCTATAATGTCCATTGTTGAAAGGATTCATGTTATCTGAAGACAATCCAAGCCTAACATTACGACACTCTTCGGCAAATGTAGGATACATTGTATCAAAATGTTTCCAAGCAATAGAATCGACAGGATGATGATAGACTCCATCTTTTCGACGCCTTAAGTGATGACACTTCATATCTGCAGCTATTTTCGAAGACCTAAAAAGGCGTTGTAACCTAGGAATTAAGGGGAGATAATGTAGCTGCTTAATAGCTACTTTATTCTCCTTTATAGATGTGTCGTCAACGTCTTTTGTTTCAACACGAATTGTTTTTCACCTTGGTTTATCGCAAACTTTACATGATTTCAACTCTATTTCCTCCTTCCAGTACAACATGCAGTCATTGGGACATGCATCAATCTTTTCATATTCAAAACCCAAGTTACCAACCATTTTTTTTGTTTCATAAAAATTACTTGGCAAATCCGTACATTCTGGGAATACTTCTTTCAACTTACTTAATAACGAGTCAAAAACCCAATCTGACCATCTTCCATTGCATTTCAAGTTAAATAACCACACTATGAAAGAAAGAGTGGTCTCTATTTTGCATCAAGGATATAATGGGGAGCTCGCCGAATTCAGGCATTTGATCTTCTTGATTAGCATCATCATCTTCGACTCTATTACTTTGAACATTGTTGAAAGCTGAATTTGATGATGGTTTTTCCCCATGAAACACCCAAGTTGTGTAATCTAGAGTAAACCTATACTCAATGCACTGCCATTGTACAGTATCACGATATTAATGCAGTAAATTGTAGCAACTTTTGTATGGACACAATATCTCTGATGTTGTAGACTCAACTTTGCTAAATGCATAATTTAGAAAATATTCTACTCCATCCACATATCTCTTGCAAGGGCTTTGTAGTTTTATCCATTGTTTGTCTATAATATTATCCTTAATAAAAGTAAAATTGTTTAAAGAATAAGACAATCAAATAGATCAACTATTAATTTTTAAAATATAATAATCAGGAACTTTTAGTACCTACTGAGAAAAAAAACTATTTATATAATCCTGGGTATGATCAAATAAAAGGATCATACCGAGATTATTCTATCCTTTACACTAAGACACCTAAGTAGAGACTAAAATAATTATGACAAAGTTTTAAGTGCAATCTCCTTGATGTTAAACTTGAAACCTATTTAATAAACTAACACATTACAGAGAAGGGGTTTTCTAAAAGAATCCAACATCGTACTCACATAATCAATTCCTATTTAAAAATTCATAAACATATCCAATATAGTATAATAATGAAATCACAATCCTGATTGCTTACAAAAATAATGCTCTTATACCAACAAGCTTTGGCACAAAATGTGACGCCCCCAAATTCGGGTTCCAAATACCCGGATCCGGTCATCACGATTCAATACAAACATTCACCTCTAAACAACATACAATAACTAAATGCGGAATAATAAACATATGTTGTTCATTCAAAAGGTGTTACTAGTCCCAAGATACGATAACCTTACACAAAAGTACACAAATACCCTTAATAAAGTTCTTAGGGTTTATATTACATAACAGTTAATTTAATTAACTACAGGGCTGCATCTCGAAGTCTATTACTTCATCTTTCCTTTACCTTTGTTCTTTCCCGAAGTCTCGGGTTGCACTGCAATAAGGTTTCATGATATAGCAAGAGTGAGCAACTAGTTTGCTCAACAAGTTTAAATAACAACAAGGAATAATATATCATGAATGAAAGGGAATAGCGGAACAATTCAATAATGTGAATAACATAAGCAGGAATAATAATTTGCTTTTAAAATTAAGATAGTCAAATAGACTATGAACTATAAATATCCACTGGAGTCAATAGCAGGTTGACTCAATGGTTACTACCAGAAATATGTACCCGAGGGGATCAGCCTCAGTACAATATGTGTATGCATAACATTTAATTTCCGTATTTTTGTACCTGATATTAGATACAGGGTACTTCCCTATAATAAATGGGTGTTCATAATAGTCTAAGAATTCGCATCTTCAATGATTTGGATAACTTTTAAAATCTTTAACATAAATGTCTAGCCGAACAATGGCTTAGACCTACTTTGAACAGTTCTTTAAACAGTAGAACAGTAATTAAGTACAAGTCAATGACTGTACAATGTCAAGTGCAACAAGTGCGAATAACAATAATATCGAAGTGGAATAATTGTAAAGTAATTAAACCACTCAAAGCATGCTCGAAAATAACAGTTCAAGCTTAGATAAATAATTTGCTCAATGAAATGAGTTTACAGATAAGGAACTTGCCTGTCTGCTCAGCTACAATAAATGTCTAACTTTAACTAACTGGCTTTGAAAAGACCTAACATTAATAAAGTTGGTCTAATAATTAGTACGGCGTATTTGCACAACTATGCGCTCACTAAGGTACTTATTTATCATATAAGTACTAACACATAAATTACATTAGTCGAAATAATATTATTAACCTTATAGACCCTCAATTAAATTAGGTTGATAATTTAATAAGTTAGAAGATATTTTTCTTAAGCGTTGGACACTTATTAAACCCTTAAACAACTTATTACAATTGTTTAATTAAAGCATAATTAATTTTAATTTATTTTATTAACTCGATCTCTATTTAATTACTATTTAATCTTGGTTAAATAGAAATTAATTAATTAACTCTAGTTATTATTTAAAATAAATAATAACTAATTGTACTTACTTATTATTAAATAATAAATAATTATTCATTCATTTTAACCTTCTTTAATTTAATATTAATCAACTAATAGTTAACTAAGTAATTAACCTTACCTATTATTTAATTAAAGGAAATTAAATAATAGTTTACTCATTTTAATCCTTTTTAATTATTATTTAATGTCAATTAAATAATAATTAATTATTTAATTAATTTTAATTATTGTTTAAGATTAAATAAAATTTAATTTATTTATCCTCATTTATTATTTAAATTAAATAACTTAATTTCCCTTAATCATTATTTAATGCTAATTAAATAATAATTAATTACTTAAGTATCCTTATTTATTATTTAATAATATTTAAATAATAAATAATTAATTTATAATTTTTTTATCCCTCTTTAATTATTATTTAATAGTAACTAAATAATAATTGCTAATTTATTACCTTTATTTATTATTAACATTTTAAATAATAAATAACTAATAAATTTATTTAACTTAACCATGATTTAGCTAACTAGATTAATATTTAAAATATTTAAATATTAAACTTAATTAAAAATATCCTCCCCAATATCATTTTTGTATTATTATTACTTTTGTTATAATTTTAAATTAGTTTTTAAATATTTAAATTAATTAAATAAAACCCGAATGACATTTCTGTAAATAAGTTGAAAACTGATCGGAGGGCAAAATAGTAATTTCGCCGAAAAAAACACGGAGGGGTAGTTTAGTAATTTCGCGAAAAACGGTGCTCGCGCATTGCGCGCGTTATCCATAAGCAGGCCCAAAACGGTGCCGTTTTGGAGCCCGGACTGTTGGCCTCCGCGCGTAACGCGCGGAGTAAATTTTTATTCTGCCAAACAACTAAACACATATTTTAGCATACAAAATATACCAAAATACAAAACAAGCATACTAAAGTCAAGCATGGCATAAATATTACTACCACACATTATTAACTATATTAACATATTTATACACATGTTAGTTTATTTAATTTAAAACAAAAATTAGATTTAGAATAACCATTACCTTGATTTAATGGCTATCCTCATTTTTCTTCCAAAATAGGTGGTGAAAGAAGATGACATGAACCAAGAACTCCTTCTCCTCTCTTAGTATTTTGCTCTCAATATTTTCTCACACTCTCAAATGCTCTCTAGCTCTCTCTTTTGGACTTGGAGAAAATAATGAAATACAATCTACCAATTTCAAGTATACTTGCAAAATTATTAGACACACATAATATATCTAATAATTTAGATCATACCCCTAGATGAAAACTTACACAAGGAATGAGTTAAATGACACATTAGGTGAAAAGAGAGATGGTCCAAGTACTTGAAAAATCAAACAAGCAATCCATTAATTAAATAAATAAAAAATAAACTAAAATAAAAACAAAACCAATTTTTTTTCTCTCTCTTCTCCACATGGTCGGCTGATGGCTCTTATTATTGTCCCAAAATGATAGTCATTTGTTACATTTGAATAATTAATAAGTTATATAAAGTATTTTCCAAGTGGGCCAATTATTGGGCTTTATTTAAAATACCAATTGGGCTCCTATTAAATTGTTTGGGCTTCTAATTTGTCAAATTTTATTATTCTTCACTTGGGCTACTAAATGACCCATGTTGGGTTAATTTAATAATTTACACATTAATTATTCAATCCATGGTTAAATAAATAATTATATTGAATAAATAATTAAATATTCTAACCCATTAGTATTAAATTACTAAATGGACTAAATAATAATATTATTAATATTTCACCTTATTTACATTAATTAATAATCATATTAATTAATTTATTATATTTAATTAACTCATTATATTCAATTTAATTGAATATTTAATTAATAGGAAACTTATCAATTATTTTGATATTAAAACTTTAGGGTTTGTTCACTAATTTAAAAACATATTAATGACCCCCTTTAATTAATTCTAGTAATTAATCACTTAATTATTTAATTACGTAATTAATTAATCACATAAAAAGATTTAAATAATCTCGTAAAACTAACTCGTTGGAAATTAAATTAATAATTAAATTAATAATGACGTGGAAATTCTAGGACATTACATTCTCCCCCCCTTATAAAAATTCCGTCCTCGGAATTGTAAAATAAGGTTACTCAAATAAAAACGGGTAATTCGTTCTCATTTCTTCCTCTAGTTCTCACGTAGCTTCTTCAATTGCGTGATTTCTCCAAAGTACTTTGACATAATGAATTATCTTATTCCTTAGTTTCTGTTCCTTCCTATCGAGTATCTGAACAGGAACTTCTTCATATGATAAGTCTTTCTCGACTTGAATTGGTTCATAGGAGATAACGTGCTTGTAGTCCGGTTTATACGACCGTAAAACTGACACATGAAACACGTTATGAATGTGCTCCAGTTCAGGAGGTAATGCTACCTCGTACGCCACTTCACCAACTCGCCTCAAGATTTCAAACGGTCCTATGAACCTAGGGCTCAGCTTGTCCTTCTTACCAAAACGGATCTTCCCCTTCCAGGGGGATACCTTTAGAAATACGAAACTGCCCACGTCGAAGTCCCGCCTTTGGCGATGCAAATCCGCGTACTTCTTTTGACGATCTTGAGCTGCTACCAGTCGATTTCTGATAAGTTGTACTGTGTCTACAGTTTGCTGTACCATTTCAGGTCCAAGCAGTCTTCGTTCACCAACCTCGTTCCAACACAACGGTGTTCGACATTTTCTTCCATAAAGCGCTTCGTATGGTGGCATACCGATACTAGCGTGGTAGCTGTTGTTGTAAGCGAACTCCACTAGTGGCAAATGGTCATCCCAACTGCCCTTTAGGTCCATCACGACCGCTCGGAGCATATCCTCTGAGGTCTGAATCGTTCGCTCGCTCTGGCCGTCAATTTGAGGATGGTACGCTGTGCTTAACCTCAACTGTGTACCCATCCTTGCTTGCAGACTTTTCCAAAAATTTGACGTGAAGCGCGGATCTCTGTCGGACACAATCGATACCGACACTCCATGTCGTGACACTATCTCCTTCACATAGAGCTTCGCTAACTGCTCCAGATTGTACCGTATTCTGATAGGTAGAAAATGAGCTGACTTGGTCAGACGATCCACTATTACCCAGATGGCGTCCAAACCTTTATGTGTCGGTGGCAAACCCACCACAAAATCCATCGTGATGTGCTCCCACTTCCACTCCGGAATCTCTAGTGGTTGAAGCAGTTCGCTCGGTCGCTGATGCTCTGCTTTAACCCGCTGGCATGTTAGACATCGACTGACACATTCTGCCACTTCCCTCTTCATATTCGGCCACCAAAAATATTGCCTTAAATCCTGATACATCTTCGTACTCCCGGGATGTACTGAGTACCTTGTACTGTGAGCTTCCTGAAGAATCTCTTCCCGAAGCTCTGGATCTAACGGTACCCAGACTCTCCCTTCAAACCTTAGCAACCCTGTGCTATCAATCTTGTACTTAAGTTCCTCGCCTTCAGCAAGTCGCTTCTTAATACTATCACAATCTTCATCCTTTTCCTAAGCCTCTTTGATCTTGTCTAATAAGGTCGGGCTTGCTGATACTGTAAATAACTTCTCGTCTGGCTCCATCGGATATTTGATCTCCAACTCCAAACGTTCAAAATCTCTCACCAACTCTTCCTGATTTGTTAGCTTCAATAACTTTTCCCTGCCTTTTCTGCTCAAGGCATCTGCTACTACATTGGCCTTGCCCGGATGGTACAGAATCTCACAGTCGTAGTCTTTGATCAATTTTAACCATCGGCGCTGCCTCATATTCAACTCCTTCTGAGTGAAGATATATTTCAGACTTTTATGATCTGTATATATCTCACACTTCTCGCCATATAGGTAGTGCCTCCAAATCTTCAGGGCAAAAACTACCGCTGCTAACTCCAGGTCATGAGTCGGGTAACCCTTCTCATAATCCTTTAACTGACGTGACGCATACGCAATGACCTTGCCGTGTTGCATTAGCACACAACCAAGACCCTTGTGTGACGCATCACTGTACATTACGAAACCTCCCGTGTCGTCCGGTAAAGCCAACACTGGTGCCTGGCTCAACCTCTTCTTCAACTCCATGAAACTTTCCTCGCACTTTTCCGACCAAACAAACTTCACAGTCTTTCGGGTAAGATTGGTCAACGGTGATGCTATCTTCGAAAAATCCTGAATGAATCTCCGATAATACCCCGCTAACCCTAAGAAACTCCTGATCTCAGTCGGCGTCTTCGGTTGTTCCCAATTGATAACTGCCTCCACCTTCGCTGGATCCACCGAAACACCGTCTTTGTCGATAACATGACCTAGAAACTGCACCCTCTGCAACCAAAATTCACACTTCGAAAACTTGGCGTACAGCTTCTCCCTTCTCAAAGCCTCCAATGCGATCTGTAAATGATCTGCATGTTCTTCCTCCGTCTTCGAATACACCAATATGTCATCAATGAATACGACCACGAACTTGTCCAAGTACTGCTTGAACACTCTGTTCATCATATCCATAAATGCCGCTGGTGCATTCGTCAGTCCAAATGACATCACTAGAAACTCGAAATGACCATAACGAGTTATGAATGCCATTTTCGGGATATCCTCCTCCCTCACCTTCAGTTGATGATAACCCGTCCTCAAATCTATCTTCGAAAAGTATTTCGCCCCCTTAAGTTGATCAAACAGATCATCAATTTTGGGTAGCGGATACCTGTTCTTAATGGTGACCTTGTTCAACTCCCGGTAATCAATACAAAGCCTCATTGAACCATCCTTCTTCTTTACAAACAGAACCGGCGCTCCCCATGGTGACACACTTGGTCTGATGTAACATTTATCTAGCAGTTCCTGCAGCTGAACCATCAATTCTTTCATTTCTACTGGTGCCATACGATATGGCACCTTCGATATCGGTGCGGTTTCCGGTACCAAATCAATAACAAACTCCACTTCTCTGTCCGGCGGTAATCCCGGAATCTCATCTGGGAAAACATCAGCGAATTCCCGTACAACAGGTATCTGACTCAGTTCGCCCTCGACACGTCGAGTATCGACCACATGAGCCAAATAACTTACGCACCCTTTCCTGAGCAACTTTCGTGCTTGCATCATCGTCAGACAACTTGATTGTCTCGGCGATTTACTACCGTAAAATATAACTTTGGACCTATTCGGAGTCTTTAAGTGTACACACTTCTTCTTACAGTCAATAACCGCCCCGTGACTCGATAGCCAATCCATCCCTAGGATTATATCAAACTCCCCCAGACGAATCGGTATCAAATCTACATTAAGTCTAAACCGTCGTAATTCAGCACAACAGTTCCTATGAATGTAGTCTACGGGAATGATTTCTTTGTTTGCTACTTCTACGTTCATAGGGTGTTCTAGCTTTTCTTGAGGTAAATCTAATCTCTTAGCAAAATCTTCAGAAACAAATGAGCAGGTAGCACCCGAATCGAACAATACATATGCATTAATATCATTGATCGGGATGATACCTGACACCACGTCCTTGGAGTCGACTGCATCCTGCACAGTCATGTTGAAGGTGCGCGCTGTGGGACGGTTGGCCTGGCTGGCTGGCCCTCCAATGCTCAGCCTGTTGTTGTTGTTGTTGTTGTTGTCTCTGTTGCCACTCCCAGCGTCTCCCTTCCTCTTTGGGCAGTCCTTGGCATGATGATCGGTTGCTCCACAGGAGAAACATACTCCATTCATCTTCTTCGGGCATTGTGGAGCCATGTGCCCTGGCTGTCCGCAGCTATAGCAAACACTCTTCCCTTTCAAGCGTTCGCCCGTGTGGTTCTTACCACAATTGTTGCATTTGCCCACTTTCTTAGCCTCTCCTCCGGATTTGTTACCTCCGGACGATTGGCTCTCATTCCACTTTCGTTTATTGGGGTTGCTGCCTCCACTGCTCCCCGTCTTCTGCCCGTCATGACCCTTCTTCCTCTCCTAGTTGAATTTATTTACGGCCTCACTGCCACCCTCTGCAATGATTACCCTTTCCAATAGCTCTGCAAAGCTCTTGATCTTTAATACCGCCACAGAACGGTACACCCACGGCTTCAGACCTAGCTCAAATCTCCTAGCCTTCCTAGCCTCCGTATCAACTTGATGAGTTGCAAACCTTGCCAACTCATTAAACTTAGCCGCATATTCGGCCACAGACATGCTTCCCTATTTTAACTGGAAGAATTTCACCTCTATTTCTTGTTGCATGCTTTCTGGAAAGTAATTTTCCAGAAACATTTCCTTAAAGCGTTCCCAGGTGATGACGCACGCCTTCTCCCGCACGGCCCTTGTTGGCCTTCCACCAATAGTTCGCCTCCCCCTTCATCATGAAGGTAGCGAAACTAGTCTTCTGTGCTTCGGCCACCCTAGCGACCTCGAACACCTTCTCCATTTCCTCGATCCAAGTCTGTGGTTCGATTGGGTTTAGAGTTCCCTGAAACTCCGATGGTCCAACCAGTTTGAAGTCCTTAAAATTTGCCAAGTACGGCGCTGGCTGCGGTGCTGGTTGTACTACCACTGGTGGGGGTCTAGTTTGCATGGCTTCCGTCAGCATTTCTGCAAACATTCTCATAGGATTGGGTTGATCCCCAACCTCACTCTCTGACTCTGGGATACGTTGATTGCGTGGTCTACCTCTCGGCATGATCTGCTAAAGAGCAAATCTTAGACTTATGCTTATAGTTCTACACATTATGTTAACCAAATTAACATTTAAATTTAAAACTATATATCAAGCATATTTGATTTAAACAAGAAAATAACTGCATTTATATTCATATACCAATGCTTTAGTACAGACTCAACAAGTGGCATACTTCTATAAACGCTCAAGGCACAAGTTGCCTAATAACGACTATCCTCTGACGAACAAAAGTGAGGATTCACTACCATCAACCCCTCTAACAGAACAAAAGTTGGGGTCTAACTGACATACTATGCATACATCAAAACATAATGGCTTACAATAGCTGAAACATCCCTAATAGAACAAAAGGTGGGACTCACTACTACCTATCAATACAACTAAAGATACTAACTGACAACAATCAACGCCTGCTGCGACGAACTGCCCGACGGTAAGCCTGTCGAACCAACTCATCAACTACACGACGCCTAATCACGCGGCGACTACTGCCCGTCTCCCGAGGATACCTCATAACCCGGTCCCTCAAACGATCAAAGGAAACGTCCAAAACATACTCCAGAGTGTCAATCCTGGTGGATCTAACTCGAGTCTCTCTCTCCAAGTTGCCTACCCTCATGGTAGCCCTACGCCAAGCCTCATGAATCTGAATCCGATCTATTCGCTCCCGATCGAGCTCAGCTCTGGTGGCATAAAGAACTGTCTGACTATGCATTTCTTTGGCATTTAGCTGATCTACAGTCTGCCTAAGTTGCCTGTTTTGCAATGCTAGTTGTTGTACTGTTCGATTCGACTGAGATGCAGCCTGCTCCAACTGCTGTATTTTGGCCTGCAATTCAGCCATCTTCTCCTTTAGCTCCACGTTCTCTCCGGAGAACATGTAAGCTGTGTCCCTATACTGCTCCTCAGTCTGCTGGTGTATCTGGTTCTGCGCCTCTAGGTGCTGAACCCTATCCTCTAGCTCATCATTAGCCGTAGTCAGAGTATCAATGATGTCACTGGCGGTAGTGCCCATGCCATCAACATACTCAGCTGGCTCCTCATCCTCCTCATCCTCAGTATCGGCCTCCTCCTCGCTGTACGGTCGCATCACTCCTCCCCAGACAGCATCCTCTCGATCTCCCTCCTCGGGATCTGACTCTAGCTCCTCAACCGGGGATACAGGTGCAACGGGTGCATAACCTACATCCTGCTGCGTATCCATATAGATATCAGTATAAATCACCTCATCCACTGCAGTACTCGACTGTCCTATCTCCGTCATCCTACAATCACACAAATAACACATATTAGTACCGCAATAAAATATATTCATTGATGAAATGAAATGATATTTTATCATGTACATCTCGGCTCGATGGATTTTCTCAATCCATCTCCAAAAATACATAACATGATGAATCTCCCCGATTCATCTCCTAACGTACTCGATAAGAGTTTAGTACTAAGGTTATAACCTAGGTTTCGCAATCCTAGCGTTTCTAACCTACAGCTCTGATACCAACCTGTGACGCCCCCAAATTCGGGTTCCAAATACCCGGATCCGGTCATCACGGTCCAATACAAACATTCACCTCTAAACAACATACAATAACTAAATGCGGAATAATAAACATATGTTGTTCATTCAAAAGGTGTTACTAGTCCCAAGATACGATAACCTTACACAAAAGTACACAAATACCCTTAATAAAGTTCTTAGGATTTATATTACATAACAGTTAATTTAATTAACTACAGGGCTGCATCTCGAAGTCTATTACTTCATCTTTCCTTTACCCTTGTTCTTTCCCGAAGTCTCGGGTTGCACTGCAATAAGGTTTCATGATATAGCAAGAGTGATCAACTAGTTTGCTCAACAAGTTTAAATAACAACAAGGAACAATATATCATGAATGAAAGGGAATAGCGGAACAATTCAATAATGTGAATAACATAAACAGGAATAATAATTTGCTTTTAAAATTAGGATAGTCAAATAGATTATGAACTATAAATATCCACTGGAGTCAATAGCAGGTTGACCCAATGGTTACTACCAGAAATATGTACCCGAGGGGATCAGCCTCAGTACAATATGTGTATGCATAACATTTAATTTCCGTATTTTTGTACCTGATATTAGATACAGGGTACTTCCCTATAATAAAGGGGTGTTCATAATAGTCTAAGAATCCGCATCTTCAATGATTTGGAAAGCTTTTAAAATCTTTAACATAAATGTCTAGCCGAACAATGGCTTAGACCTACTTTGAACAGTTCTTTAAACAGTAGAACAGTAATTAAGTACAAGTCAATGACTGTACAATCTCAAGTGCAACAAGTGCGAATAACAATAATATCGAAGTGGAATAATTGTAAAGTAATTAAACCACTCAAAGCATGCTTGGAAATAACAGTTCAAGCTTAGATAAATAATTTGCTCAATGAAATGAGTTTACAGATAAGGAACTTGCCTGTCTGCTCAACTACAATAAATGTCTAGCTTTAACTAACTGGCTTTGAAAAGACCTAACATTAATAAAGTTGGTCTAATAATTAGTACGGCGTATTTGCACAACTATACGCTCACTAAGGTACTTATTTATCATATAAGTACTAGCACATAAATTACATTAGTCGAAATAATATTATTAACCTTATAGACCCTCAATTAAATTAGGTTGATAATTTAATAAGTTAGAAGATATTTTTCTTAAGCGTTGGACACTTATTAAACCCTTAAACAACTTATTACAATTGTTTAATTAAAGCATAATTAATTTTAATTTATTTTATTAACTCGATCTCTATTTAATTACTATTTAATCTTGGTTAAATAGAAATTAATTAATTAACTCTAGTTATTATTTAAAATAAATAATAACTAATTGTACTTACTTATTATTAAATAATAAATAATTATTCATTCATTTTAACCTTCTTTAATTTAATATTAATCAACTAATAGTTAACTAAGTAATTAACCTTACCTATTATTTAATTTAAGGAAATTAAATAATAGTTTACTCATTTTAATCCTCTTTAATTATTATTTAATGTCAATTAAATAATAATTAATTATTTAATTAATTTTAATTATTGTTTAAGATTAAAAAAAATTTAATTTATTTATCCTTATTTATTATTTAAATTAAATAATTTAATTTCCCTTAATCATTATTTAATGGTAATTAAATAATAATTAATTACTTAATTATCCTTATTTATTATTTAATAATATTTAAATAATAAATAATTAATTTATAAATTTTTTTATCTCTCTTTAATTATTATTTAATAGTAACTAAATAATAATTGCTAATTTATTACCTTTATTTATTATTAACATTTTAAATAATAAATAACTAATAAATTTATTTAACTTAACCATGATTTAGCTAACTAGATTAATATTTAAATATTAAACTTAATTAAAAATATCCTCCCCAATATCATTTTTGTATTATTATTATTATTTTTGTTATAATTTTAAATTAGTTTTTAAATATTAAAATTAATTAAATTAAACCCGAATGACATTTCTGTAAATAAGTTGAAAACTGATCCGAGGGCAAAACAGTAATTTCGCCGAGAAAAACACGGAGGGGCAGTTTAGTAATTTCACGGAAAACGGTGCTCGCGCATTGCGCGCGTTATCCGTAAGCAGGCCCAAAACGGTGCCGTTTTGGAGCCCGGACTGTTGGCCTCCGCGCGTAACGCGCGGAGTAAATTTTTATTCTACCAAACGACGCCGTTTTGTCTCCGCGTTTTCTATGAACGCGTTGCGCGGAAACCCTTTAATTTTTTTCCCTTTGCAGAATGTGAACAGTGTTCCGGCAATACCCATTTTAAATAAACACATATTTTAGCATACAAAATATACCAAAATACAAACCAAGCATATTAAACTCAAGCATGACATAAATATTACTACCACACATTATTAACTATATTAACATATTTATACACACATGTTAGTTTATTTAATTTAAAACAAAAATTAGATTTAGAATAACCATTACCTTGATTTAATGGTTATCCTCCTTTTTCTTCCAAAATAGGTGGTGAAAGAAGATGACATGAACCAAGAACTCCTTCTCATCTCTTAGTATTTTGCTCTCAATATTTTCTCACACTCTCAAATTCTCTCTAGCTCTCTCTTTTGGACTTGGAGAAAATAATAAAATACAATCTACCAATTTCAAGTATACTTGCAAAATTATTAGACACACATAATATATCTAATAATTTAGACCATGCCCCTAGATGACAACTTATACAAGGAATGGGTTAAATGACACATTAGGTGAAAAGAGGGATGGTCCAAGTACTTGAAAAATCAAACAAGCAATCCATTAATTAAATAAATGAAAAATAAACTAAAATAAAAACAAAACCAATTTTTTTTCTCTCTTCTCCACATGGTCGGCTGATGGCTCTTATTATTGTCCCAAAATGATAGTCATTTGTTACATTTGAATAATTAATAAGTTATATAAAGTATTTTTCAAGTGAGCCAATTATTGGGCTTTATTTAAAATACCAATTGGGCTCCTATTAAATTGTTTGGGCTACTAATTTGTCAAATTTTATTATTCTTCACTTGGGCTACTAATTGACCCATGTTGGGCTAATTTAATAATTTACACATTAATTATTCAATCCATGGTTAAATAAATAATTATATTGAATAAATAATTAAATATTCTAACCCATTAGTATTAAATTACTAAATGGACTAAATAATATTATTATTAATATTTCACCTTATTTATATTAATTAATAATCATATTAATTAATTTATTATATTTAATTAACTCATTATATTCAATTTAATTGAATATTTAATTAATAGGAAACTTATCAATTATTTTGATGTTAAAACTTTAGGGTTTGTTCACTAATTTAAAAACATATTAATGACCCCCTTTAATTAATTCTAGTAATTAATCACTTAATTATTTAATTACGTAATTAATTAATCACATAAAAAGATTTAAATAATCTCGTAAAACTAACTCGTTGGAAATTAAATTAATAATGACGTGGAAATTCTAGGACATTACACAAAACCCACTAAGCCCTTGAGAATCCAAAATCCCATATTTCATCTCCATAATTACAGTAGTTGGGGTGGGGGAATAAAAGAATCCCAACATCATAATCAAATCACAAAAGAAATTTTGCCCAATTCCCATTAAAAATCTTAACAATCCAACATCACATTTTGATAAGTAGAACAACATAAAGAACTGGAAAAAATAATAGATATACCCAAATTAGAAGTGAATCCAAAAATAAAACTCGTCTAACCTTCAAAACCGTTGTTCTCAAGCTCGGTAGCGTGGGAGTGGGAAATGAGCGGAAGTGGGATTGCAACACTGCCCTTGAAAGCCCTGGCGTCCAAAATATGCCTTGATTGAATGCCCCGGCGCCCAAAGCAGAATTGGAAAAGTGTTTTGAAAGCCCCGGCGTCTAAAGCAGAATTAGAAAAGTGCCTTGAAAGCCCCGACGTCCACAATGTGCTTGGATTGAATGCCCTGGCGTCCAAAGCAGAATTGGAAAAGTGACTTGAAAGCCCCGACGTCCAAAATATGCTTGGATTGAATGCCCCGACGTCTAAAGCGGATTGCAAATGTGCCTTGAAAGCCCTGGCGTCCAAACATGCCTTAGATTGAATTCCCCGGCGTCGACAACTCAGGCCACCTACTGGTTTGAAAGCCCCGACGCCCACCCTCAACACAAACTGAGTGCCCCGGCTTTCAAGGTCAGGTTTGGCTTTTTAACTCTTCTAGTAAAAACTCTTCATTCTTCTCCAATTCGAACGGTATCTCTCTCTCTCTCTCTCTCTCTCTCTCTCTATCTGTAGTTAAACCCGCGCCTCCATCTTCCAAACCTCTAGTCCTCCCACAAACCAATCTTTAAACGGATTCTGGGTTCCAAATTTAACAAAGGTCTCTTCAATCACTAGGTTTAGACCAATTTCTCTCTCTAGCTAAGGTAAGGCAAATTTTGATGGAATTCTTAATGCACGGGTTATGTGAGTTAAATTATTGATGTGTTTTGATAGTTTTACCCTATTAATCTTATTTGGGACATTTTGTGGTTCATGATGGGTTAGATTACTTAAATAATAACTATGCCAATGTTATGTTATAAGCAATGCCCACCAAGTGTTTGATAAAAAATATGTGAGAATGAACATATTTTATTTGCTATAATATTTTGCATTGCAGCATTACACATGTGTTTTTAGTTCCAACATGGATTAATTAACATTATTACTAGCTGTGAAGCAAGTTTGGGGGATAGCAGCAAGCAACATGCTAGAAAATGATAAATGAAAATATACTACATCATATCACAATATATGAGTTTCATTAAGCTAATCTGATCATGTAAAAGTTACATTCAGGCTATTCTAAAAACATCATTGTGTAAGTCTTTGCACACCATTTTGGTCACTCAAGGTTTCCATTAAAAGGGGAGTAGCATATTGCGCTGTTCCTTGGTACTCTTCAGAATCCTGGCAGAACGAAATGATGATGGTATCGATTGACATCTCTATAACCGCAAAGAAAAGGGTCGTAACAACATAGCCAAGACCCTAGCATGCCTGCATAAACATGAAGCATGAATAATCACAAGCACTGAGCTTTATCAACTATAGGATACAGTTTTACCAAAACATGGGTATTCTATCTCCTTTTCTCTTTCAATAGTTTTACCAAAACATGTGTAATCTTATTTGGAACATTTTATGGTTCGTGATGGGTTAGATTACTTGAATAATAACTATGAGAATGTTATGTTATAAGCAATGCCCACCAAGTGTTTGAAGAAAAATATGTGAGAATGAACATATGTTATTTGCTTTAATATTTTGCCTTAAGGCATTACACATGTGTTTTTGGTTCCAACATGGATTAATTGACATTGTTACTAGCTGTGAAGCAAGTTTGGGGGAGTGAATTATTGTGTTGATATTAGTTGTTCAAGCTTTCATCTTGCAAATTATTTACCATAAGTTGCTTGATTGAAGTTATCATGTGTTGACGGTGTACTTAGTTACAGGAACGCATATGTCGTTTAAACGTGAACGAGGTGAAGGGTCATCGTCTAGATGTCAACGAGGTGAAGGGTCATCATCTAAACACTCCAAGCACTGTGACAAGAATAAGTTTACAAGTGTGGAAGCTTATGACCATTTTATCAAGTTAGCCAACAAAACGATCATTCAAGAACTTGGACTGCGACCGGATGAAACCCAAGATGGTGATGTTGCTGTGATGATTGTCGAGAGGGATTGGTTTACTTTTATAGAACAGCCGGACCTAGCGGTGATCCCGATAGTTAAAAAGGTCTATGCTAATGCAAAGGGGCATCGATATTGTAATGTGCATGTACGAGACAAGACAGTGTCTTTCAACAAAGAGGCTATCAATCAATACTACAATCTGTCGGCATTAGAAAAGGACGAGTATGCTGAATATGTGGAGGGTGGCCCGGATTATGATCAAATCATTCAAGAGCTGTGCCAACTGGGTACGCGATGGTAGGTGAAGGAGAAGGAAGCCATGCAGTTCCCGCTGTCTACATTGAGTCGTTATGGAAAGGCATGGTATGCTTTCATCTGTGCTAAATTGATGTCGTCCACACATGTAAGTGATGTTACAAAATAAAGAGCGATTTTACTATATTGTCTCGTGAAAGGCAAGGATATTAACGTGGGCTAGGTGATTAAGCAGTCGATCCTCAGAGCTATTAAAAAGGGAACCCGAGGAGGACTACCACACCCATCCTTAATTTGTGGGTTATGTCGACAGACAGGTGTTAAGTGGGAAAGGGATGAACCAATATTACATTCGATGCCACCGCTAGACCATTCATTGATTGCCCGATATAAGGTATGGGAGAGAGGTGAGTCTGATCTACGAGGACTGGGATTTATCATGCATCAAATCGAATCAAAAGCTGCGGAGGAGCCGATGGCTAACCCTACTGAGGGTTCATTATTGAAAAAGTGAATAAACGGGTTCTAAAGTTGCAACGTAAGATAGATAGACAAAGGGATGATATGGATCGTCAAAATCATCGCCTTGCTAAACGCCAATCTGAGATACATAAGTATAACATCAGTTTCAACATGGCGATGGTAGAAATGTTTGCTAAGTTGTACCCATCTGCAGATCCACTTGAAATCCCTACGCCGCAAGTTTTGTCAACATATCCGCCTTCAACTCCAACACTGAAGAGGAAGACACTGAAGATGAAGTCAACAGTGATGAGGAGGTCGATGATGATGATTGACCTAATCAGGTTAGTCCTCAGTCTTGATTTTTCAATCTTTTACTCCATGAGGTATACCTTTCATTGAACATTGAAATTCATGAATAAAGTACACCATGTGAAATGTACATTATAGAGGGGCATTGCAATTCTCATATCTTGAGTAATATCTTTCATTGAACATTGAAATTCATGAATTTGGTCAAGTTTTGATTGAGTTAATATATTGAATACACACACACACACACACACACAATAAGGGTTGAAAATTAAATGAGATTGGTGATATGTTAAGTCTTGAAGGATGCATGAATTTGAAGTTTATTTGGGGTTGTTGTTAAGAATCTTTGAGGCTAGCTTTCGTTGATTATATTGATTCATGCTCGAGTTGTGTAGGTTATCATGTGTCTAGTTTGCATGAATTTTTATTTATTTCTTTTGTTTTTCTTGGGACAAGCAAATGCTTAAGTTTGGGGTATTTGATGAGTGGGAATTATACCTACGAATCGGGCACTTTTGGACTTGGTATTTTGTTATTTCTAAGTCTTTTCAGTGCATATTATTTGTTTTTTATGTTATTTTGTAGGAAAATGCAAAGGAGGGATATATCTGGAATTTCTAAGAAAATAATGGCATTTTGGTAAATAAGATGAAGTTGATAGTTAGAGCGCCCAAGTGAGCGTCGGCCCATTCAAAGTAGAATGAGTGTCGGCCCAGTTTTGCAATTGGATGAACTTTAATGACTTTTAGTAGGGTTTGGTCACAAATAAACCTAATTTTGGATCGACGACTATAAGTAAAAGAATAGGAGGCTTTAGAGGTGGACTTTTGACGTAGATTGAAGATCACAATTGAAGACTTGGAGAATTACGGAGCCACTCAAGGAAATCAAGACGGAGGATTGGAAAGACAAGAATTTCTGTTTAGAGTTTTTCTTCTCTATTTCTTTTCTCAGTTTTGTAATCTAAGATGATGATTTATTTGATGTTCCTAATTTTTGATTCCATGATGAACTAATTTATCAATTAAGGCTATAATTGAACCTTTTAGTAGCATGAATTAAATATTTATTAATTTCCAATTATTGATTCATTTAAAGTTGTATGTCATGTTTTGTGCGTAATTGTTAATTGTTTGGCCAACAATTAGTGGAAATATAGGGTTAGATCTGAATATGATAGCATGTATTCTTAGTTATTAAGTGAATTGAATAACTAGGGTTGTATATAGAATATAAATATATCTATATGCTGCATGTGACCTGTTTGGGAATTGGATTTTAATTAGTTTGTTTTTCTTAATTATTTTGCAAAGTAATTAAGGTGCAATTTTTTATGTGATCATTGGAAAAGATCTTTTAAATAATCATGAATTCCTGGCCAATTACTTTATTGGGTTTAAAAATTGTAAATATATAGACTAGGTTCATGTGATGTAATTGGGGATATTGTAGTATTAAGTTTTTAATATCTGATATTCAATCTTTGTGATAAAATTCAATTTTAGTTCTAATTTAATTATAATCATACTCAACATTTATGATTGTTTAAATAAACTCGAATTGATATACAATTAGTAGTTGAAATTTATTAGGTATAAATTTTTGTGGGTTCGACACTCTATATTTACTCTATATTACTTGTTGGTCGCGTATACTTGCGCTTAATTGTCAATATATATATAAATCGGAAAACAGTAATACAACTAACAAGTAGGAATACAACACGTGTTGCCTATTTAGATTCTAATTTAATTTACTGAACAAATGTTCAACTTTAGAACTATTCATTAAACTACTATACTATAACTCAGCAGTATTAGAACGTATTATTATATAGTTGGTTACTTTGTTCTATTAAAAATTAAATAACTATATTCTTGCTTCAAATATGAATTCTACGACTATAGTTTTATGAAAAAAAGCCAAAGCCCCTTATTGGATTTGAACCGATGACTTACGCCTTACTATGGCGTTACTCTACCGCTGAGTTAAAAGGGTATAGAGAGATTAGGTTTGGGTTGGATATGCATGCGGGAGTGTGAAAGAACGGGGAGTGGAAAAAAAGGAAAAAACCCTTGGCTTATTTTACTTTTTTATTTTTTTAAGAGAATAAGTGCTATTATATTCTTATTTTTAAGTTTATATATGTTTAATTTGGGTTGTTTATTTTTAAGTCGATGCTATTATTATTTATTTTTAAGTTTCTATTTGATCCTTTTTAGATCCTATAGCGGCGGTACTACGGTCGCCTTTTTTTAAAATAGCAGTTAAGGCAGTTAGTTTCCCGCCTACTCTATATCGACGTAGTATAAAAACGCATCAGCTTATCGGACCTATAGCGACGGGCCTATGGTCGCTATATATTTCTTATTTGACAGTTTTTCCAACTAATCTACACCGACGAGTATACATGACTATCAGCTTATCATCACTATAGCGACGGGAATACCGTCGCCTTATGTTTTCTAAGTAGCAGATATTTGGGGAGGTTTTCCGATTAAGCTATAGCGACGGGTATGCATACCCGTCGGCTTATCTCTCTTATAGCGACGGGTCTCCGGTCGCCTTATGGTAGATATTTGGCGGTAGACTTCCTGCCTAATCTATATCGATAGGGTATTAATACCCGTCGGAGTAGGGGTCCTATGGCGACGTATTTTAACTTTGGCCGCCATATCTCGTCGACGTATCACCTTTTTCTTGTAATGATACTCTTGAAATAAAGGGACTTCCACTGTGTCTTCGGCAGGTGTTGCAATTGGCTCGGTACATCCTTCGGTGAAAGGTTCGAGCTCGATCTTCATCGCGATTTTCTGCCAATTATCACTTACAAGGGATGTCTGAATGGTTTGGAGGTAACACCTTTGGGAAAGATCTTGATCGCCGATTGATTCTCCGATCCCATTTTTAGTTGGAAACTTTATCTTCAGATGTGGGATTGAGGTTATTGCTTTCAGTGCTGACAAGGTTGTTCTTCCCAAGATGGCGTTCTAGTTGTTTTCCCCTTGTACCAAGTAAAAACGAACCATTATAGAGGCTTGCTTGGGGTGGGGGGGGGGGTCCCGAAGATTATAGGCAATTCAATCGTCCCTACTATACAGACTGGGTTATTCCCAAACCCGTATAAGGGGGATTCATTGCAGATCTCCAGCTTCCTTCCTCCTAAGTCCAGGCGATTGTATGCTCGGCTATAAAGTACATAGATCAAACTCCCATTATCAACAAGCATCCGCTTCATGTCCATAGTTCCGACCTGAGCTGTAATGACCAGTGCATCCTGGTGGGGAGTGACCATCCCCAATGGGTAATCATCATCGGAGAAGGTGATCGGGTCGATCTTGATATCCTGTGGCTTGCCGGACACCTGGTGACCCTCTCTGTCGAAAGCCTTCCTCTTCCGGTTAGAAAGGGTAGATGACATCAACCACACCTCTTAGTTCCGTAATTGGTGAAAGTGGGTCGATATGATCAAAGGCTAATTGTCAACAGGAATCGACAACATATTCGTCAAGATTGCCATTCCGAACTTATTTTTCTAAGAAATCCTTTAGCTGGTAACATTCTTCGGTATCCTGCCCCTTTGCTTCATGGAAAGTGCAGTATCTGTCCCCATTCTTCTGCCTTGCGAAGATTCAGATCTTCGAGGGTTTCTCATAGAAAGGTTGATTTTTTATCGCCTTCACGATATTGCTTTTACTGGTATTCAGGAGTGTGTAATCCTTTTCGTTACCCCTTCTGTCCCTCGGGGGATCATTTTTTTGTGGATGATCCCTGTTGGAATCCCTTTTGTCATTTCCTTTCTCGCCGTTGCCGTTGGATTTCTTTTTAGCACTATCGCCTATGGGGTCTCTCTGGTGAAAATCACCTGCATTTTTCGATGAAACCCGAAGGTTGGCGAGAGCCTCTTCCAACTCAATGAACTTATCAACTTTCTCGTAGGTCTCAGATAAAGTTTTTGGGGCCCTCGAGATGAGCTCTTCGATCAACCTGCTAGATTTATCGACATTTAATCCCATAGTTAAGAATTGGATCACCTGTTTTGCATCACCTGTTTTAGGTCAATCCCGTTAATCTCATAAACCGCTTCCCGGAACCTTTTTAACATACTGCCGAAGACTCTCATTCGGTCTTTGCTTGACTTGTAGAAGAGAGGTCATCATTCGGGCACAGCGCTTGTTGCTCCCAAAGCGGGTATATAATTGTTCTTGTAGTTCTTCCCACGAATTAATGGATCTGGACGGAAGGGAGGTGACCCACTCTCTGGCAATCTTCTTAAGGGTGGATAAAAATAGGTGGCACATCGCCACTGCATCATGGCTATGGAAGTACATGGCCTGTTTGAATGAGTAGGTGTGGTCATGGGGTTCTCCTGTTCCGTCATACATCTCCAGGGTGGGTACTTTGCGGGTTCAGTCGATCTTGGCTTCTTCTAGTTCTCTGGAGAACAGGGAGAACCAGGCCTTCTTGGATCCATAATATTTGTCTGAAGGCTTCTTTGGCGATGATTCTCCAGTATGACTTTCATGGCTTCGTTTGTCTCCCCGATCTTTCTTTGAAGGTGATCTGGCTCGCTTCCGCAAGTCCGCTGTCCAGATTGACTTGGAACGCGCTGGCTCCCTGTCTCGCTCTCGTACTTCACCCCTATGATGTTCCTGATGTCTGTCATATCGTCGGTTACGATGTTCTAAGTAGGAGGCTGAATCTTTCTGGCTCAAAAGATTGTTTTCGGCCTCAGTCAGCACATGATATTGTTTATCAAGCACTTTTTGCTGGATGTCCAGAGCTTTTTTTTTTGTCGAGGATCGACTGGAGGCGACGTTCTTTACCTGTTATCGTCTCCCGGCGAGGTTGAGAGGGTGGTGGTCGTCGTGAATGACTCTGCGATTGTGAAGTCTCCATATCAATTATTTTCAATTGGAAATCCACTGAAATGATTGTCTCTACTAGATACTAGGGCCCTCCTTCTAGCGCCAATGTTAATGCTTGAATTTCCTTCGCACGTCCTACTGACCGTCCGGGAAGAATACCTGCACAAAAGTCCTAACGACTTGGGCCGCCGGTGGACTCCTCCGGTGTGAGTGTTAGTGAAGGTTCTAAGACAGGTCAACAATGGAGGCTTAAGTATTTAGTAAAGTAGAATAACGTAACCCTCACGTCTATTGTTGACCGGATATTTATAACACTTTACTTTAACACTTATCAATCCTAATAAGAATGTCCATCAGAGAAGTAGTAGTTGAATAAGAAGGTAACTATCCTAAGCCACTTAGGATACATGACTACTACTCTAATTAGAATTAGATGTAGTAAGTAGTCAACATCCGAGTGGTCTTAAATCCGAGTGGTCTTAAGAACCCCACCCAAGCCTATCGGACTAAGGAGTCCTCATAAAAGACTGCTAAGCTGATGGTCTATCAGGCCTGATCCAATATGAATTACCAGATCAAGCTTAGCGAAATACTCATCCTAACGCATTGTTACTTAAAAAACTCAAAAACTTACTCTCTCTTATAAAAGTATCTTCTCTTCATTCTAATTTAAAAATTGACAATATCTATTACGTATAATTAAAGCTCTTGAAATAGATATATTTGCCTCTTCTTCATTACATTTCTCATTCATTTTCACTTAATTGTGTATTATATTTACCATATTATCTTTGATAGCCTCAATTCAAATATATCAATGAAAATATCACAATAATGTGATCAATTTTACAAAATATTATAATCATTACATACACTTTTGTTAAAGAATAATAACGCAGTGAAAACAATAGTAAATAAAATAATAATCATAAAAGACACAAAAGTTATGTAGTTAACCCAGAACATTTGATTTAGTCCACATGACTTATAGTTTCACTCTCTCGTAGAAAATTCATACATCATACAGCATAGGATATTCTTTTTATATAATGCAATATAAGTAATCTTAATTCACTTAAAAGTATAAAATTACTCTTCGAAGAACGGACACAATTACCTTTTGGATAACTTTACAATCACTTCTGAATTAAAAAAACTCGAATCAGGCTTCACTAATAACAATTTTAACATTAAGTATTAATAATAATTCTCAATCATTCATATTTTTTTTTAATAAAACATTGTAAAAAACAGTCCTACTGCGTTCTCTCAATTTTTTTTGGTAATGATACAATTCGATCGACGAGATAAATTAAGTGATAGGGTTATAATATTTTTAAAAATTGTAAATGGCATCGCTCTTCCTATTGTGCTTCCCCTGATTCCCATTTCATCCGTCTCTTTTCCGCTGAACTCTGTTAATTCTTTTCTAATGCCTCTATTGTATTCTCTTAAATTCGTAGAAACAAAGTATTGACTACCACCCGCCTGCCATATGGCTATTAGTTGTTCCTCCAAATTCATCAAGATTGACAAATTTTGAATTGATTTACAACAAAAGATTTCTTGAATTTTGTTAGAATTTAAGGTAAATCACACAACAATTTTACACAAAAAATAAAAAACAATTGAAAAGTAAGAACACGCGATATATTCAGATTTATCAATCTAACTAGTACTGCTTGTCCGACGTATTCATTAGATCTCTTACACGCTTTACAATAATTTACATACAAAATAATATTTTATAATAATTAAAAAACTTTAACTGCTATTAAACCCAATACATTAATAAAAATATTCAAGACACGGCTACTAATAAATGACTCTCGTCTACCCTATCGCAATTATCACTAGTCAGACCCGCTAATCCTAAAATTCTCCCAAATTAACTGATTTAGTTAAAAAAGTTGCGATTTTCAATTTTAACAACGAAGAGTTGTGAATACTTAAAATTAATATTCCGCAAGTATTCTTGTGACTAATTTTAAAAAATTCAAAATCTTAGGTGTTGCCTATTATTTTGGACGATTTAAAATGATTTGGTTGGTTGTTGAACATTCTTATATCTTACTCAGTAAGTTGGGTGGAAGGTGGCCGAAGTTTTATGAAATGCATGTTTTTACAATTTATAAAAGTAGTCACTTAGGATAATGTTAAAATTTGCTCAATTTTTTAAAATTACTTATAATTTCTTTTATATTCATTTTTTTTTTTTGAGATCATGAATTTTAAACAAGTATAAATTTTAACATCTTTAAGACCCTTAAACTAAGAATGGTAGCATTTAATATTTGCTTGTGTCGCAGAAAAAATTGACTGAAAAAATAAATAAAGTAACGCTCTACGTGTATTTGTAAGTCTTTTAGTATAGACGTGTAGCTATTGTGTACGAATGTAAAGGTGCACGAGTGTAAAGGTAGAATTCGAATAAGAAAAAATCACGATAAGGAACAAGTCTCTGAAGTGCTCAAGATAGAGGAGAGAGAAAGAAGGAGAGGAGAGGCTATATATTAATGAAGTTTTTGACTTTAAATTTATTTTCTTGACTTTAAAAATTACATTGGACTTTGATATGTAATGAAACATGAATATTAATTGTATATATTATTTTGGGCATAGTCTAATATAAGATTATATATTTAAAATGTGAGCTCATTATTATATAAAAGCAATTACATAATTTAGAAGAGGCTAATATATATTACTAAGAATATATAATTTAAATGTATACGTTTGTTTAGTGCTCTGTCAGAAATATTTTTTGAAAATTCGAGTCCTACGTTCGGAAGTCAATTTAGAAGAGGCCAATATAAATTATTTAAAAAATATACACTATACTAGGTCAAAATAAAATAAAATAGGGGAGGATATTAGTTTGACCTCCTCTGGCTCTATATATATACACACACGCACACAAGCGTGTACGTGTAGATGAGCGATTTATTGATCAAAATTAATTATAAATTATTTATTAACCTATCTATTTCTTACCGTTTGTCATAAGATGCAAAGGGGGGAATTTTTAAAAAGTGTACACTAAAATTTATATATAAGTTTCGATTACATATTATAAAATTACGTATTATACGAAGAATTAAATTCAAAGTTTTGTTCCGTATTCAATTCAAGTCAAATTTGACTCGAGTGTTTTTAGACTCCAGTTATGTTAACAGGGTTGTATTTTGTATCGGTGCTCGAGTCATTTTCGTCTGCCAAAGAAGTCATGGAGATCGCTTCTTGTCGAGATGTCGACATTAGAACAAAAGTCAGCCGCTCCTGTTTCCTCAAAGCCTAAGCTTTAATGCATAAAAACCTTAAACTACTTTTTCAACTTTATGTTTTCTCATTGGACATTGTGAGTCAACTAAACCTTTTTCTAAATTAAATAGTTTGATTAACAAAACTTAAAAGTAAAAGAGTAAATTCAGAAGAGAGAGGGAGTATATTGGACATTGGTCCTCAAGGTTATAATTTTCATGATAATAAATTTTTAAAATTAAGAGAATACATATAAATTTTTGAATTTAAAAATATTTTAAGTTAATTTTAAAAAAATTAATATTGATCTTATGTTTCCGGATGGGGGCAGTATATTTTTTCTTTTGTTGATTTTCTCTTTTCAAATATTAAAGCTTGTATAAGGTATTATTTGAATTACTTTTTTTTTTTTTTTGTGTGTGTGTGTGTTAATTTTAGAGATTAATTTTTTTGTTAAAATTATGTCTTCATATGTTTTGCGTAAAAGGGTTTTAATTTTTTTCTAAACCATAAAGGCTTTTGAGACGAAACTTTCCACATTATCACTATTGCATATAGGCTACAACATAATAGATTTTCAGCCACAAATTCTAAGCCTGACATATTTTATCACTAAAGTCAAACTTTTCCAGGCGAATAAACATAGAAAAATAGGAATATGCAATATTTTTTTTTATCAACAAAAAGAAATTATATTAAAAATTCAAAGTCGTACAAATATGACAAATCTAAAATATATGAATAGAGCCACAATTGAATTAAATAACATCATAGATTTGAAGTAGAAAACCTACAAACTTCCTACATGAAACAATATCAAAATTCAATCTAAAAATTCAAATTGTTAACACCAAATTTTGTAAGTCCACTGAAATCACCAAAAGCATGAACGAGCTGCACAATTAACAGTCACACTAAGGAGCCTGATAGGTTGGGTCGTCAGGGGATAATTTCAGTGTAAGAATAAGTAAATGTCAAAAATGATAACAATTGAGGGAATTAAATTGTTGAAGAACAATAAAATTATGTATGTAAAATGTGTGTGTACCGTAAACCTCGCTTATGACTGTATTTATAGATGTTATGTCCACCCGAGACCAATTAGGAGTGAAAGTCCTTTTTAGAATCACCTTATAAATGCAATTAATTATCGATCGAGTCATTTTCAAATTAAATCCCCCTTTTCCCCCTAAATAAGAAAACACACTTATTTCAATGTGGACTCTGCCACTTTCTTAAACAAGCTGCCAAAATATATTGGAGTGGGCCGACACAAGTTATGGTCTATCGTCTAATTAAAAATAGACCAACACCAAATTCGGGTCCTTTAATAAAAAAATTACCGGCTGCACCTTAACCAGACCCAAATAATTATATCTCAACATTGCCCTCCACTTTCTTATTATAAAGACTTTATAATAGGAGAATAATTACAAAAATCCACCATACCCTTCAATTATCACGCTTGTAAAATTGATTACCAATTTTAAAGCCACTCCGCACGTGTTACAATGAATCCCATGCTTTTCCACTGTAAATGAGTTGCCCTTATTACCTCTGATTTTATCCTATTACTTTCCCTATAGTAGTAATTTGTAAGCCATAACCTTAGATTCCACCATTTCCTCCATCAAGCACATACGCTAATAGACCAATAATTGATATTGTCGAACCCCCTACCAACATCCCTATACCCAACATCAACTTTACCGAACCTGCTACTAAACCAACAACTGATACTGCCGAACCCAACAACTCCACTGAACACGCCATTAGACCAACAATTGATCAAACATTGTCGAACCTAACATCAACTCCACCAAACTCTTTACTGAAACTGCCAAAGTCACTGAACCCCCTACCCAAACTGTTGAACCAACCATACATATTGTGATGCCCCCAAATGTAGGTACATATACCTCGAATATGGTACTTCATGATCTAACTCATACATCATACTAATAACAACTCATTGCAGAATAATAGAAATATTTACATTAATATAACATAAATATTCTCGTCCCAAGTCTCGCAACCATTACTAATACACAACACAACTTAATTCATAATTAACATAAATCTTAATACAAATATCTAATATCATGATCTTAAAACATATCAAAACAAAGCTACTCCGCAGCCTTGCCTTTTCCCTTATCTTTTCCTAAAGCACTGACTTGCTCGGTCTTAACTGTATTATTTAATATAAAGCAAAACTAAGCAACAAATTTGCTCAGCAAGTAATAAGCTAAAAAGAATAAATAATCATATTTAAGGTTTAATACTTTCAGAATTATAGCAATTGAAGACAATTTATAAAATGAATTGAATGAATCGAGGACAAATAGTTATAATTGTTTCAAGATCAGAACAATATTATTACTGAGTGATCACTATGGACCATGAATTCTTACCAAGATTAACAGTATTTCATTGAAAAATCCTCAATAAAAACAAGTACAATAGGTGATCAGCCTAAAGTACCCTATGTTATGCATAACACTCGCATTCAACAATTGCGCGCTACCGGTTTCTTGACATAAAGTAATTTCCCTTACTCTGAGGGTTGTTCATCTTAGCATACAAGAGTCCGCACCAAGGCAATTGATTTGTATCGCTTTCTAGAAAAAAAAGAAAAGAAAAAAAAAGACCAACTTTATATCATTATTTGTCTAGCTGAATCAAATGGCATAGACATTCTTTTCAAACATTTATGAGTCAATTAAACTTTTAATGTCAACATGATAGGGTTCAATTAATCTGATAAATGTATTAGAGTATGAATAACTTAGACTTTCAAGTTTAACAATTTAATCTGAGAGTAATTTTGTATAGATGTAAGCATGAACAACTATATTTAAATATGAATTATCTTTCAATAAATATATCATTCAAATTATTTGTATAAAACGATAAAGAGTACAAGTTTAGGTACTTGCCTGGATAGTCAACACTATTCAACTCTAACTCTCTTTTCGAACAACCTATGTTCATCATAATCGTCTATCTGTTAATCTTTATTGAATTTCACATAACGATCTAATTGATCTAACTTACTAATTTTTCATAACTATGACTCACAAATAATCTTTACTGTTAACTTCTTATACATATAGTTCACAAATAAAATTAGTTGTTTAAGTATTATTGTTCCTCGTTTTCCTTATTTAGTTCATTCATTAACATTCACAAATAAAATAATACTTAGTATTATTTTATGTGTTTAATCATTCTTGATTATTACATAATTATTCATACTTAGGTTCTTATATATCTTATTTATTTATGTTCCATTGTTTCAAAAATAAAGTATCCTTACTTTATTTGTTAATAATTAATTATTGTTCAAATATTTTTCTCAATCGTTATTCCATTTGTTCACACTTTATTAGTCCATAAATAAAATAATAATTATCTTATTTGTTTAATCTCTAATTGGAATAATCTTTACTCTTATTTTAATTATTTACGCTTCATTAATTCACAATTAAAATAATTTTTAATATTATTTTAATTGTTTATTATTTATTAACTCACAAATAAAATAATTTTAATTATTATTTTATTTAATTATTAATTATTTTTTATTAAATCGGGTCGGACCGGGTCAACCCAACTGGTTTGTCTCGAGTTTGACCAACTTGGTCAACTGAGAATCCCAACCGGCGCAGGGAACGCCGTTAATGAACTGGTTCTGGCAGGGCGCGCTAAACCATCAAATTTCATTTTTTCACATTTTTTGATTTTTCCAACTTTGTGATTTTTGATCCTTTTTATTCCACATGTTCTTAACTTGTTTAATACACATTTATAGTTGGTTTATGTGAGCCCATGAATAAAATTAGGGTTCATATTGAATGAACTAAAACAAAAAATAACGAATAACAAATAAACGGACAACGAACAAATAAAGATCGAAAAAGACAGAACGAAGACCCTTTAGGGTTCGCCCATAAGGTTCACCCCCCTAGGGTTCGCCCCTAGGGCGGACCCCCTTGGGGTGGTCTTTTCCCATCCCGTGATGCATTTCTTTGAGAATAAAATTAATTTATTCGATCTTTCTAGACATTATACAACCTTAAAAATATAATTTAAGAGGTGTTGTCATGAGTCCCGAGACAGAAGGCCCATAAGTACAACTTGTACTGGGAATCAATTGAAGGATTAGATTGGTGGCTAGAAGACTTGAATGATTTGGGCACTACCTAAGTAACGCTGAGGTATTCTAGGAATTTTCCTATCATTAAGGGTATTTATAGATTTTTTTCTTTTGACATGTGCCTGACACATAACCTGGAGCCTACAAATACCCCTTCACTTGACAAGTGAAGGGACTTTGGACACTTGGAGAATCTCTTGCCACATGAAATCTTTGTCTCCCTAGAAATAAAGAGGGGGTGGAATGGAATTGAGAACTTGTATAACTCTGAATCGAGTGAACCAAAGTGTTGGCATCGCCTATCTTGAGTTCACTCGAAACACTTGTCATGGTTCTCGGACACCAACAATTACACCGTGATTCGGAGAATTCTGCCACGTGTTATCCTGGTAGTTGCTCATTGGTTTTTCTCCCCCCTCAAATCCTTCGACCGATTCCATACTCTTAGCGAATTTCTCGCCTTCACCATTACTACGAACCCTAACCTTCTCAAGGTGTGTAATTTTCGTGCCTACAGTTTATAACATGTTCTACCAACTTTAATGGCTTTACACCAAATCAAATACATTTAATAACATGGATCACAACTTTTAGGGTTCCTAACACATTTTCTTAGAAAATTCATAACAATTTCATTTTAACTCATTTGTTGTTCATTCCACTTGGATTATCTCCATAGCTTTTAGTCCTACAACATGTGATCCTTATATTTCATAAACAATATCCATATCTTAGTTTTCATACTTGTAAAACTTATGTTTAACATATGATTAATACCTAGTACATGATCATATACACATATCTTGCATTTCTAAGATACAAGACACAAAGTAACCATATAAACTCCTTTAAATAACCATCCTTATACATTTGAAATCCACCATAATTCTCACACACAAAATCCTCCCATAACCAAGTATAGATAAATATCACTGTATAACTTACTAAAAATCATTAAACTTGAGTTAAGAAGTTTTATACCTTTTAGATGCCTTCTTCCTTTTATATATGAACTTGTAATAATTCTCCACATTTTTCTTTCTTCTTATACTCCTCTTAAATTACCAAATTGCAATACCTTCACTACGTTTTTTTCTTTCTTTCTCATTTTCACTCAAACTCTCTCTTTTCTCTCTAAGGCTAACATTTAGTAAATGGAACTAAACTTTGTAATAAGAGTTGGAAACTCCTATTTATAGGAGTGTTATTATCTTTCATGAATGCATTAACCATTGGAAAAAGGTGATTCGGTTAAAGTATTACCTAATCCACCACTTTAAGTACACAACCCATGTTCCCATTACATCATTACATGGGGGGGGGGGGGGGGTTATATTTTGCTAGAAAAATCACCATAAATCAAAATATTAACATTTTAAGGTCATTATTGCGGCTGTGTTTAGAAGACTTTCAGACGTATCTACAGGCTTTAACGAAACTCAAAAATAATTTATACACAAAGAGTTATGTGTGTTTGAAAATCAATTTGTACCTAGGTTTTTTTTATCCTTTTAGCATACATGTTCTTAACTTCCATTTTCATGCATGATAACATTTATAACTCGCATGAACTCCAACATATTTGATCGTTATATAGCATATTACCAAACCTTGTAGATCTAACATTATCGGATAATTTTATTATCAATATTAACATCAATATTATTCCTTTATTTCTTATCATATCCTTCTCATTAGCATGTGACTCACATCTGACACTATGGATAACACCCCACCGTGATACTTATTAGCTTGCCACCATTGCGATAAGTTCTTAACTAACTCAGTTCTCAACAATTTCTTGCAACTTCATTAACTTCTTCTTTATGTTAATATTTCTCATTCTCGCTTGTCACGCTCTACCTTTTCTTTTTCCTTCTTGCCATTCATTTACTTTGACCAATAAGGTCGTATATACTTTTTTCATACTTAACCCCTCATCCGAATCCTTCGAATACTTCACCCTATCTCTAAAAATTCGTTCTAAAATGTCGATACTGACAGTTCTCCTTATCCTCTCTGCTTATGTGTCTATTACGACGCTGGCCTTCCTCGGGATGATAAAGAATCATACAATCATAACCCTTTTAACAAATCCAATCACTTCTCCCATTTCATAAGCAACTTTGTCAAAGTAAAATATATTTTATACTCCTATGGTGTGTGTCAAGTTCACACTTCTCCTCAATTAAATAATAATTCCATATCTTAAAAGCTAAAACTAATTAACGCTACTAAAGTCCAAACGTACTTAGAATAATTCTTTCCAAAATCTGTTAACTATGGTTATGCACACGCGATCACCCCTCTATGATGTATCGAAACACAACCCCGTGCTCAATCTCTTATTAATATTTGAAAACCCTCCTTAAACTTCTTTGACTAGATACATTTCTCAACGTCCAACTATTTGAAACTCTTATATAAACCTCCAATAATCTCCCCCCCCCCCCTCCCCCCTCCCCCCTCCCCCCTCCAGTTAGGGGTGTCCATCAGTAAAAAATTGAACCGGTACCGAAAAAACCGAACCGGTACCGAACCGAAATTACCGCTAAAACACGAACCGAAAACCGAACCGAATTATCGGTTTCGGTACCGGTTCGGTACAAATTCGGTTCGTTTTTTTCGGTTCGGTTTTCGGTTTTTACCGATTAGCAATATATATAATAATTATTAATTATATATATTATTATATATATAATAATATATATAATTATTATTAATTATATAATAATTAATATAAATTTATTATTAAATTACGTAATTCGGTTTTTTCGGTATACCGAATAGAACCGAAATGCAAAATTACCCGTACCGCTACCGATACCGAAAAATATAAAAAACCGAAAAAACCGAAACCGAAAAAACCGGTACCGAAAAAACCGATACCGATCGGTTCGGTAAAAAACCGAAAAAACCGAAAATTTTGAACACCCCTACCTCCAGTGCTAGGAAACTCCTAACTTTGATCGGGCTCTTTGTTTGTTCCATATCAATTTATGATTCTACCTCATAAATTCATCAAAATCCCATCTTTATGCATTATCACCTATTATTATTATTATTATTATTATTATTATTATTAACCTCCCATAATCTCCCCCCTTCCAGTGCTAGGAAACTCTTAACTTTGGTCGGGGGTCTTTGTTTGTTCCATATCAATTTTTGCTTCTACCTCATCTATCCATCAAAATCCCCACTTATATTATTAAAACATTTGATTTTCTTTGATTAAAATTAGTACTAAAATTTTACACACCGTTTCCCTTTTCTCAACATCTCCAATACCATCACCAATTCTCCTCATTCTGCTCATGTCTTTTAATAACCAAAACATCACCATAACAACCGTTATAACTAATCTAGGTGTTTCGTAAAACTCTTTTTATAATATTCATAAATGCCATTGAAGCATTCTTCAATCCACAAACATAAATAAAAATAAAATGTAATAACCATGATGGTTTCTAACTCCTTCTTATGCACATACTCATTTCGTACCTTTAACAAGTGATATTCTAACCGCAATTCCATTTTATAAAATACTTCACACCTTCCAGTTTGTTAAACCAATATCAATTCCAGTTAATAGCTACTTATTCTAAATGATAAACTTATTTCATTAATGCACACTTTTAATGATTTCTCCTTCATAAACAACACCGATGCTTCCTAAGTTGAAACACTAAGTTAAATAACCTCTTTTTCTAGCATCTCTTGCATTTGAGCTATAAGTTCCTTTATCTATATTGTAACCACTCTAAACAAGGCCTTCAAAATAGGTACCATCCTTAGTACTACAACAATCACAACATGATTTAGTCTATTTAGGAAATACAAATTCCTTTAATACTGTCATTTGACTTAATTCTAGCTCTACTCGTTGGATATTTACTAGATAAGTTTAAATACTAAGCTCACCATTTCTTAAACATTATCTTAGCTTTTCTTTATCGCTAATTAGCAAAATCATTTAGGCTACCAATAACCATTAAACATACCTTAGACTGATTTGAAGTCTGAAGGTTTACATTTTTTGTTATCGATTTCTTATTGCTTCATGGTTGATCAATCAATTCATTCTAAATGTTACATCAATCTTTCCTAAATTAAATTAGGATTAAGTCTACCAAAAACTTGTGCTTTCAAAACTCAACACAACTATTTCTACTAGGAATTATTTCCTTAATCAAAACGTCAGGGATCAAGGGTAAACCCTTATTATTCACAAAGCAAACCTAAGCACTATGCAAACACACGTAATACACTTAACTAGTTAACTCTCAATTTTTTTTTAAAAGAACTAAACATTTATGGAGTTTAAAGGAAAATACTTGACTCCTCCTCCTTGAATGTCACTGCATCTTGGACCATCATGTTGAAGGTCCCATCTATTGATCGGCTTGTTGTTCTTTTCTTTGGACATTTTCGTTCCCGATGATCCAAAACATCACATACAAAACATTCCCCACATTTCTTTGAATTTGGGCAATTATGAGAGATATCCCTCCTGCCCACAATTATAACATACGTTTTTTCCTCTTTAAACACGATCCCAAATGGTAATGGTTACAAGCCTCTATTCTCTTCTTCGAGTCTTCCTGCTTACTCCCATAATTAGTGTGGTTATTGTTGTCATTCCATTTCCTCTTATTTTTTTGCACTACTCCCTTCTCCTTTATTTCTGCTTCTTCCATCTTTCCTTTTATTTGGACAATTTCGTACCTGATGATTATGGGCACCACACACAAAACATCCACTCTTTCTTAGACTAATACAATTTGGAGCGATATGGCCTTCCTAACCACAATCGAAACATATATTAGTGCGTTTTAAACATATTCATATGTAATTCTTCCCGTATTCCCTACAAACTTTTACTTTCTTTTCTAATTCTCCTTTTCCTTCATTCTTATCTTTATTCCCCTTCCTTTTAAAATTTCTACTGCCCTTACTACTACATTCTTCTATTTGATATTTGTTCACTTTTCATTTAATCTTGTCCCCCATTTGCTGAAGTAGATGGTTTTTCACTTTCCTTAATCTCCATCTAATCTTTCACTAGTTCAGTGATCCCTTCCTGAAAAACATCTATTAATCGATCTATAAATTGTTGTAAAGGGTCCTGAATCGATTCCTTTTCCTCTTCATCACATCTTACTGTATGCGGCATCATTCTATTTAATAAATTATATATTATTATCTATTTTTTTTTACCTTAAACCATTTATAATTAATACATAAAAAAATTGATCATCATAAATCGCACTTAATAAACATATTTATATCAATATGCAACTTACTCCTACATGGCACTTAACATCTTATAGCATTTTGCTATTTACATATTCCTTTACAGATTTTCCTCCTTTCTATTAATTATTTACATACTTTTCATATTATTTGACAGCTTATCTGCCACTCTGCGATTTAATCAATCTACGCTCTTCCAGGAGCTACTCTATGATTTCCTTGCTGTACTGACTAATCGATGATCATCGTACTCTACTAATGTCTGTCTCTTCTATAATCATTTGACGATTGCTTTACTCTACGATCTTTCCTTCTAATCGCTTACTTTACGATCGTTTCACTTTACGAGCTTCTTGTTTTTCTTTAATCGTTCCATGATTATCTGGCTCTAAGATCAACACTATGATCGCCTCAGTTTTCTTCATTCGTTTTACTGGACGATTTAGTTCTTACTTTACGCTTTCATAAGATCATATATATTCATCCAGAATTCTACTTCCTATAAACTTCTAACTTCTCAACTCTTTCCTAATAGCTTTCGCTTTATCATGTACTTACTTCACTCTTACTTTTATCTATTCTGTTATTACTGATATATACATATTAAACTTCTCAATACACCCTGTATGTATGTACTATAACTACCACATCATACTCTAACACTACCTCTTGTTTACATAACACTACTCTTTATCTTTATCTTTATCTCTTGAACCAGGTACCTTCTGATGCTCTTCTGAACCTTCCTCTATATTTATTTTTCCAAATTCTTCTTCCAAATCTTCTTAAAATTCCATTACAACATCCTTCCTCCTAATTTCATGCATATCTTTACTTCCTTTCCACTTAAATATAAATTTCTCAGTTCATCTTTTATCACTTAAACTCTATATGAGTTTATCTTTCTACTATCTTCTTTACCTCCTTCTAATGTTATATGATAAGGTATCTCCACTGTGACGCCCCCAAATCTGTGTACTTTCTACAACGGATCTGGTGCTCATATCTAACATTAAATCTTTATAAGTATAGATATTTCATCATTCATAATCTCTATCTATCTGAAATTACTAGTATCAATAATAAGGTTGTTCCTAGATCTGAGGGGGCTTTTCGATAAAGATGACACTTTGCTGGCATGCAATTAGATAACTAACCCTGGATCTTGGCAGCACGGTCATTATTATCAATACCCTCACTCAGATAAAGAGATATTACCATCAATGTACTTAATCTTAACCATAACGATTAAGCATTTCAATAGCCTTTACATACACCGACTTGAATGTAATTTAAAGTCATAACACAATCTGATGATAATAATATAATATCATTAATTAATAATTCGATTACATAGTTCCCAGTTACTTGTTCTTATTACAAAGTCATAAAGACTTGTGTTTTAACACAATAGGATAAACAATTTAAAAACATGCATCTTAATTTAAGCTATCTTCTCTCATTTTCCCTTAGTTTCAGAACTTTCTGGTTTTCCATCCTTAGCTGCAGATAAAGATTATTAGTAAGAATGAGTAATTGATTGTTCAACAAGTCTAACACAAAACATATAAGTGAACTCACACCGATATGAATCAAAGGAATAATAGCTCAACAAAAGATTATAATAATTGTTAATATAGTAAAGTTGAGTGGTGATTAAACCATAACTATTAATGTTTGTTAGTCATTATCTCTTAGAACTCTCCATGGATATCTATAGGGGATTAGCCTAACAACATTCTATGTTATGCATAACATCTGTTACACTGACTACAAACGTATCAACAGTATTTAAGTTGGTTACTCGACACATTATATATTCCCCAATGAATAAGGGTTGTTTAACTCAGTTACTTTAGAATGCAGAGGTCGCCCCAAAATAATTTACTTTGACAAAATAACTCAAATAAAGAATTATAACAATTCAATATTTCATGAATGATAGTTCATTTATTTGAGTTAAGCTGAATCAAAATGAGAATAAATCCTTTCAATAATTTATAACACATTGTTACACAAAATACATAAATAATAGACAAAAGTTAGAAAACTTGCCTTGTTGAGTCTTTTACAAGTTAAAACTTTAACTTATTTGATCCTTGTAAAGCCTACACGGTTTATGAGGTCAAATATCAATATTAGTCAATATATATGTTAGTTCCCAATGACACGAAAGATATCTAGGAAGGGGGGGGGGGTGAATATATTCTTTAATTTTTTTTCTTTATTTGGCTTTAAGAAAGAATAAATTATTAATCAAATATTTTAGCACATCAGAATATGATTTAGTTACCCCTTCTTAATATGTTAATGTAATAATTCAACAAGCAGTTATATAGCAGTTATAACAATTAATAAACACAAGATGAAAGACACCAGCTTTTAAGTGGTTCAGAGTTCACAAGACCCCTACTCCACTGTTCTGCTCCTTGAGCAGCAAATCTACTAAGGAGACTTTTATAATTTCCGAATCACTAAGATTCCTTCAAGACCAGCAGTTTTAGAACTTTAGTTCACTAAGAACTCTACAAGTCTAGCAGACTTGGATACTCTAGTTCACTAAGAACTCTTCTCGAGTATGTAGATTTGGGTGCGCTACTAAGTTGCATTTAGCATAAGTTTCTGAAGAACTTAGTAGCAATGCAAGACACTTTTGCTTTTTGATATTTTACAATTCTTGCGTATTTTCTTTTTTGCGTGTTGCTTATTTTGTTTTTTTGGTATTGAATCTCAACTTCTCATATAGAAACTTCAGATTTCTTCCCGTTTGAAATTTGCCCTTTGTTAGGGTTTCGACAAAGAGAAAGCAGCGGAATTTTAAAAATTTTCCGAAACCCTAAAACAGGATCCATGCAAAACCATATCAATTCAGAGGTTTAAATTATTTTACTGATTATCCGAGATGGACAGGAGACGATGGAATTCTGGAACGACTTCGAATCTTCAATGCAATCCAGCGACTGCGTCTCTACAGTATCCACACGAACGCTCCGCAAACCGTCACACAATCTGCAGCAAAAGAGATCTGCGGTACTAGCCACAAAAATCAGGATTTCTGAACTATTTTTTTCTCTCTAGCCTCTTTCTAAAAGCGGTTAGGGTTTTTGGTTTTTCCTTACGTGCTTAAAACTACTGATATATCATGTATATATAGCAGTTAATAGGAATTAACCAAAACCTAAAATAAATAGAAAAATAAAATCCGAATTTATATATATTATATTTTAATTAAGTCTTACTTAATTAATATACATATATACAAATTATCCTATTAATTTAAATTCATAATTTTTTTAAATACTATCAATCATATTAACATATTTAAAATACTTACAATTTAAATTAATTCCCTTTTAAATACGTTTTAAGTGTGTGACCCTATAGGTTATTATTATGTTGGCAATAATTTTAAAATCATATTATAAAATTATAAACAGTGAGCGGCATCTAGTAATGCATCATTGTTACCCAAATAATAATAAGATCGGTGATTCGATACAACCTTTTCGTGACCAATGTTTCAATGCAATTTAATCCTTTTAACCTTATATCCTAGATTAAACTCGAGGCATGAAATGTGTTATACTCTTCATAATTTAATCTGAGTTTTCTTGATCAATGAGTAGACTATATGAAACAAATCACTATTTGAGCATGACCATGCATTTCATAGTCCTATTCAGTCAAGAGGCCTATGGATATCACTCCCTAATTTATAGGAGGGTTAAATTCCCTCTAGATCACTCATATTCTTCACACGATTCATGATGTACCCAATAATCACCTTTATTGTCCACCCTATTAAAGATGACATTTGATGATATCAAAGTACATAAATTCTCGTGTAATAATATAGTTATCTCAGGTCGGAGGATCATTACATCATTGTCACTATGAGAATTTCTTATGACACTTTGCATAATGCTCCATGTATAATTCTCATGGTGGGTCAGTCCAGTACATTGTTCTCTAACATGTACCTATGCATTGACTCCAATATCTCATATATTTATGACCAATGAGATTTGGCCATCAGTCAATCCACATACTAGTCTCAATGCATCATTGTTGCCCCATTAACAATGATACTCGACTACGGACATTTAAGAGCAATGATACTAATTGTAATTATATAATCTCATGTTCAAGTCACATATTTAAAGCTATATAATTCGTATAACTATTCTAAGGACTTTTATTATGCTAACATTTATATAACGCAGTAAATGAAATCATAATAAAATAATCCATTTATTCAATCAAATATAATATCAAAAAAAATGTTAAGCAATTACATCAAATAATTAGCCTATAGGGCATCAACTCTAACACCATTTTCTCCAATTTCTGTTTGTTACCTCACAATGTAGAGCTGTTGAATATTATATTCATTTAGCTTATTAATGCTCTGACGAGGTATTAATTGACCTGCAAATACTATCCAAAAAAGTGTTTCCTTTTTCCTTGGGACAAGACATGACAGTCAAAGGTTTCTACCAACTTTTATAGAGGCGTTTGGTCTTCCATAGAAATATGACTGATAGGACACAATCTTCTCACTTTTACTAGCTTGAAAGTCTTTTCTCTATTGCATAGCACGCTTTGGTCAGTCCTCTGATATTTCTGATTTTAGGCTCTTGGCAGAAGTTTATTTGACACATTGATGCAAATTGTTCTTCTCAACGAAGTTGCTTCTGTCTTTTAGGACAAGAGAAGAATCATTAAATGGTTTAGGATTTGATCGTCGAGTTGCTTAAATGTTTCTTGCTTTTTCTTAACTCTACGATTTTTCCTTGCTCCAGTGACTGCTCTGTGATAAGGCAGTTTACCTTGAGATCATAGAGTTTTATTCTACGGCTACTCTGTTGGTCGTAGAGTCCGTTCTACGATCGCTTCTTTCTTGGTCATAGAGTATGTTCATTTGCTTTGACCGAATCGTAGAGTCTTCTTGACGCGGAATCGTAGAGTCCACTCTAAGAACAGACTGAATAGTTGAGTCTTCTTTGTGCAGAATCGTAGAGTCCATTCTACGAACAGACTGACTGAAGAGATATAACAAGATCAACCTAACATATTTGATCTTTTCATACACTAAGTTCGTGAACATAACACAGAACTTTACAACTCAATACATTCATATCCAAAAGATCAACCTAACAGTCTTGACCTTATATAACTAAGTCCTTGCACATCATGAACAATCAAAGGACTTTACAACTCTACTATTGAATGCATTTATCACTTTAATTCTTATCATCAAATCAAGCATGCAATGTTCAACAATATAGCTTCGGGTAATTTTTAGACTTAGATTAATAATCCTAACTCTGTTTCTATAATTTTACAATGTCCGTTTGTCTCAGACTTCACAAAACTTAGCTTTTATTTTGTTTAAAATGTCAAAAACATCGACTGCACGAAGCCCAGACAAGACTGCACGACAAAACCACATGACAAGGCCTAGTTAGGCACGGGTTGCCCAGGCGTACGCCCAGCCACTGCACGCAGGCATTTCCTACCTTACGCATGCGCGTGTTGGTCCTGCCTAGCAGCTTGCCAGCCCGTAGCCTAAGCAATTTGTTGACTGCTCAACCCCGACTTGTTTAAATGCCCATAACTTCTTTGTTTCTTAATAGTTTTAAGTGATTTAAGCTCTTCATAACTTACTCCTCTACATTTCATCTTTACATTTGGAATCCAAAATCTAATAAGAAGTGGACTCAAAATCGTTTGCAAGGGCATGATGACATCTAGTTTCAAATGTCTTTGTTTCACTCGATAAAACTTGATGCCCCAAACATTAATTAGCTAGGCCACCATATTTTATGACTCTATAACATTGAATTATATAATCATAAACCTAATTATGCAAAGAATTATGATTTCTAGTCAAGAACATAAACTAAAATTGTAACGCCCCGAAAATCCCTGTACTTGCTACAGGCGACCTCATGCGTGAATAAACAACTTTCTCCTTACTATCCACAATATTATATAATAATATGTCGCTAAAAACGCAATTAATTTAATTTTTTTATAATATTCCTTTGATCCATTGGCTCAAAATCATAATCTTTACATAAATCTTATAATACAAGATCACATATAATATGGTCTTTTATACAATCAATGAATCCTTAGAGACTTGCAATAATACAAGTATTTAACCTGTACAAATGTTATACAAACAATATAATATACTAACTTTTACCATCTCACAACATTGCTTATCCCAAAAAAAGGTTTATTAACAATATACCATTTTCTGCTAACGTGGTCTTATTATAAAACTTAACTTCGATCTTGTCAAGGTTACTATACATTCCTCGATCCTGGATCTTTACTGAAATTCTCGGGTAACTCGTAAATAACTAAAAATGTTAATATTAAACAAGAGTGAGCACAACGGTTCAACAAGTTCAATAGTTATCACATCACACACATAATTCATGCTTCATGCATGCTAAGCATTATATCCATGTATGACATTTTATAGACGTGGACATATTAAAACATAATTCATGATATATATTATCATGTTTTCTTTTTCACAAACTATACAGTTCAAGAAGAACAGATACACTTGATCAACAACTGAACAACAACAGTTCATAACACATTATTGCATAACAGCACATTAGCACATAATAGCATTTCACATATAGGAGCAAGTACTAAAAAAACTGGACTGTATCGACAATTTACCATTATGCTAACCTTTCGCGTCCTTTGTGTGTCCTACACAGTATGTGAAATCAATAATGCACATTATCAGTCGAAGTTTTGACTTTATCTTAGTCTTATTTTAAGATTAGAATTTTGCTTGTTGTTCATTGTATAGCCTTTATGTTTAACAATATCGACTTCCAATGATTTATTTACAGTCATTAACCATTTTTCATTTTCAAACCTTACCTTAACCCATGTAATAGTTTATCGTACTAATAGCTCAATGTGTGTATCTCACATTAACCACATTCATACTTGGTTAAGTAACCATCGTCTAATTTTAAATAAAACTAAGTTAACAGGACATTTACTCATTTCTTACATCAATCATTTCTTAGAACGAAAATGATCAATCATACATGTACTATTCCTATTCACATAGCACATATCGTTCTTATTTAATTCGTGACTATTATCGTACGATTTAGAATAATCAAAAAATTAAACCTCAATTCAATTCTTGTCATTAGCATTTAAATCATTCAAGTTGATGAATATTTTATCTATTTAACACATATCTGTTAGTTCCATTGCGTACATACATATCTTAATATGCCATAGATATTGGTTTAGTTTAATTTCAACATCTTCTTATACATAGCTTCGTTTATCTGATATTTAAATTTATCCATGACCTAACATTGGAACCCCACATAATAACCTCATAACCTTTGGGTCTTAATCCTTTAAGCATTAACCATATATACAACAAATAGGACCCTCATCGAAAAACATCTTTAAAATAAAATATTTTTCTCATTTTTCTCCATAGCGCGGCTGCGCTATAATTATACCTAGGATTGGCGCGCCCGCGCCAGTCTTCCAGAGTTCAAAAAAAATCATACCTGGCACGTCCGCGCCAGGATTTGCACTGCACTGGTGCGCCCACACCAACACACCAGAGTTTTTAACTCTTTTTTTTTTTCCAGCTTTTAGTTTCTTTCATGCTACAATGTTTATACATATTCAACATCTCACACTAGGTTAAACCATTTTCATGCCTAATTACACTTATTCTTTGGATCTTGTACTTATCATAAATATCTTAATGAATCATAGAATCTTTCTAATTTACATTCGTACCTTAGCTTGATTAGATGCAAGATTTAACCAGAAGTTTTTAGTTTCTTTTCATTACAAAACATACTTTCTTTAAGACCATGCTCATACCAATAATTTCCTCTGAAATTACATATGAGTTATGTTAAACTCTTTTTGAGCTTTGAAAACCTCTTATTAGGTTTTGATCCTTAAGTTTCATAAGGTCATAATATAAATGTTACTACTCTTTTAAGTTTGAAAACATGTATCATTCCTCATAAAAATCTGCTTGAGTTTCAAATATCTAACACATCAGAAAACATGACTTAAACACATATATCTTATTTCAGTTTTTGTTTGGCTAATAAATAAATATATATAATTTATATATTTATTTATCCCATTAATTATTCTTTTCTTTTCTTTTTTTTAAAACCAAGGTTTAAACCATATTTCCCTATTTAAATTCTCTTGATTAATCATTTATAGAAACTTGTTTATGATTCAAAACGTATTATGGTTGAAACATTACCACTCATGTCCATATATCTTTTTTTACTATAGTACAAGATCATTATCAAGGAATCACCATGCTTCAACTACCAAATAGCTAAAACTATTGGAATTTTAAGTTTTCTGTTGAAAACAGATTCCTTTAGGTCCTTTACCAATCTCATCCACCACTTCCATGTCATGAAAGGTACCCCCACTTGGCTTTTCTGTACATCCGAAAGCGGTGTCCCAAATTAAGATTCACTAGTGAGCAATTCATATAACACACTTACAAGGCTTGGGCTGCTGTTTGGGTTTAATAGTAATGTAACACAATTAGCTAATTTCTATTAATAAAAACTCAAGTGTCGGGCTCTCCAATTGCTAAGGAACCCCGGCCATAAGGCTGCTGAATTGGGTTGAGAAAAGGGCAATAGAGCTGACTTTTATTCATTTACAAGTTTGGGCCTAGATTTAAAATAGTTCTCATTGGATAACAATTTGGGTTGAAACATATTGAAACATTTGGGCCTATTTGATAATAAGAATAAACCCAATTTAGTTTTAAATTTAATTGTCTCCATAGTTGGTAACCAAATGGATAATTAATAATTTGGGTATTAATATAATTATTGGACATTATCCCACAACGGATTAATTAATTAAACTTAGTGTTTAATTAATCAACACATAAGCTTAGCCTTTAAAAATCCACCTTTAAATTATTAAATTAACAACATACATTTAACTCATAACTTAGGAAGATTAATTAATTAAATTAACGCACATAGTAGTCTCTTTTTGGCTTTTCAATTAAAACAATTATTCTGAATTAATTAGATAATACCTCACATATCATTTTAGATTTAAGCCATGTTGGCTTTCCTTTTTATTGCATTTTATTTGTCAGATAATATGTGCCAGTAGATTCCGTTCACCTTATTTTGACACAAACAATGCCATATAATCATGCTTCTCATTATAAATAATCAATTATTTTATTTATAATGTCTCATATCATTCTTAGTTAGAGCCTTTTATCTTAGAAGTCTCTATTTACAATTTATAATATACCATGTAGGTTATTTATGGCACATAGATTAAATAAAAATTTAATATTCTTTTTACACAATTTTTTTTACCAAGCTAGGTTTTAATATCTAACATTTAATTAATTAATTAATTAATATTTTCTTTAAAAGAAATATTGCTAAAATCCGGGATATCACAAAAATTACATAAACTAGGGTTTTGTTACCTTTCGAAGTGTTTGCTTTAACTTTGATTGATTATGTTATGCTTTCTACTTCAACTAACAAGGACTCTCTCTATATCTCACTATAGTTGCTTTACTCTAGAAATACTTGTGAATTGGTAAGTTTTAATGAAGGGTGACGGCTCCTATTTATAGGATTGCAAGAGTTAGGGTATAATGGACTTAAGCCTTAAAATATCTACCTATGTGAGCTTCCTCCCCACCTTCCTTCCTTTTTGGCTGGCTCCCCCTTTCTCCTATGCCATTTAATGTCTTGAAAGGTGGATTGTGCATTAAAGGTTTGCCATGAATGCCTTGCCAATTATCTTTTGGTTTAAGGACCAAATTAACCTACTAAATTAACTTAACATTTGATTAATCCTTCTTAGGTGTAATTAACCCTTACTTAATGAGTTTATTGATGATTAGTAAGTCATCTTAGCCATACTTGGCTATCAAGAGACCACCCTTCACCATTATATTCTTGCCACCTCAGATTGGAAACAAAACTAGCATGATGACTTATTTAGTCAAGTCTTACAATATACTTACATAATATGTACGTATTATATCTTTCTTAAATGGCATAAATGCCCTCCCATTACTCCTCCTAACCGGCCATACCTTACTTTGGTTAGGCTAGTTTTGTTTCTTTAACTAAGTTAGTAAAGTAACCAAGTTAGCAACCTAGTTTCTTACTAACTTCCTAGTTGCCTTCCTAGATTCATACTAACTAATTGTTAACTTATTTAGTTAGGAAAAAGGTTATTTTGATTTTTTCTTTTAAATAGAAATTGAGTATTTATACCTCGTATAAATGCTGTGCCATAATGTGAAAAGTCAAAAAAGCGAAAAGTATTTTTGCATGAATAGTGTTTTCTACGTTTTATTTTTTGAGAATTTTTTTTTTTCTTAAATTAAGCAATGACACATATAGACAATCACATAACACATATATTGGAATACAATACAAGCTTTATTAATCATAAAAGATTGTATTACAAGACTTATAAGAGTTCTAAACATTACACCTACCTAGGGTATATAACTTAGAGCTCTAATACCAACCTATGATGCCTCCAAAATTTGGGTCCTTAAACACCTGATATGGTGCTCTCGATACTACCTATCATCACATCTATCTACCTTCACTACTTAATGACATAATAATAAATATAATAGGGTTAAATGCATATATGACCCTGAATTATGTAACGTTTTGCCTTTCGTACTCCTATATTTAAACGCTCCCATCCCGCCGCCCAAAGTACCATTAAGTAAATATTTCAAACCCTTTCCAGCCTTTCGACTAATGAAAAAATGAAATCATTGACTAGAAAGCTGGAAAGGGTCCGAAATATTTACTTAACGGTACTTTAGGTGGCAGAATGAGAGTGTTTAAACATGGGGGTATGACGTGGGAACAAGTGTATACTTCGGGGTGGGATATGCATTTAACCCAATATAATATTAACAGTACTTGTCTTATGTTATCCCAAGTTATCTAACCTTTAATAATACAATACATCCTTAACTCAAAATAATACATCAACTATTAAATAACATTAACTTTTTAATAAATTAAGTTCTTCTATTCTTTAACTTTACTCTATCATTTCCTTGCCGGATCCTTCTGACTTATCTAGCTTAGCTAAAAATATTTATATAAAGCAAGAGTGAGCAACTAATTTGCTCAGCAAGTTTTAAGCATTTGATAAATAATGTATCATGAATGAAGAATAATCTTTATGACATCTTCAATAATTATATAATAATTGTGAAGCAATTTGAATAACTCAACAATAAGCAATTTTATTTAATGAAAAATCTTTAATCTTATTATTGAGTGGTGGTAAGGACTGTGAACATCATACAGGTTCTAACATATATATTCAACCGAGAAACTTTATCAGAGTACTCTAGGTGATCATCCTATTATACCATATGTTATGCATAACATGTAAATTTAAAACGCATAAGCGTAAATAAGTTGGATCATGTTACCTAACTTAAAACGCATAAGCGTAACTAAGTTGGACCATGTTACCCAACAAAGTATATCCCCTTTTTAGGGTTGTTCAACTTAGTCTTAACATTGAGTCCACACCAAAACAATTTGGCTTTGATTACATTTTCAAGAATTTTACCAATTCAATAAATCATATTCATATATGTCTAGTTGAAAAAAGTAACATGGACCTACTTCATAAAACAATTCATGAATCAATAGGAATTTAAAAGCTTTAATAGTCCAATATTTGAACAATTCTTTCAGAAGCACATAAGTGTAGAAGTAAGGACACAACTTCAATAATTTAAAGGAGTTTTTCAATTATAGAGTTAAGAACGTTTCTCGGAGTGAGAGAACTTATCTAGAGTTGGTGAAATGTTCTTAAATACGCTATTACCGTCCTTCAAAAGATTTCCTACAACATCCGTGAGGATTTATTTAATTAATTTGATCTTTAACTATTATTGCATAGTGCCGGTAATAACTATAACTTACATCGGTAATCGATTCTTTACCCTTAATTCAATTTAATCATTATATTACCTCATTAATGTAATATAATCATAAAAATGACTATTTTATCCTTACTTAGTCTTATTTATCCATTTTTATTGCATATTAATCGGTAAAATTATATTATATAATTTTTTAATTTATCTTTAATTATTTTTCTTAATTTTCTTGACTCAAATTTATTTATTAAAAATAATTAACTATCTTATTATTTGTCTTCCTTCTAGCTACGCTTAGTTAATTTCATTTCACTTGTAAAATATTTCCCCTTAATTTTTTAGCATTATTTGCTATTTTTAAATGAGCCATTAATGCTAAAAAATTACAAAATTTTTCATAATTCGAGATTTAATCCAAAAATCCCAAAATTTACACAGTAACTTCATTATACTCGAGACTAGCTCCAGGAAAAATTTCATCATGTTCTAACTTGCAAAGCTTTAGTTTTTCTAATTTTTATTTTCAACATCATAAAATTCAAATGGCCATTACTGTGATGAGGCACTTTCAGAATCTAAAAGGGCTCAATTTTTTCGTACACGTTAACTTTCCAAAACAGTGGTCATAATTTTTGGACCGATTATGGTTCTAATTTTTGGCAGTTTTGGACTATTTTACTAGAAAAATTCCCAAAAATTGAAGTCTTAACATTATAAGGTCATTATTATAACTGTGTTTAGAACACTTTCAGACGCATCTACATGCTTTGACGAAACTCAAAAATAATTTATACATAAAGAGTTATGTGTGTTTGAAAATCAGTTTGTAATTAGGTTTTTAACCTTTTAGCGTACATGATGTTAACTTCCATTTTCTTCCATTTTCATGCATTATAACATATATATAACTTACATAAACTTGAACACAACCACCTTATATATTCAGATCCACCATCTCAATCAATAACTCCCACAATCAAATATGCATAAAACATAAATTAACTAAAATGTTGAGTTAATGTACTTTTTATCCTTTTTGTAGTATGATTGATCTTGATTCTTGCTATCTTCCTTCTTAGCTAAGTGGCTTGCTAGATTTTGTCCTTCTCCTCCCTTGCCAAATCCAAAAATGGCTCCCTCTCTAGATTCTTTTGTTCTTTCTTTTCTCTAGGTGGATTAAAGGAAAATGAAGTAAACTTCCACAAGTATGCATGAAGCTCTCTATTTTACTCTCTAGCTTTGGTAAAAATGAAGTTAAGGTACAACATGAATGAGGGGTTTGGTATTTATAGAATGATTGGGAAATTGAAACGTTAATTTACCATAGCTCTAAGCTCCCACTTTATTAAGATTAAGCAAAGTTAAAGGCTAACCTAATGACAAACATAGATCCACACTTTAAGGGATGTAATGGGTTTTAAGGGATTTGGTGAGACTTTTTCTCTCCCCCCACATGCACATGGTACACCTAGCCATGCCTCCATGTTTTTTTTATACACTAAAATATTGTCTCATTGCTTACATCACGTATTCTAGAAATTGACCCTTGAATTGGGCTTCTCATTTGCTACAATGGGCCTCTCCTAGTTATATGAAATTTGGGCTTGCAAGGTTTGTTTCCTTGTTCTCTTTATTTTTCTTATTTCCTTAGCCAACTACTTTATTACTAAACCTTGTTTGGCTATTTTTTCTTACTTTCATTCTTTTGCCCAACTAGTTTCCTAGTTAGTAACATACATCAAGATTTCATTTACTTAACCCGATCAATGTCTTTTCTTTACCTTGTTTGGCCACACACACACACACACACACACACACACACACACACACACACACATTTATATATATATATATATATATATATATATATATATATATATATATATATATATATTCATCCACACTCCTTGCGCCTTAACCTTCATAAATAAATAAAAATTAAATTTCATTAACAAATGTCTTAGAAAATTCTCGTTATACTATATTCTAAAAATCTTGTTTATTACATTATATATGTCTTTATTAGTGTTAAATTTATAATGGTCCAAAGTCTAGCATAGAAAGAGCTCTTTAACTTAAAATCAATTGACAATGAGAAGAGTTAGCCCAAATTATTATATAGTAAACATATTTTCTGAAAGTATTCAATACGGGACAAGTATATACTTTAACACACACCACTGATGTGTAACTTGGAATTGCTTCGATACGGGACAAATATATAGTTTAAACACCCCCCCCCCCCTCATGTGTAACCCGGAATTGCGGGTTGCACATGTATTTGTTTGAATATAGAATCTTACATAGGATAAGCCAAAATAAGAACGATACTATGACCTTTGAGCTAGTAAAGCATGGGAAACTTTTTGACTCAATTGAGAAGTTACTACTAGTTAATAAATAAGCAACTTTGACCTTTAAGAAGGGGACTGGAAATGAGGTAAGAATGAAAGAGAAAAGTAGTGTTTAGGAAGCACAAAGATAGAGCCCAAATTTTAGTGTATAGAGACATCATACTCTCTAACTCAAAATCAATTAATTATGAGAAAAGTTAGTTCAAGTCATTATATACTAGAAATATTTTTTCAATGTATTCGATATGGAATAAGATATATACTTTAACAAGTAGCATGATATACATTGTTGAGCCCTATGACTAATAGTTTAAACTTTTAGATGAGTTAGTTACTTAACATGATATTCAAACTTTAGGTGTTTAAGCTCTTCGTTCAAATTATCCCGACTGCACGTTACCTTTATATTAATTTGATAGTGCAAATGCACTTTAGTTTGTCCCTTTTCCATATGCAAAAGTTATATTTGAGGTTCTCGGGAACTCTTTCTAACAGTTTATGTTTTTAAATTTTAAATGAGTTGATTACCTAACTGTCTTATTTATCGATAATATTATGCTTTTATGTAGTTATAACTAATTTTTTTTTTGAGAAATCAACTATTACCATTCTAGAAAAATTGTTTACACTCCATTTTAAAATCAATTGGTATTAAGTGGAGAGAAGTATTGTTAGTGCCAAATTTTGTATCACTTGCCCAATCACCAAACAACGAGTAAAAAAGGCGCCAAACACAAATAATGTGCAGGAATTTAAAGTAGGAACACATAAAGTTTTTACGTGAAAACCAAATTGGGAAAAAATCAGGGGGAGAGATAATAAATCCCCTATAATAATGTTGAGAATACAAATTGTTTCTCGCTTTCTTCCTCCTCCTCACCCTCCTCTTTATTGTGTTGTATCTTGTGTAATTAAAATCTCCCTAAATCTTTGTTTGTTGATGTATTTATAGATGTCATGTCCATCCGAAACTAATTAGGAGTAGGAATCATTTTCCACATCTCCTTATAACTGCAATTAATTATTGAGAGATTTCCTTCCAAATTAGATTTCCTTGTCTCTCCTAAATAAGGAAACATAATCCTATTTTAATAAGGACTTTCCCACTATGTAAGCTGTCAAAATAAATGTGTATAAATCCAAATAATTACATCCCAACAAGTATATATAATGAATTTTCAAGTATAATTTAATTAATGTGAAACTTTAATTTAGTACGCCCTCAACGTGTTCCCCTATACAGAAAAGTTGATTACTAAATGAGGGATATATATTAAGGCTTGAATATAGATTAATACCCTGAACTTTTAAATTTTTTTCACTTTGGGAATTGAACTTTCAATTTTTTCAATTAAGTGATTAAACTTTTAATTTTTTCCACGTTAGGGATTGTCTTATTAGTTTTTTCAATTAGAGGATTAAACTTTTATTTTTATTTTTTCCTCTTTGAGGATTGTCTTCTCAATTTTTTCTGATTACGTCTAATTGATAGTTATATGTTTATTCAATTTTTTTTTATTGAATGAATTTATATACTTCCTCCATCCTAAATTAAAAGATTATTATTGACTTTTGAAAGTTAATTTAAAATATTTTTAATCTCAAAATTGATAAAATAAATTAAAAATTATGAAATAACAAGAGTTTAATTAGTAGTACATTTATACATTTTAAATATTTATCATTATATTGATTATTGATGATTTTTTTAAGCTGAGTTTTTAATGTCTTAAATTTACTTTGAAAAATTAATAAATACCTAATTACAAGATTTTGTTAAAACATTTTAGGTATTTAACCTATAAAAGAATACAAACAAGTCGTTTGATTACTATTAGATAAAACATTTCTATGAGTGATAGAAATGACTTCAAGGCACGACCAGGTTGCTGTCCTTAAGGCCTAATTCGCTCCACTAATTGATGTAAAATGGTTCCAGTGAATTTCCTCTAAGATACAATGAAACCCGTGATATTCTTAAATTTGCAGTATTAAAGAATATCCTACGGACAATTTTATGAATTTCTGGATTGCTATTTTTACTAAGTATTGTATTATGCAGTAATACAATATCTTAGAAAATCTGAAAAAGAAGAAAGAATAAGAAAATGCATGTTTGCAAAAAATATATCTTCTGGAATGCTACGTGTGCCCCTTATTTATAGTGTTTGAATATGTGTTATTGTAGCGGTTACAAACAATTACAACTTATGGCTTATAACCAACATCAACCGTTGTTCCAGAAAATAACTATCATTGTTGTTGTTGTATCTATTATTACAACAATAATTTTGTTAATATATTACAGCAATATATAGGCCATTTCAATGGCACTTAATATGCATTTCCCTTTTTTTTTTTTTTCAACTTCATATAAAAAATAAACCCACCCAAAATTTAATTAGAAAATTTTAAAATCATCAACAATGCCCCACCATTTTCAAAATAGTTTGACTCTAAAAAATAAATTAATCCAGATCTTAATTAGTCCAGTAAAGTCAATGCATAAATGAAGATGTCGTTTAGACTTGAATCTTCAATTAGTGAAATCAATTTAAAGTTAAACAGAAAATGAGGTAGTATAAACTTTGAACCACAAATCTTATATGGTTAACTAGACTTATATCACATATTGAACTTTTCTCCATAGAACTATCCAATTGTTTGATGACACATTTAGTGGCATTGAGTCTCGTATCTTATATCATGAGTGCTCTAGAGTTAAGCCTTTGAACTCGACAGAAGCGGCCTTACTTCACATTCACTAGGCAGACTTATCAAGTATGTCCCATAATTATCATACCAAATATATATCTTTTATAAGTCTGTTAAAAGCATTTGGTGCTTACCCTCTCAATATCATTACAGCTTCCAAGGACCATCTACTTTGGGATGGCTATTTTTATTTTTATGGAACTTTCAATCACAAGCTAATGATGTACTTTAACTCATTGAACTCAAGACTTAGGATTGGTAAGAGTTGAGTCGAGGTTCCATAATGGATGATTTTTTGTAATAGGTTTGAGACATGTCCTTTGTGATGTTTTAACCACTAGCTCATGAGCAAGCCTTTTGATTAAATGATCTTCTAAGTTTTCGGCAAATCTAACAAATTTTATTATGATTATACAATCACCAATTAACTGCATCACATAACTATGTCTTAATTCGATATGTCTTGATTTCCCGTTGTAGACTTTGTTATAGGCTTTAGCGAGTGTCTCCTCGCTATCACACCTAATTGATATAGAGGCCATAGGCTTAGGCCATAACGGTATTTCTAATAATAGATTCCCTAGCCATTCTGCTTCTTGAACCCCGAAAGCTAATGCTACAAACTCAGATGTCATAGTTGAATTCGCAATACATGTTTGTTTATTAGATACCCAAGAAATAGCACCCCCACCAAGAGTGAATATCCAACCAATAGTAGACGAATAATCTTCGTCTTGATTTGTTATCTTACTCGCATATGTGTATCCTTTCAAAACTATTGGATACCCTTTATAACATATGCAATATCAGGTCTAGTACAAGTCATGACATACATTAAACATCCAATTGCTCTAGCATATTCTAATTGAGCAATAGATCTACCATCATTTTTAGACAACTTGATACTATTTTCAAATGGTGTGCTTATAGGTGTGCTTTCTAAATGTCCAAACTTTTTCAACACTTTCTCAATGTACTAAGATTGTGTTAAAGTTAGACCCTCATCATCTCTTATAATTTTAATTCCTAAAATTACATTAACAACACCCATATCTTTCATGTCAAAATTTGCAGAAAGAAATGTTTTAGTATTCTGCACTTGTTCTGAGTCAGTGCCAAATATTAACATGTCATCCACATATAAATATATGATGACACTTTTTCCATTAACGAATCGTGTGTACACACATTTGTCTGATTCACTAATTTTAAATCCATTTGAAAGAATAATTTTGTCAAAATTTTCATGCCATTGCTTTGGAGCTTGTTTAAGCCTATACAATGATTTGACCAATTTACAAACTTTATTCTCTTGTCCTTTGATTATGAAGCTTGTGTATTGAAGCTAAAGCTATAAGTAATCTAATTGTGGCTATTCTTGCAACCAGTGCATATATGTCAAAGTAATCAACACCTTCCTTTTGGGAAAGTCCTTTAGCCACCAATATTGCCCTAAATTTATCAATTGTTCCATCAACTCTCAACTTTTTGAAGATCCATTTGCAACCAATAGGTTTGTTACCTGGAGGTAAATCTACTAATTTCCAAGTTTTATTTCCCATAATAGAGTCCATCTCTTCATTGATTGCTTCTTTTCAAAAAGAAGCATCTTGAGATTTTATTACTTCTTCAAAAGTATGAAGGTCTCTAGTTCCTTTTACTAGGTACATACGAAAATCTGGTCCATATGTTTTTGCAAACCTAGCTCTTTTGCTCCTTCTTAAGTTTGGTTCATCTTCATCCACTTCTGTGGTTGAGCTTTTGGATTGTTCATTTTCAACTGCAATGGTTTTAGGTAGTGAATAGAACCTGCTTTCATCAAATAAAGCATCTCAAGATTTAACAATGGTATTTATAGAATAGTAACTATTTGGTTTAACTACCAAGAATCTGTATGCTTTACTTTGAAGCGCATAACCAAGAAATATACACTATATTACTCTTTCACCTAGACTCTTCCTTTTAAGGTTCAAGAACTCTAGATTTTACAATAGCTCTACATCCCCAAACTTTGAGATTACTTAAATTTGGTTTTCTTTTCTTCCATAATTCATAAGGTGTAACCTTATTTCCTTTTGTAGCAATTCGATTTAATATGTGGCTGGCTGTTAGTAGTGCTTCACCCCAAAATCCTTGTCCAAGACCAGAATTGGATATCATGGCATTCAACATTTCTTTCAATTTTCAATTTTTTCTTTCGGCTATCCCATTTTATTATGGAGTATAAGAGGCTGTAAGTTGATGTATTATTCCATTTGATTCAAAAAATGATGGATCATAATACTCCCCACCCCTATTAGTTCTTAGACATCTAGTTTTATAATTGCATTGAAGTTCTACTTCATTATTATAGACAGAGAAATAATGCATTGCTTCATCTTTAGAATTTAGAAGATAAACATATCAAAATCCACTATAATCGTCATTAAAAATAAAAAAATATTTCTTTCCTCTTAAAGATGGTGTAGCGTGAAAATCACATAAATCACTATGTATCAACTCTAATATATTTGAATTTCTTTCAACACTAGCAAAAGGTTTTATAGTAATCTTAGTTAGCATGCAAGTTCTACATTTATTCATATAATTATCGATTTTAGGAAGTAAGTCTAATTTTACCATATCATGCATTCTTCTAGAATTAACATGTCCTAAACGATTATGCCAACATGAAGAAAAAGACTCAACAATATAAGAAGAATTATATATTTTATTAATAATATTAAGTTTAAACATCCCCTCATACAAATAACTCTTTCTAACAAATGCACCTCCCTTTGACAATACAAATTTCTCAGTCTCAAATACAAGTTTGAACCCACTTTTGTTTAGAAGGCTGCCATAAACTAAATTCTTCCGAATTTCAAGACCATGATATACATTAGTGAGAGTAAGGACTTTTTCAGACGTGAACTCTATTTTCCCATTTCCTTTTCCTTGGACTGAAGCAATTGATGAATTCCCCATGTATAGGATTGCACCATTTGATTTTGGTTCATAGGTTTTGAAAAACATTTTGTCTTTGCATACATGTTTTGTAGCACCAGAATCTATCCACCAAGCCCACCAACTTCAAGCACATTTACCTCTGAGATAACAGCAGTCAGCACATAATGGTATTCATAAAAAGGGGTATTGGACATTACATTTAATATGTGCCCTCGACATATATCATCATCTTGATCCCATTTTTACCTTTCACGAGTTCAGGCCAGTGGTTCGTTGTCTGCGATATCTGTCCTTGGTGTGGTGATGACATAATATACCTTTAAAGGTGTTCACAAGAATAACATCTTTTTCTGCCAACGATAAAAGTTTCCTCCATCAAAGCGCTCAAAGCGGTTGAAATCCATAACCATATCCCTTAAGGATGAAAGTGCTGAAGCCATTGAAATGAATGCGTAAATATTTAAGCCTTAAGATTGTTAGATAAAATATTTTTATGAGTGATAGAAATTATTTCAAGGCATGACCAGGTTGCTATCCTTAGGCTTAATTCCATCCACTAATTGATGCATAATGGTTCCAATAAATTTCCTCTAAGTTACAATGAAGTTCGTGATATTCTTCAATTTGCACTATTGAAGAATATCCTACGAACAACTCTATGAATTTATGGATTGTTGTTTTTACTAAGTATTTTATTATGGAGTAATACAATATCTTAGAAGATCTGCAGATGAATAAGTAGAAGAACGAATAAAGAAATGAATGTTTCCAAAAAATATATCTTCTGGAATGCTACACATGCCCCTTATTTATAGTGTTTTAATAGGTTGTTGGGATTGACTCATACTTCTGTGGGTTCGACTAATGACCACTATGACAGGGTGGTCAGGGGTCTCCTGAAAGCCAAGCATAAGGGTGTAATTGGGCTTGGAAATTTATTAGTAGTCCAGTTTTTGGTTTACTAATGTATTTGGCTTGAGCCCTTGTTATAACAGTTAGGAATTTCTAGTTACTATAAAGCAATAGTTTGGTGTGTGAATCATTGTAGAGCGTGTAAGACATCTAATGAATACATCAGACAAAAAGGACTAGCCAATTTGTTGAACCTAGGTATATCGCGTGTTCTTACTTTTCTATTCTTCATCTAATAATCTGTGTGATTGTGTTATGATTCGATCTTAAATTATAACATAGGTGTTATTTGATAAGTTACAACTTTCCAAAGTAAGGAAAAAACTTCGACCAACTGCTGCAGTTTAGTTATTGTAGCAGTTACAAACAGTTGCAACTTCTGGCTTGTAACCAACATCAACTGTTGTTCTAGAAAATAACTATCATTGTTGTTGTTGTATCTATTATTACAACAATAATTTTGCTTGTTTATTACAATAATATATATGCCATTTCTATGACACTTAATATGTATTTCCTTTTTTTCGTTTTAACTTCATATATAAAATAAACCCACCCAAAATTTAATTAGAAATTTTGAAAACCATTAACAATTACAACTTACAACTTTATTCTATTCCAGAATCGCAATCTTTATACATTCCATTATAACTTAGGATCATATGCATAATGATCTATTTTATTAAGTATCTGTACCAACCTGTCACTTATATACATAAATGAACAACACTTTGTATTGGTACCCATCAGTTTTAAATGTTATCCTAACATTACATTATTTCCGACACCGTTTGACAACACTGTTTAACCCCAAAAGGGTTCATCAAAATAACAATCAATCCTGTAAAAATCACTATGAAACTCTTATTCCTTGGTCTTTACCGGAAACCTAGGATGTCATGTACTTAGCTGAAAATGTTTGTTTTAAATCAAAAGTGAACACGACGGCTCAACAAGTTTAACAGTTATCACATAACACATGATCCATGTTTTTCTTACATACATTACATTATATCCATGTATCACAGTTTAATGTATACTGGACATTTAACACATATTTCATGGTTAACATATATATTCATATGCAACCCATGCTTATCATGATTCATATATATAAATCATGTTTTTCATTCTCTAGTATACAGTTCAACAACAACAATTAAATTTCATCATCAGTTGAATAACAACAATTATAGCACAATATTGCATAAAAGCACGTTAACAAATATTTACACATAATAACAGTTTACACATAGGAACAAGTTTTGAAAAACTTGTCTTTACCAGTATTTTACCAATAAACCTTCAGTCAATACATGACCTCAGTATTAGAAACCTATTTTACACCGCATGCGAGATCAACAATAAACAAGTTCAGTCAATACATGATCTCAGTGTTAGACACCTATTTTAAGATTCTACTTTAACTTATCAACCTTTATATCACCTTTATATTTAATAGCATCGCCATACAAGTCGGTTATTTATATTACTCCGTTGTATTTCTATTTTAATCATTTTAGGTATTAACGTGTCGTACTTATAGTTTACCTTAGTATACCACACTATTCAACATGCCACATTTAGTTAAATATAACTACTCTAGGTCCATTGAACTTAGATTATGCAAAAATAATACTAAGTTATTAAGGCTATTAAGTATTTCTTAAATTAGTTCTTTTATATCAATATTTGATTCCTTTCTAAGTTCGATGTCTCATTACCTCGTTAGTTAATTAATACATCATTAGGACCATATAGCATATTTATAACATAAAAGTAGCATCATTCTTCCAAAAATGACAAATTTCTGAAAATTAAAATTTGTAAATTCTGATTTTCGAGCCTACTTTGGAGATTTTTATTTCATTTGTATTAGTTCAATTGCTACCATTCTTGGACATAATCATAGAATTTACTACATAGTATTTTACAAAAAATTGATTTTGTCAAAAACATTTCATTAAGATCTCTAATCACAGCCATGGAAAACCCTGTTCATAACAAATTTCCAAATTCTGGTTTTATGAAATTCTGTAGAAAAGTTGATTTTTACACCCAATTTGAGAAATTTTAACTTTTATTCTATAGCTCTAATTACTACACCGCTTGGACCTAACTCTATACCATATATCAAAGTATTTATTCATGCCAAGGGTTGGGTAAAACCATATCATTGGGTTATTAAAACAATGAGCCAAAACTGGTTGTTCAGAACAGAAAATTTGCAGATTTTCTTGATTTTTCATACTACTTTGATGATTTTTAACTCTCTCAATTTACATCAGATTAATTTTATTTTTCAACAAAACCAAGATCATGCTACCTAAAATTTTACAAAAAATATCATTTGGTTAAAATCAGTTCATTAAGACATGAAACCAAAGGCTCAAAATAGCCTTTTCATAACAAATTTCTATTTTTTGCACATCTATGTTTTCTTAGTAAAGCCTACTTATCTTACTAATAAAATGAATCCTTATAATTTCTTTTGAACACCAATTAGCCCATTCATATTATTGAGGTGTCTTACCAAGTTTCAGATACGTATAGATATATCAAACTCCCGGATTCAACCATAGCAAGCATAACCAATCATTTTTGTATGAATAATCACATTAAATAACCTAAACATTCAAGTTAGGATTTATACTTTTCAAACACTTTTATACAAGGTTTTTGAACCCCAATCATGTTTATAGACACAGGTATATATGGTTCATTATTATTTCAAACCCTTTTGAATATTGAAGTTAGCAAAACACTTCTTTTAGGACTATTCACAAACAAATTATAGGCATACCATCTAACTTTCATGAATTATGACTTCTAATTGCATTAAATCTTTCATCTCTACATAATGTAAGTATAAGCATATAATCGTCATCATAATTTCCATCCTTATTCCCCCGGATCCACCATGATCCCCAACATGACAAACCTTCCACGACAAGCAATGAAATAATATACATTATATACATTATATCTTTAAGTGGAAGTTGCCACCATTCCTTTCTTTTTTCATGGTCAGCTGAGTGCTTTCCCATCCTCTCTATAGCTTAGGAAATGAAAGTTGCCAAGACTTAGGTAGGTTATAAGGTGAGGTTAATAAAGAGTACTACACCCTCCACTACCAGCCATTTTAACCTAGCTGACCCCCTCCTATTTTAGCTTCTAGATGACCCCTAGACAGCCCCTATAGGACCTACAATATCCATTCTCACCAGCCCCCATTGGGGTTACCGCAAACTACAACAACTGCAGCCTTCTTGGCAGCCTAACTATCCCATCATCTAGCCCACTTGGGTGGTCACTCAGCCCTTCTCTTGCTCTAACCGTGCAGTCCATATAGGACTTAAACAACACTCTTTTAGTTTCCACATAACCAATATTTAGGCATTTAGTTGGATTCCCCTTTCTTGTTCATTTGGTCTAACTCACACAACAACAAAAAACCTATATGCAATCTCATATTCGCGACCGTAGTCGGTCGCTGATACCTATTATTGACCGACTGTGGTCGCTAATATCAGTCATAGTTTATCTACCCGCTGGCTGCATATTAGCGACTACCTTTAGCGATCGATAATAGCGACCGCTGCCGTTTTTAAAATGACTCAGCTTCTATCAGTGACCGACTGTGGTTGCTGATATTGGTCACAGTTTAAGTAGTTGTTGGCTACACCTTAGCGACTGCCAACAACGGACGAATTATCAGCAACCGCTATTGTTACTAAAATGACTCAGCTTCTGGCTGATGTGGTTTCACATTCAGCGACCCACATTAGCAACTACATGCGATCGCTAATACTATCGATCACTAAAAATATATTAGCGAGCTCATGCAGTCGCTGATGTGAGGTGAAAACTTACGATTGTCAAAATATATCAGCGACCGCGTGCGGTAGCTAATACCAAAAAAATAATAATCTTGTTTTGTGGATTTCCTAAAAAAATTGTACCTTCTTTATATTTCAACACACATCGGTTCGTATATATATAGTAAGTCCCACATGCATTCATAATATCAACTAATTCTTTCATTATATATATATATATATATATATATATATATATATATATATATATATATATATAAAAAGAATATATCAAATGCAATCCATTCAAATTGAAATATAAACCAACCAACGTAAAATTTATATACAAAAATGATTAGAATATAAATACCATATCCATGCATAAACTAATAAAAACATAGAAAAAGACGAATATGAGAATACAAAAACGTCTTCACGCATCCTCGTCCAAATGGGCTTGCTAAACAAAAGAATAAAACAATCTTAAATATATATTAATTAAGTAATTTGAGTTAATATAAGTACCAAGTACTAATATTACCTCGGAGTCATCATGCTGTTATGCTGCTGCAGCTGCCACTGCATCTGCTAACTCATCAGGTCCTAGAGACTGCAACTGTGAGCCCAGTGTACGAAAAAGCTCACGATCTTGACAGATAGTTTTGACACAGTCAATAGCAGTATCCATCGTGTTTGCGTGGCTTGCTGTCTGAGTATACTGTGTACCAGAACTTCCCATGCCACTGATAGACGGTTGGCGTCATTGTCCTTGGCATTTGACGTAATCTTTCTTCATAATCGACGCCCTCTCCCATAATCCTTGATCTATCGACAGTCGCGGGGTGCCAACAGGATAGCGCTCATCCATTAATGAATTATAATTATCCTTTCATCAGGTTAAAAATTAAATAAGTTATAATTAAATAATTAATTAAGCTAAAGAACAACTGGCGTTAAAAATTATAAGCAACATATCAACTTATAAAAACTTACACGTATTTGGAGCGCCTCTAGTATACCATCGCCAGTGGCCACGTATACATCCAGCCAATGGATAAATTGACCCTGGGACTCTGCCTCCTACAAATATAACTCAGAATTCATACATAACATATATTAATCACATGCTCTCATACTAATATAATGACTATAAACATAAAATAAAAAATATTTTACAGAATACCCTCGTCTAACAACTTAAAGAATGCTTTGGCATCATAAGTCATAGGTTGTTCTCTGTCTTGTTCCCAATCAAAATCAGGGCATGCAATCTCATGCACCATGTCATTCATACGATGGGTACTGCTGTCTTAAGTATGTACTTGTGTGTAGCCACTAGCTCTTCTCTGTCCGTGTACCCACCAGCATTCTTCGTAATTTCACATGAACCCAGAAACAAGTAAATGATAGTTGATCATGTCTCTTTCCATATAATTTTCATTCTTAAACTTCAAGTAAGGGCATCTTATCTTGTTCTGACTTTTGGCAGATTATGAGTGACTATACGCATAATCCAGAAACACTTAGCAACCAGTTCTAAATTTAGCTGTAGCACCTATTTGGGCACTTAACTTTTGTCGTCTCATCCAACTATGGTCTAAATAAAAATCCATGATATTACGGTACCTATTTTGACAACAATTACTGTATTGTCATCTTTAGGTATAATTAATGCATATATAGTTCCTATGTAAATATGTTTTCACCCTTATTACACCGGTCAGACTTCTATCCCATTCTTGTATGCGACGTCCCACTAATGTTAACAACTCGAACAAATGCATCTATTGTTTTAAAGAAATTTCGGCAGCATCTCCCATTGGTCTCTAAGTACACGAAATGGACTATAATTTATACAGTCTAAGTATGCACCTAGAAAACAATAAAAGATAAACAAATCAAAATTTCTTTAGAACAAACAGATACATTTTCTTTAGTCGTTGACAACAGCCTAAGTGGGAGCCTGACATACAAGAACAGTCCCAAACTGGGGTCTATTAGAAATTCACTCCTAATGAATGAATTTTGAAAGAATTTCTAAGCTGAATATGATCCTACTATTTTAAATTATATCATTGATAGATACCTCATTCTAACGGTATAAGCTCGGGCAATCTTGAACAAATTATTGCCATTCCTCCTTACATTTGTAGCAATATGGTATTTAAAACTAAATTATTTTATAATGTTCCAATTTTGTAATGTTCTGAACTTCGAATTATATTGTAATCGAATTTTTATATGAATAAATAAAGATTGAATTACACTTTAAATGTGCTATAGAATTTTCATATGTGTTTATTTTTGTGTTTCGTTTCAAGAATCCAATTTAAACAATTATTGAAAAAATAAAAGTTATTTTTGAGAAAACCTAAAGTTAGGGTTTGGAAAAAACCTAAAAAGGTTAAAACCTAAACCCTAACCCTAAAATTTAAAGTGAAAAAATAAGTCAAAACCTAAACCCTATTTGAAAACCCTAAGTTTTAAACCCTAAATCTTAGAAAAGTACTATATATAAATACGCGTATAAATACGAAAATTATATGGATAGAATACAAAAATAATACAATAATTATATGGTATAAATACAAAAAAAGTCAACTATAAATAGTAAAAGTCAACTATATAAATTAGTAAATTTAATCAAGATCCTAAACTAAGTAAGTTTGATTAGTTAAATGAATTACTAATCAACCAATCATATGCTAACTTATTAAATGACTAAACTACCCCTTACTAAAGCTTGCAAAATGACCCTTTTGACCTTAAATGGCCAACCAAAAAGAAGCTCACCAAGCTTGCTTTGGAAGCTAAAAAGATGTGTATTTGAGAAACTTTGTTAAGCTTGTTCAAGAAGCTAGAAAATGGCTTAATGACTAAACTACCCTACGTTTGAAAAGCATATAAATACAAGGCTTAAGCCTTCATTATTTTCATCATTTTCCAAAGCTAATTTATAAGCATTAAAGTTATAATCAAAGTTTCATAAGAGAGAGTTTTGTGAGTTTAATATTTGAAACCTTGCAAAAGTATTATCAAGCTAGCATCTTAACAAGGTTCACCAGTAGTAGTATTTTTGTTTCTTTTTAATTTATAGTTAGTTAATTTAATCAATTTATAAGTAGTTATAATGCTCAATTTTCTTTCTTTTATCTGCAAGCTCAAGAACATAAGTCGTAGCCAAATACGATTTTTCATTCTCCGTGTTCCGTATGACTTGAGCAAGTTGTCGTTATGTCGATTTTTAGTTCATAGTTTAGAACTAAAGCTCAAAGAACCCAAGTCGTAGCCATGTACGATTGTCGTTCTTCGTGTTCTCCATATGTTCTTGAGCAATAGTTATAAATTGTTAAAATCAAGTAAACAAGCCATTATAATTACCAAATTATTTCATATATAAATGTTATAATCACATATGTAAGCAGTTATAATGCTCAAATTATTTTAAATATGAAATCCAAAAGCTCGAGAACATAAGTTAATACCATGTATGATTTTTCGTTCCTCGCGTTCCTTATATGTTCTTGAGCAAAAGTCATAAATCTCTATATAAGAAGGCTTATGATTTTCTTATTTTTATGTTATAAAGTATTATTGATTGTTGGAACATGTTATCTTAGCAAATTAATGCTTGAGGTATCGTGTTTAATCAAATAGATCAAAGAAATAATGAAACAGTTTTGTACAGTCGCCTTTAAGCTGAAATCTGTGCAAATATGTATAGAATTTTGAACTTTGGTCCAAATATAAATTGTAGATACGAAAGTTAAAAACGTGTGAAATTTTGAACGACTCAAAAATATTTTAAAACGAAGAAGTTATGGTTGTTTAACTGACCTAGGGTCTGACAGTAAACATGTTGTCCGAATTTTTAAAAAGTGCCTTAAAAATGAGTTTTTGAGTTAGCAATTTTTTTGAATAAAATCACCTATGGAAATAGTCTAAACAAGTTATAAAAATATTTATTAAGAAATAAAATTCAATAAACTAACATTCGAGTACGCGTAAACAATTATGTAGGTATTTAACGCTTTACTAGGAAAATACTAAATTGCTTCAAGGCAAGTTTTTACGTGCTTTTTATGTGGTTTATACATCTTATAGAAACAACGTATTATAAATCTTTGATATGAGAGTTATTGCTTCTTGTTTCAGCATAACTTGAAAAATGAAATGGTCATTTGTGACGTATTTCGAACCATGCTTTATTTTATCAAACCAAGTTATCTTGGTGCGATCTTGACATGCGAAGTAAACTGAGATGAACGAATATGTATCACTTTTCATGATTTGTCCAGTGTAGTGTATGTTATGCATAACATAGGATGTCGTTAGGTTGATCCCCTTTCTATATCCACTGTAAATGGTTCTAAGTCGAAAGACAAAGAACAGTTCAAGGTTTAACCACCACTCAATATTGCTATGTTAAAATATTTGTAATATCAATTGTTATGCCATGAATCCTTGCAATCTATATCAGTGTGAGTTCACTTATATGCTATGTGTTTAAGACTTGCTGAGTATCTTAGCTCACCCTTATAAATAAACCTAATTTGTAGACAAACTCGAGAGCTCCGGCTCAAAGGAAAAAAGGAAAAAAGAAATGCATAGACTAGTTTACTACTTTCCTTACTTGTTCTTAACTGTAGGCATAATGACATTTTGTAATAAGAACAAGTTTCACACATGTAATGGAATATTATATTAATATTATCAAGTTTATCACATTCTCTTGTTGCGTCTTTACTGTAGCAACCCGAAATATTTGAATATAGAGAAATGGAATTATTGGCTGTAATTGTAAATTTCTAGAGGATTAAATTAAATCATTATATGATGGCTTGGTTTATTTAATTATGTGTTGAAGTAATTAAAGGAATTTAAGGAAGGTTCAATTAATGGGTAAATTAAATTAATGGACCGACCTATGTTGTATAGTATTAAAGTTGGATAGGGTAAATGAGCTATGTGATTATTTAATTAAATAGCTAGCAAGTTAAGCTGGATGTTTAAATTAATTAATATGGTTATTAATTAATGAGATTTCGTAAACATTAATAATGTTATATTTATTTCCATTTGGAAAGTTATTGATAGTGGGGTATTAATATTTTATGTTTCCACTAGGAATTTAATTTGGGCAAACCAAAGTTTAGTTCCACTATAAGTAACAATTGGGCCACCAATTGTTTAATTAACAAAATAAATAGCAGCCCAGCCCAAGAGTAATAACATAACCCGGTGGAAAAGTAAGAGTGCCACTCATTTAGGGACAAGACCTCAGAAAAAGCAGAGCACGCGCAGTTTGTGCAAAGCTCAAGGAATCAGTGCTGAGAAAAGAAGGAACAAGTCAGGCATAGGGGAGGTTATAGGGTCCAACTCCTCAGAGTTGTCTAAGGCTGAGAGAGTGTTGTATAACCTCAGTCATTCCCTCATTTCCCCTTCGCGTTCATTTAGGCTAAGAGAGATATTGAGCTTGAGAAGTAAATGCAAACTTCAGAGGAGTTCATGTTGTTCGGAGAAGGCAGAATCTGAATGTAAATCATCTGTCAAAAATTGAAGGTATTATCCGGTTATTTTGATTTAACTAGTTTTATCCTATTTTGGATTAAGAAAACAGAATATGCTAGAGTTGCATATGAGGTGTTCAAATGAGAGTAATGTGAACTCGGTAGTCAAATGTTGTTGAAACTAGTTAATGAATGAATTAGAACTAGAATAGTGGTTTCGGTTATTTTACACAGTCAACATTATGAGTCTGAACCACAGTTGGTCTGTACTCAATGTTCATGTTCATAAAACTGTAGAATGGACTGGTGTATTGGCTTATTAATTGGTTTAGATGTTGTTCTCTGTTGGGAGAAATCTGTGTTAAGGACCATGAAGGGTTCAGGCGATACAAGGTTAGAGTAGGTGTGGAAGAGTATTTGTTTACTGTAAATAATCAGTTTATGAAGATATTCCCATATGCTCACCGAGTGTTTGACTAAATGTCTAAGAAAACTAAGGTGGTTAAACCTTCTGTCCAAGGATTTGTTTTCAAGATTAGAACCTCTTTAAGTAATATGTTAGACGTTTTGTTAGTCTAAAGAATAAACCAGAAAGGTTAAAATGAGTTCTGGTATGTTGTATGAAGTTATTGTAAATCTGAGAATTTTCCTTAGTTGCAGTGAAAAATCGTAGAGTGAAAAGTGCAAGTCGTAGAGTGAAAAGTGCAAAACGTAGAGTGAAATGCAAAACGTAGAGTGAAAATCGTAGAGTGAAAAGTGAAAAACGTAGAGTGAAAGTGAAAATCGTAGAGTCTGGACAGCTTCAGCATCAGTTAGTAATATGAGCATAACTTTCTCATACGAACTCGGATTGAGGTGATTCAAGATGTTTTGGAAATCTAATAGATAGACCTACAACTTTCATTCTTTACGAATTTCGATTTGATGTCTGTATCAAGGTCGAAATTGACCATTTTCGGGACTGTTTTGACCTCTTATAGTAAAATGTGTATAACTTTTGTATACGGACTCGGATTAATATGATTCAAGATGTTTTGGAAATCTAAGAGATAGACCTATAACTTTTATTCTTTAACTTTTTCAATTTGAGGTCTGTAGCAGAGTCTAAATTGACCATCTTGAGGTATGATGTGTAATTGGAGGCAATCGGAGGGCGTCGGGCATGCACGTGTGCAACGTGCAATGTCTCTGACACTAAGTTATACTGTTCTTTGTATAAAGCATGAATATTATGATTTATAATGATGTCTATCATTAATCAACGATTAATTAGATAAGTGTATGAGCATGCTAAACGTGTGCATATGAGGCGGGATAGAAGTGTGGCGTATAAACGTCGAAACGCTGTGTAAAGTGTTATTTAGCAATTTAATAACCTTAGAGATTAATTGAAGTAATACTAATTGGGATTAGTAAGAGTTTTAAATATTGTCTGAGGCGGGTAATATTATGACAACTTGATAAGGTAATTGTAGAATTAAACCTAGTAAAGTCCAGTAGTGACTAATTGGTAGATTGACATAAATAATTATGAGGACCAAATGATAAGGTTATGGCATTAAGGAATGTCGGATATACAAAGTTAAGTATAGAAGGTTTATGGTGTTTATGTTAAACATCGTGATGAATCCACAATAGACTAAACTAATGAATCAACCCTAGTGAATAAATGGGACGATAAAAGGAAGTAGACATCCTAAGAATAAGATTAAATATTGAGTCAAACTTTGACTAATATAATGCACCGTTGACCTCTCATGTTGTATAGGTGGTGCAAGGAACGCGAAAGGTTAGCGTAAACTGGTGTTGCAATCCAGGCAAGTCTTTCAGTGATATTTGTTATCCCTGCAAGTTTTTTAGTGTTATGTTTTATATGCATAAACTATTAAATGTGCACTCATGTTATGTGCTATCTGATTGTAAATGTGTCTGTGTATAATCATATGTTGTTAATAGCTGTTATATATAATTAATGCTATGAATCGAATGTGTTATATGAGTTATATAACATGGTAACATTGACATGCATGGTAAGCATGGGTAGATTTTATAAATGCAACGCATGATAAGCATGATGCCTATGTAAATGCCAAGCATGGAGCATAAAGCATAAATTAAATGTAACATACGTGTTATGTGTTAGCTGTTGGACTTGCTGAGCCGTCGTGCTCATTCTTGCTTTAAATTAACATTTTCAGCGAAGTAAATGAAGAAACTCTTGAAGGCTTTGGATATACGATATGCTGAATAGGAAACTCAGGTTGCTATAATGGGAAACAGTTGCTGCATGGGTTTTACTGATCTGTGGTCATGATCGTAGAGTGAGCCTCAGCAATCGTAGAGTGAGCCTCAAAAATAGTAGAGTGAGCCTCAGCCGATCGTAGAGTGCTTGGTCATAAAGTATCAAATCGTTGAGTAACTTCACTGTGGGATCGTAGAGTGAAATTCCACTGTCCAAGTTTTTCTGTGAGCGCAGACTGCCAAGCTAGACGATCGTAGAGTGACTTCACAAGCGATAGTAACTTAGCTTACAACTTGCTGTTTTGATAATCTAGTTTGTTGGATCGTGTTTTTGGCTTACTGGATTATAAATAATAACTTATAGAGGTAAAGATTATATATTAAATTATAATGTATATGATCTAGAGTTATAAAAGAGCGCTGTAAAGATTGCGATTTTGGGAATATAAGATTTTTGAAAGTTAATTAAGTTTCTCAATTAATATATTGAGTTTTAACAGCATTAAATTTTATATTTTATGTAATGTTGTGTATAATAAGGAGAAGGTCGTTCGTGTAGCGACTTAAACTCAGGATTGAGGTTACTTTTGACGAACCAGATCCAGGGTTATTGGAGACGGATTTTGGGGCTGTCACATTTACTTTGATAAAAACTTAGAATTGTTAAACTTTACATAGTATTGATAATGATCTATTTATCTAGATGAAGATTGGTAAATGACTTGTGAGTACTGTAAGCATCCGAAACGGGACTAATCGATGTTAACTGGTCAAATTCATCGTTAGGTTCCTCGGACCTAAGTACAAACTTGATATTACTATTCTGAATGTCAGATAAGTAGGATTATTGATATGAAGAGATATCACTATAACCAAATATGTTTCGAGTGAGAGTTTTAACTAGTTGTGTATGTTCTATACGGAAAGAGAATTTTACACAGGACAAAGATACAACAAATATTTGTCACGAATAAAGATGCAAACATTTATCATGGGTAAAGATACAAACATTCACCGCGAGATTCTCTGTTCCCAAGAACCATCCTAATGATTTAATACCGTGAATCTTGTAGTATATAAAGTTATAGAATATATAAATCTTAAGGATAAAATGTTATGAATGAGTATTAAGTCCCTTGCATCAATTACAAGGACTTTGTATGAAATGATGAAAGATATTTGGGAATTAAGATGAGAACTTTGTTTATGAATAAAATAAATCATCTATAAACCTAATGATTTAGCATTTATAGTGAGCACCAAGTCAGCTATAGTAAGTATAGTTATTTAGAGGTGTCATAAATTTTCACTTTAAGATTTAGACATTATATGCTTCTATAGATCCAATGTTCACAACATTAATAATAGGATGCTTCTTGGAACAGAAGACTCTTGTGATAAATGTATGTATCTTTATCCGTGACAAGATTCCTTTTCTTATAGAACATAGCATATTATTCAACCCCTCATTTGAATACATATCTTCATAGAGATATCTCTTTATATCGATATTCCCTATCTATATTTGCTTTCTTCATAGGCGATTCTGTCTCGAATTCTTACAGCATTCACAATGTTATTCAATAGCCTCATTCAGATTTATAGTTCTTTATTAATATTGTTTTAACGTTTAACAATTCTACGTTATATCAAATTTAAAGACATAACAATCTATTGATGATAATAACATGATATTATTCATATAATATTTGGTTACACGGCTTGCTTGTTCATATTACTACAGTCATTATGGCTTTATACAAATAAAAATAAATAAAGCATAAAACCTAGTCTACACTTCTTCTTTACATTCATGATCTTCTTAACGTTCTTCTTAATCTGCAAATAGGTTTTATTCGCAAGATTGAGCACGACGACTCAACAAGTCTAACATATTATCACATACACAATTTATGCTTTCATATAAACTTTAACATACTTTGAATGAGTATACATATCAATTAATAATCATATTAATTTAAGCTTAATAGTAAACATATTTTATGCATACTCATATGCATCATCAAATATTAATTAACATTTAACAGTTAATTAAGAATTAACACATAATCATTTAATCGCATAATACTTTCATTCATGTACTTTCACATATCAACTATCACATAATAACATGAACAATGTTAGAATATACTAATAATACATAAAGGTTTAGAACTTGCCTCAAATCGAAACTAGGGTTTTTCGGTAGAACGTTAAAACCCTACACATTTATTTAGTGCATAAGCAGTTAGATTCATCGTATTATATAACTTCATAAGTCTTATATTAATTTATTTAAACTATTTTAATAGGTGGAATTATTTGAAAAATTGGCTAACTCAAAAACTCATTTTTTAGCTAAATTTTGGATTTGGGCAGATTGTTGAACTGCCCGACCTCGGCTCGGTTAAACGGCCATAACGTCTTCATTTGAAAACAAATTTTAGTCATTAAAAATTTCAAGCGTTCGTAATTTCCGCCTCTACAATTCATATTTAGACCAAAGTGCAAAATTCTTGACAGATATGCATAGATTTTGGCCTAAAGGTGACTGCCCAAAAACTATTCAAACTTTCTTTGAACTAATTGGTAAAACATGATACCTCAAGCATTAATTTGCTAAGATAACATGTTCTAACACTCAGTAACACTTAATAACATAAAAATAACAAAATCGTAAACCTACTTATGTAAGATTTCTTGAGTTTTTCTCAAGATCACAAAAAACTAAGTTTCATCGTTTCTTTACTAACAACTTAATATTGCTAGCGTATCAAGCTAGGACACCATGTTTTAGGATTCCATACCATTACATTATAAAATTGTAAACCTACTTATATAGAGATTTATGACTTTTACTCAAGAACACGAAGAACATAAAATATAATTACAAAAGCATAATTTTGATTACCTCTTGAAGTGTAAGCTTTATTACTCTTAATCCTTCAAGCTCTCAACTAACACTTTCTATATGATTATACTAGCTTTTCAAGCTCTAGATTACATGGTGAATTGGTAAGGATTATGAAGAGTGAAGACTCCTATTTTTAGGATTTTATAAGTTAAGGTAAAATGGTAAAAATGACAACCAAGCTTTGGCTCCAAATTTGGCTTGGCTTTAACTTTAACTCCAACTTTGGGTTGACTCCAACTTTGGCTCCAAGTTTGACTTCTACTGTGGCTTCAAGTTTGGCTTGGCTCCAAGCTTTATATTTTAGCCCCAAGCCTTAAATATCTAAGACCTTCATGCCCTTCCAATATCAAACTCATGCGTTGATTTTTTACTATTCACGGTTGACTTTTCGTATTTATACTGTAGAATTTTTATATTATTATCGTATTCTATTCGTATAACTTTTGTATTATACTCGAATTTGTGAATAGTGATTAGGGTTGGGTTATATACCTTAATATTTGAACCCTTAGGGTTCTAGGTTTTAAGGTTTAGGTTATAACCTTTCTAAGTTTTCTAAACCTTAAATTTAGGTTTTCTCTAAAATAACTTCTTGATTTTAACAAGTGTTAAAGTTGGATACTTGAACCAAAATACAAAATCCTACACATAGATAAATTATATAACACATTTAATGCTTCATACAAGCTTTACAATCACATAACACATAGTTTAGGTTAAAAATTTAACCTATAGTCGTATACGATCGTATTTTTGAGTCATATATATTCCTTAAGATAGCTCAAGGTATACCTGAGCAATTGTTCTCTAGGTTTTGAATTGACAACTTTAATTAGATTTTGTTAATTCATATTTGAAATTTCTAGATATTACATTCAACCCAACTTTCAAGAATTTCGTCCTCGAAATTATTTTACAATTAATTTTAGTCATTTAATATCTTATTTATAAGTTCTATAAATATTTCAGGATATGACATTCTCTCTTTCTTATAAGAATTTCATCCTCGAAATTACAGTATAATTATCTCTAATTTCCAATTCAATACGAATTTTCTAAATCCACATTTTACTCACATTAAACCCCTAATACTTTGATTAGGTCAACAATGTTCATTTATATCTACACATTTTGTTTCATAGTTCTAGGTGTTAAACCCTTTATCAAACTCGACTTTCAGTCATATTCTTCCGTTATTTAGGATTCTTCTAACGTATACTGTGGTTAATCAAGACCTTGAACTTCTTTTAATACTATAGATGCCATATGACACACAATTTTTTAACTGTCACCAAGACTAAAAAATACCATTCAGTGTAACAATCAATTCAGACTGGAAATACTAATGCTAGTACTTGTTGTACCATATTATCGCTTAAATACGCGATATGTTGTGTCTACCGGAATCATATATCCATTTACTTTATGATAACCAAAGGTGTCTAGTCGAAACAATTGACATTGACTCATATTTAAACCATTCAAACTTTTGAAAAACAATCTAATGAATATACCGCACCTTGCAAGAGTACGTTGATGACTCATCATGTATCATATGAACACCAGGTTCCATGGTGTGTTGATGAAAAATTCATTTTTATTTTTCACATTAAAGTTGTCTAGCCAACATAATTAGCATAGACCTATGAATAACGTAACTAAAATCAATTTTATGACTTTATCACATCCACACTAAGTTCACTAGTGTATTTGTAATAAATTCATTTTCATTTTTCAATTAACTCTGTCTAGCTTCAAAAAAAATTAGCATAGACGTAGCTTAAACTTTTCCAGTTCAACTAGTGAACAATTTTTTTTCAAAGGCACCCAAGTGCAAATATATATATGAAGATCTAGCATAAATAGAAGATTTTGGAATACTCTTAATCCTATATCTTTTCTACTATTCTCTAACCATAGCACAAGTTTTATAAATATATAGCAATATAGTAAACTGATTGGTTGTTTTAACAACAAGAACAAATATATCAATTCCCCTTCTTATCAACACAGGGATGAATATATCTCAGTTCACATCAGTCTGTTCTAATATTCTTACCTAAATGATATTTTCGTAGCCGTATCTCATAAGTCGATTCGAAGAACATATCATAGCCTAAGCCCATATCAAGGGTTCATTCACGCAGTAACTAACATGCAAATATATTTAAAACTATAGTTTTAACGTAACAACTAATAACTAATCAATATACATATGAGAAAATAATCACATTTTCAGAATATATACATAGAAGAGTTTGATACAATATTTTAATTTACTTACAAATATAGTGAATTGAGTGTTTCCTCCACCCAAGAACTAACGAATTAGTTCCCCATCTCATCTATACTATCTTCAAATAATCTCATTCATTGTGTAACCCGCTTTAAAAACACTGATCATGAATCATTCATACCAACAGCGTAGTTAGATCGGTTCTCTGAAGCATATTAAACTATTTCCCATACCAAAGAGTTGTTCTACTCAATTTTGCTAACATGAGTTTTCAATTAAAATCCCAACTCGTTCTCTAACCATCTCATGAATTTTTTTAATTTATTCCTTTATCATTTACATTTCTATGAGTTTACTCATCTCATTTCTTAGGTATAATTACACATAATACCAAACACACCATTTCATTTTTATGAAACAGTTTCACACAAAAATCAATAAGATTATTTTATCTTGTTGCTTATTTTGAGAACTTTTTATGAGTCCATTTATCGTCAACAATTCTCGTAAAGAGCTTAGTTGCATTAAGTATATCTCTTTTGCATAATATTATTATGTATAACGATTTTATAAGATATATGCATATCTTTTAATTATCTATAGACTCTTCACAAGTCCATTTATTCTTAATCCATCATATTATATCATAAGATACTTGTTACCTTAGAGCTATAATCCACTACTTTGATACCAACTGTAACATCCCCAAAATCCCCATACTCACTACGACGGACCTTGTGTGTTAATTTCATACATTCTTCAAAACTTAACCAATGATCTCATAATCATATTGGTTGAATTAGTATATTTTAGACTATACATTACAAATTTCTCTTACTTAGTCCCTGGATCTTCATTTGATCTCGATCTCATTTTTTATGCAAGTATTAACTTGTAGTTCATCCGTATAAATGAATAACACGATATATAACGGTTCAATTTTAACCTTAAGATTTAGACATTCTATGCTTCTATATATCCAAGGCTCACAGCATTAATAATAGGATGGTTCTTGGAACAGAAGAATCTTTCAATAAATGTTTGTATCTTTATCCATATCAAGATTCATTTTCTTATAGAACATACCATATTATTCAACACCCTCACTTGAATACATATCTTTATAGAGATATCTCTTTATATAGATATTTCCTATCTATCTAAAATTCAGAATATTAATAACACACTTGTACTTGGAACCGAGGAATCTTACGATGAACTTGCCTTCTTCATTGGTGATTCTGTCCCGAATTCTCACTACAAAAAAATAGGGTTTTAGAAACGATTTTTCGGGCAACGACTTACAAAGTCGTTGCTAAAAGTGTATATTTAGCAACGAATTCTGTCATTCGTTGCACATTATGAAAGACTTTCATTTTTTGCAATGAAATTCATAAGTCGTTGCAAAATTTTGTTGCCAATTAATTGGCGGGAAAAAAATCGTTAGAATTTGGTTGCAGAATTTTTGGCCACTTGATTTCTCCTAATCGTGGGCAACAAAAGTGTTTTTGTTGCTATATTTCGTTCCCTAATATACAACATATTCATTGACAACAATTTATTTTTCGTTGCATATTTTATACAACTTTTTGCAACAACTATTAAAATGTTGCCTTAAATTAAGATAATCCCAATAAACATGTTTTTTCACTATAACATGGCTCCATGATCTAAAGTTTGGCAACTATATTTGTAGCAGAACCCTTTACAATGTTGTTTAAGTACACCATAGTTATCTTCCCTATAAACTATCAGATGCAATAGAACAGAATATATAAATAAACTAACACGAAGGTGGCTTCAGTTAAATAAATAAATAGGAGATATAATTGATGAACAATGTTCAAATTTCTAATCTGCGTGTCATTAGTTAAAGTCCCTTTATTAAAAATATTATAAAAATGGCTTAACATATATGTTAAATGTGTATGATTGACATAATAGTTTAACATATTGATAATCTACAGTTCTAGAGATGAAATAGCACAGAATTTACTCATATTTTAGAGATCTGAGGCTATGTACAAGATTTAAATGAATTCTTTCTAAACTATGTTACCAAATTAGTTTACTGATGAAAAGTTGTATAATTTCTGATGAGTTGATCAACAAATTAAACCACTCAAAATTTAGTACACAATACAGGTATTGGACAAGCTCACAGGCATTCAAAACTCAGTTTAAAGATTATATTTGAAACAAAACAACAAGCATGTGGTAGGCAACACTACTTCAGCTCCCAATTTGAAATGCACTTTGTGAATCCTTCCGTTCTGGTCAGTTAACCTATGGAATCACCATAAAAATCTTAGTGACATAACCTTGATTTTGGTTGTAAAGAGAGAATAAAATGGCTAGAGATGCAATGGAGCTCTTACACAATCTTTCATTTAGAGGTTAGAAGGTTATCTGTCATACAGTGATAATCAAATAGCTAGAGATGCAAGGGAGCTCTTACAGAACCTTTCATTTAGAGGTTAGAAGGTTATCTGGATGGCAAAGACTAATTATTTTAAACATCTGTTGGAGCGTCTATCTCACACATAAAGTTATTGTCTTCATTGAGCTCCTATTTTCACGATCGACCTTCGCACCATCATCGCCAACTTAAACTCATATTGAGCTATGTCCTCATACAAAAAATATAGAGAAGTGAAATGGAGGACTCCCCTAATCAGATCAATTTTCATGATCGACCTTCGCACCATAATCGCCATCCTCATCCTCATCTTCTTCCTCGAAATCATCTGGGTCTGATGGTGGATATGGTGATAAAGTCGGCAACATCGAGAAATGGACCTGTGGAGCATTCGAATACAGCGCGACAAACATGTCTGTAAAGGTTGTATTGAAGATGACATTATAAGAATACATCTCAGCTTGACGCGTAGCAAGACGATAATTTTGCCAAACTATATCCTCATGCTGTCGGTTTAGCCGCATTTGCAATTTCATAAATCTTTGATCAAATTTTCGCGATAAGGAATCCACAGAGGTTGAATGGTTAGCGGCTTCAAGTGGTGAAGATGGAGGAACCATGATATAACTGAGTCCATTCAGATGAGACTCTCCCCCTTCCCATACTGTAGAACGCATTATCAAGGCGTGAACAATTATAGGTGTTGGTAGGGCCACCTCTTTCTTATTAGTCCAAGTCACGCCTGCTTGATGACATAAATCACATATGATAGAGGGATGAAGGAACCTTCCCGTTGTAGCCACTTTCCAAGCTCGCAAAACTGAATTTTGAATAACACGCCCAACAATAACGTTCATTCCCGTTACTATACCGTACAACAGAGCAGCTAGCTCCTTTGTCACGTCACTCACATGACGTGTAGGCATTAACCATGCACAAATAAAAGCATATCATGCCTTGCTGTAACGACTTAGTGTAGAATGTGAAAAAGTCATCGCTGCACCTTCCCTTAACTTCCATCGTATCCCCAGTTTGCATAATGTAGTGATAATCTCTGCATAGTCCAGATTATCGCTCACATACTTAGAATACCCCTCATTAATCGCATAATCCGGCAGGTTGAAGAACTTGTTAATTTCAGTGCTGACGAATGCAATTGTCTTCCCGCGGACCAGAACTTCATGAGAGTTGTGTTCCTGCAGATTCGCATAAAATCTTTCATAGCTGGAACCATAGCTTCTACAGGTTGCTCTGTAAAAGAAAGCCATCCTTTCGCGGCAATCATAGCTGTCAGGTTACCATCTCACCTTATATTGGGCCTTAATCCCCGTTCCAGAATCACGATTTGGTTGTCCCACGCATGAAATTTTGCTGCAGCTTCGGCACTAAGAAACTTCTTATTATCATATTACTTTGAAGACTTTTCTTATTATCATATTACTTTGAAGACTTTGAACTTGATCCCTCAGCCCGTTGACGCTTAGATGACATCATGGCAATATCTAGATCCAAGTACCACCCAAAAACATTCAAAAGTATGCCAATATCAAACTCGCTTGTCTTTGCGACAAACTGTCAAGCACTTGGTGTGCGCTGTGTAGTTTTTCCCTGCACAATGTCTCCCCAAACCTTAATGGACACCACACACTATAGTTTTCTTTGCTACGAAATCAGGACCCAAAGGTCTCACACCAGAGTATCACAACCCAGTTGAGCTAACCTAACCTAATGGATATTCCACCGATACACAAGGAACACTAACTACCCAATACACGGTTTATGGCAATGAAAATTAACCTCAATTTGTACTAGGCACAATCAACTCGTCATAAATACTCCCACAGGCTGTTCAAGTTTGATTTTGCATAAGCACTTACTTGGTCTCGTGGGTGGAGACGAAAAGCCTTGAATTCCTTTTTGTTCAGTATAATACTCACTTCAAAGTTGTATGAAAATTCGAATGGATGCTTGAAATCTGATGTTCAGCTTTGATGTGAGCCAGTAGATGAGAAGGAATCGGATTGAAGGTGAAGTTTAGTAGAATTAGGTTACTTTGGTTGAGTGTTTTGGGGCGGGTGCGCAAGATAATTGGGGAGTTTAGTTTAAAAAATCCGACTGGACAAGGGTTTTAAAACATGGCGTCAGACCGCAGCGCTGGCGGCTCTATATCTTACCCTGAAGTAATGCTACCAGTGCTCAAAACAGTGCGGGTCAGCGCTGCCAGCTTTATATTTTACCTTGAAGTAGTGTTGTCAGCGCTTAAAATAGTGCGGGTAGCTCTCACCTTAGTACTATTCCAGAGCTACCAGGTCTGGCTTTTTTCCCAGAAATTACAAAATTGCCATTTAAGCCCCGAACATGCCTGTTTTGTCCCTTTTTCACCTTGTCGCGGGAAATAAACATAAATGTGACTAATATGTACTAAAAAGCCTTAAAGACAACAACATAATAAGCCTAAACATATCCAAATCATAGGTATAAAACCTACTCATAGCGTCTTCAGTCTTACTTAACATTAATCAATACTTGTATGTAGTATTTGAAAATTATGTCCAAATACGGAACATAATCGTTTCCATTTTCTATTTGAATAAACAAATTATTCGAATTAGAATATCAATCACCTAATACATTATTTGCACTAAAATAGTTAATTTGATTTTGGACTACAATTGAGTCAATTTTGGATCACATAAGCTAGTAATCCATTCCACTATAATTTACTGTTTAAAATAAAGGTGAGTTATATATTTTGAAAAAGAGTGATGTCATAAAATAGTAAAATAGCAAGAAAAGTTCTCTAAGAATAAGTACCTTTGTGCCATTTCACTTATTGTGTTTTTCCCATTCAAATGTAGCCTTGGGTTGGCATTGAGCATTGAATATGGGTATTAGAAACTTACATGTAAGGCTTGGCAGAGATGCTAATTAATTTTAAGTATTTACTATTTACTAATGTTTGATTTTCCACTAGAAGGACTTCCGGATAATGTTTCACCATTCCTTGTGGTTGGTTACCCATTAGACAAGGACCTCTGTCATATCACAAAATAACATTAACAACGACGAATTTGCACTAGCCATTAAGTAGTGAGTGAGCACATCCAATAATATTACTAGTCAGTTATGAACTCTATACAGCATAATATACAATAGTGTGACAAGATTCAAAATTAAAAATGAAACTATGAAAGAAATAAATCAATTGAAATATTCAATGAAAGATGAAGAAAAAAATTTAATGAAATCAAACTATGAGCTAACACTTTATCACTAATACATATAAATCTAATCACACAATTACAAATTTGTCTACTTAAACAAAAGACCTCAACGCCAGGGTCCAAAGTTAGGGAATCATCAATCTCATCACACTGAACAACTAAAGTATTACTTTAATATTATAGGTGCATCCAAACACTTAAATAGTTGTCTTTCTAGGGGATCAAAAGGGGTGAAATTTTTAGGGGTCATCAGTTTGAGTTGTTGGTTGTTCCTGTTACTGAGCTGGTGCCGGTTTGAATCAATCGTAGGAACTCTGGATTGTCGGCCAACTTGTTCATCATATTCTCTAGATTATTAATTTGTTGGTCTTGGGCCTAAATGGTTGATTGCATTTCTTCATTCTTGGAGCGAGATGCTTCCAACTCTGCTGCCAAAGCTTGTTCTTTGTTACTAGATGAATATTTTTTTGGTCGTGGACCAAATCCAAAATCGATAAATCTACCTGCCTTCTTTCCCAACACTCGAGTCATAATTTCACTTTTGTCATTATTGTCAAAATTTTCAGATTCTACTTCCATCTCGGAGATGCATTCATTCTCGAGTGTTTTGATTTCGTTTTGCAAAATTGACAACAAATACAAATAATTAAGGGAAAATCTCATATACAAAACTTTATTTAACCTACTATACAGATTTATCTTAGGTTCTCTTACGTATGCAGATTCATTTTCAGGTTGGATCCACTCATTTGTGTCTTTTTTTCTGATGTGTGCTTTTGTAACATTCAATTGGATATCCCTAAAAATGAAATCATTACCACAATCAGAAAACTTTAGAATTCATATGAATTATATTACATAGTATTCCATGGCATAACAATTGAGAGGACAGATTAACTTATTTAAAAGAAATTAGACTTTATTTACTGATCTTACTGGGAGGCTGTTATAGATTTTAAATCAGTAGTATATCCTTAAAATTAGACATTCGTTTGCCAAATAAAGCTCTGACAAAAGTCCATGATATGAAAATTTTGCAGTCCTTATATCTATAAATAACTTTAAGCAAGCAAATATGAAGTATACCCTTAAAATGTGAAGCAAATATGAAGTCCATGATATAGCTTTAAGCAAGGAAATGTGAACTAAATTCTGAAGAATGAACTCTAAAGTATTATTCAAGACTAAATAAATTATGAATGGATTCTGAAGTATATCCTTCAAAGACTAACTACCCTAGGTACACTACAAATTCCAAGTATCTCTGGACCAAACTTACGACTTCTTTTTGTATCTAGTGATAAGTAGGTTTTTATGTCTATTTATTAGGTATTTTATGCTTAATTATTTGTGAGTTTTTAAGTATTTTTAGTATTTTAGATTATTTATTTAATTTATTGCATTATTATTAGTAGTAGTATTTTTATATTATTTTTGCTTTAATTCTTATTTTATTTTATAGGAAAAATGAAGCTTGGGGGACAAAACGGTAAATTTTGAACTGCTAGGGGCAAATCTGTAATTACAGGAGAAGCCGCGCCCGCGCATTACGCGAAAGTTGAATGATTAGCTGCAAGAAGAGATACAGCGCCGTTTTATGCTTGGGTGATGGCAGACACCGCGCAATGTGCGAGGGATTCTGCCGCGTGAATGGGACGACGTCGTTTGGAAGTCGGACCGCAAATTGAAGACGCCCGCGCAATGCGCGGGCTTTGTTAGGCAAGAACTGACGCGTGGGTTACACGCGCCAACAGTAGCAGGCGCTGACTGTGATTTTCTCTCTCTTCTCCTTTTTTCGCGTAGGTCCCTCAGCGTGTTTGGCTTTTTTTTTATTTTTCTTTTAATGCATGGTTTCCATGATCAAGCAAATAAATTAAATAATTCTAATTCCAATTTGGAAAAGGAAGCAATAATTCTTTATTTTATTTTTAATATTTTATTTAGACTTCTAATTAGGGTTAGGATAATAATTATTTTATTTTTAATTGTAAATCCTATTAGGGTTTGGACAAGTTATGAGGATTATGGAGCCTATAAATAGAGGGCTTGAGGTACAATGTAATTTACAACTTTTCTAATAAGAAAAATTCTCTCTTCTATTCTTTGGTGTTCTCTATAATCATGAATAGCTAAATTATTTTTCTTGGTTTAAGTGATTGAAGTAATCAAGATTTATACATTGTGAGATCTAATTTATTTTAATTATTTAATTTATATTTTGAGTATTGAATATTTTTCTGCGTTTAATTTTATGATTAATTCGTTTGATTGCTAGGTGCACACTAGTTTATTATTCGTTGAAATCTACTGCTAAATTAAATATCAAATTCGTAATTGTTTGGTCACTTTAATTTGCGAAACAACTAAGATTAATAATTATTTTGCAGATCAAAAGATTGTTATATCTTAGGAAGAATATTCATCTAAATTAAATATAGACGCTTGGATTGTGTTGTTCAGTTCAACGATCTCTCTATTTCTTTATGCTGCTACTAGGTTAAATCTTTAGCGCTTGTTTGAGATTATTTAGTAGTAAGGGTTATTTCGATCGCTAATTTTTGCTTAACTAAAATTAAGGAGAGATAGGAAAATTATTCGAATGGGAGTAACTATTCCACGTTGAATATTTAAAATATGAATTGAGTTATTCTTGCATTAGTGATCAGTTGTAAATTCTTGATGGTGGATGTTAACTTGAACCAAGGCTTTTTCTTCTTATTTATTTCATTAAATTACTTACATATTTATTTTAGTTAATTTTATTCGAATTATTTCTTTGATTAAAAACCCTCCAATTTTGGTTTGTAAAACATAAAATTAAATAATCATTCTCTTTGGGATCGACTCTTACTTGCACTACTACATTAATATTTTCCAAAGTAAGACTTTATTTTTGGGTGTTTGTGACATCGTACCATCTAGAAATATGCATACAAATCATGCCAACTTCTTAAACCAACATCTACCAAACAAAATGAATAGCTTATCAAACAATTAAAACAACAGCTACCATATTAGCAAACAATTGAATACTATAAAGAGACTTAATGAATAACCATATTAGATAGCATGATACATATCAGAGAATATGCGATCAACCTTAAGCATCATATAAATAATAACACTATAAATATCTAACTCCTACCAAAAAGAAAATTAATGCACACGGTCTAGTTTCTTCAACACAAAAGAATTCATTTTTTTTACATACCAACTTCATTTAGAGCAATATCTAGAGTATTTAACCAAAGAGACATCATCATGTTGCGTAAGAATGATAAATCCCAAATACCTACATCGTAATTTCACAAAACAAATAAAAGACATAAACAACCATTAAAATACTAACACCCCATGTATTACATAGACAACCAGCAACAAAAATTACGAGTGAGAACAATTAAATTAAAGTGAAACAATTATCAAACATACTTGAGTTTTTTTGTAATACATACATACCTTTTTTGCATGATGAGCAACAAAGGGTTTTGACCCTCCAGTATGAATGGCTTTATTCCCTCTGTTTTTCTTATTCACTTCTGAGTGATGCTGGAAAAATATTTTAAAAAATAAACAAATTAATGAAGAAATATTAAAAATCTAATAATATGCATATACGTTAACTGATTAAAGATTAGAATTAACATACAACAAATTCTGGAGTTGTCCAATAATCACACATCTCATTCCATTAGATAATATCAATACCATGTGGAGGGTTTTTCCTAGCTTTTTCGGGTGTTGAAAAAGATTTAAAGTACTTGTTGAGCTTGCACCTCTGACTTCTGCTTCTATACTTCATTATTCCAAGCGCAACACGCTTAACATGTGGCTGAGAAAGGTCTATATCAAAGCTATCATAAAGAAATAAATAAATAATTAGTGTATTATTTATTACATTAAAACAAAGAAACATTATTGGTTCATTGGTTAATGTTAGTTGTGTATCGAGACCATGAAGGATCCATGGAAGATATAAGGATGATGATATGAAGGAGTTATGCATTATTTATGTTTTTATGTGATTAATGATATGAAACCTTAAGCTAAATAACGGATGCCCACAAACTATTTAATTAAAGTTCTGAGTGAATTGATTTTGTAAACTTGGTAATTCACCATGTTTAAACTAATAGAAAATTAATGGGTTAGTGTTTATATGAGATTGTATAAACTTTGGAACATGGTTTGTTATTACTATCAATAGGATCATGTATTATAAATACAATCAAGTTGAATTCTATAAGGAATAAAATTATATGGGTGATATATTTTTGAATTCATGATTATATGCTTATATATATATATATCAAGAATCTAAGAATAAAATAGTTCAAAGCTCTGGTTGGATTTCATTTATATGTGAGGGCTGCTATGTGAAAATTTTAAAACCAAACTGGGGCTGCTATGTAATAAACAAAAGATGGGCTGCTATGTGTTAAAGAAAAAAGAACTACTATGTTTTTATAAAACAAGGGTTGTTTGCTTATCAAATAAATGGGTTGTTTTGTTCTTAAAGAAAATAAGGGATTGCTATAGTTTTTAAACCAAACGAAAGAAGTTCCCTAAGTTCTAATTGTTAAATGTTATGTGTTTAATAAAAATAAGGGTTGTTATGTCCTTATTTTTAATTAAGGACTGTTATATGGCTGCTATTTGTTAAAATGGCTGGTATATCTTTATTTTTAAGGGGCTAATAATTAGTGTATTATTTATGACATAAAAACAAATATTATATATTTTATTTTTCTATAGCCTACTTTAACCCTTGACAATAATTCTTCCACTACTCCCTCTGTGATATCCTTGAATTTGGTATTGTTTGGGAGGCGGTGGCGGACCATCAATCCTATCTCTGACGATAACTTTGCAGATTTTATAGGATCAGTGGGCCTCCCTTTGCTCGATGACATATTGATAACCAACTTATTTCCTTACGCCTTGGTGAGCTTCTCAAGGCCAATACCGCGAGTTGGTCCGCAAATTTTATTTGCAAAAGATGAACCTATTCAACAAATTAAATGTGAAAAAAAAATATATGTGAAAAACTAAAGGGAATAGATAAAAGTTATTTCGATTCTAGCTTGCAGATAAATGGAAAGTAGCAAATACCAAACTCACATGGTCCAGTTTCTTGTGAAGAGCCTTCTTCATTTTGGGTCAAGTTTTCTCCAATTATAGTTTCATGACTATGTTGTGTCGAGGTAGCAATGAGAGTTTCCATTTGACGTGCATTCAGTGAACGTGCAATCATCTCATGTATTTTTGGCACTAAGCGCAAAGGTGAACCTTGAGGACATCTAGATTGTGATCTAGTCATAGGGCTCCTTAGAGGAGTTGACGAAACAACTATTCTTCTTCGTACATTAGGTTGTGACCCTTCGGTTGAGTTATTGGCAGGGACCTTAGTATTTTGTGAAGCTATGTATCCTCTGGTTTGGGCTGCTCCTTTTCTTTTCATTCCAGGGCTAGTCATTTTCACCTTGCAACAAGTTAAAAAAGATAAATTGTTTATTTTACACGAAAATAAAGAGGTAACTATAACAAGTGTTGTATTGCTAGTTCTGTGATCATGTTACTGAAAGTCGTTGGTCCTCCCTTCTTTTGAACAGTTGAAACAGATGGAATACAAAAGGGTGAACAAAGGAAATTGATGTTGTGTTGCATATAGTATGTACTTTTGTGTAATTTGTAAGCGCTAAGCATACATATTGGGATATTTCCAAAAAGAATTTATGAGGTTCAAAAATATGTTTTGGAGAAGAATGTAGCATTTCTACAATTATATTAGCTTTGCCTTATGATGCAAACTAAGATTTGTGAATACTATAATTCTGCAATCTAAGTGGGCAATTATATCAAGACGAGTTATGCATGCTCTATTTCATTTTTTCTAACATATTGTATAGCACAGTCTTAGTTGAATCAAGTTTGGTCAAACTTTTAGTACTTCTGTTAAGTTCCAGACAAGTAATCGAAAAGCAGAAAATCCTTGGCTTTTGGTAGGATGTGTTGTGTACTTTTCCTTCATACAATGAAAAGATTTGACACACAATCGAAGAACAGACGACTGTTGTTACACAATCAGAAGATATATCATTACCATGTTTTAACAGAGGGCACAATTAAAGAACAAACTACTGCTGTTACAAGTTAACACAGGTCTGTTAGTTACATGGAAATATGGAATAGACTCGGGTCATCAGGCATTTCTACTATTTCTGATATTAATAATATCAGAAATGTGTCCCTCTTGTCAATCACTTAGATTGGATAATAAGTTTTGTATTTCCAGAAATAAGAAGAGCTAGTATATGCGATGAAGTCCTTACGATTCAGTGAGGTAGTAACTTTGGTGAAAAACTGGCATAGATTTTTTTTAAGCATAAAACATGATATGGGGCCTTATGTACTCAAGCTGAGAAATCTTTTAGGTCCAAAACAAAGTGTTATTGTTAAATAGTAGGGTACTTCTTACTTTCTAATTGCACATTTCTACTATTAGGTAGTGCTTCTTACTTTTTAATTTCATATTTCTGCTATTAGGTAGTATTGCAATTAAAGAAAACATACATAGATTATTGCATCTACTAAAATAAACAATCATATTTCATATTCAGGAATGAAAAGAAAATCAGAAAGCATTATCATGTTTCTGCTTGAAATAATAGTGTGTCAAGTCCCAAGTGATGTTCAATGTGGAATGAAACTAAAGGGTTTTTGGAAGATTAAAACAAATGACAATCGAGAACTCTAATTTCATGTTCATATGTGGCATTTAATGAGATATGTCAAATAGGGAGGAGCAAAATTAGTGTTCTTATCACAAGAAATCACGTATAATCTTCAAACTGTAAGAAGTAAGAAGAATGGCTACCTGCTTCTTTAATCTTCGACACGAGCTTAGCCTTCACAACGAGCAGTTGGGTAGTCGAATACTTCAAACCCTAGGAGTCAAATGCACAGACTATTGGGTTTATGAAATTTGGGGTTTTTAGTTTTAGGAGTTAAATCACCTCCGATATTCAAGCGGCGGGACAAATTTAATATTGAAAAAATTGATGGAGAGAAAATTATAGCGGGAGAAAAATTGGATTCGAGCTCAATAAAGGAGTTAGAGAGTTTTTGGACGATTTAGTTATTATCTATGTTTTGGACTTCAGAATCCTTATACAAAACGACGTAGCATCAAATGTAATTTCTTCATTTTTTTTATTTGCCTAAATAAACTTAAATATGCTCAATATTGACATAATGTTCTCTTTAACTCCTAAAACAGTTTTGTCGCCATGTCAAATGAGTCTTATTTCAAAACAATCTATTTTAATAGTTTATTCAATATGTTAAAATAATAATTTTGGTCAAATTTGGAGTCCAAATAAAAGTAAAGTACCAAAAATAGTATATTTCTTGGGTCATGTTACCCCATTACATATTTACTCAAAAAATCGTAAGTAAATATATTATTGATAATAATTTTGACCCTTATATATATATATATATATATATATATATATATATATATATATATATATATATATCAAAGTATTTTACATTGTATGATGTGTAACTGAACTGTTACATAATATATTCAAAAATTGTAAGTTAGAAATTAAGTACCTAAAATATTATACATTAATGGTGTTGTACTCAATTTATAGTTAATTTTAAATAAACAAAAATAATAATTTTAATCAAGATGTACCAATTACCAAATTTTTAACATCAATCTCATATTGTATTGTTATTTTTCTTTTCTTGTCAATTTATTATTTATTATTATTATTATTTTGGAGCTAGATCTCTCGTTCATTCTGCACTCCCATAGAAATTATTTTTCTTCTCTTGAGAGTTTTGATTATGTCATGTAAGGAGTTGATTTTGTATATAATTATAAATAATTATAGATATATTTAAAATTGAATGTGGAGATACAACATGTCTTCAATAAGTGTGGTTAAGGCTGAAAAGATGAAACAAATGACTCGAGCTCAATTCGTACACGTTCGACTAAAAGTTTGATTCGAGCTCTCCATTCAAAATATAAACAAGCCAAATATGAGTAAAGTTTAATATTCAATAAATTAATCGAGTCTCAATCAAACTTTATTTCATATTAGAATAAATTTATGAATCAAAACTAAGTAATTTAATATTTGACTTGAATCGATTCGTTTGAAACTTTAAGTGTGGTGCACCCACGGTTCGGACGCAAATATAAGAATGCACCGATAGCATTTATTAGTTGACCATTTAGATTAAATTCGTCAAGTTTAAATTCACTTATTTGCAAACCAGGGTTCTGTTAGCTTAGAATGTCATGCAATGCAACCGAAGTGGGATTTATGGGCTCGACAAGTGTACCTTAAGGCAAAAAAGGCCAAGTTTCACCAGAAAGGAAACTATGTCCATTTTTGACAAAAGCATACAACGTTTTGTGTTGACACGACCTTCTGACCAAAACGGTAAATCTTGCGCCCACGTGATTTTAGCCAAAGTCCATCGTTTTGAGGGTCAAAACGACATTTTATTCAGTTTTTAGTAGCAGTTTTGCACTTTTACAATAACTTAGGGGTATTTTCGATATTTTTTTAAATTTTACTGCATGTGGGGTTTCGTTATAAATAGTTTACTCGGTATTCTTTGGTTAGAATAAAAGAGTTTTTGATTTGTAATTTATTGTTCACTCACGCACACTGCATCAGAACACGATCTATACTTTCCAAAGCGATTTGACTTAACTTTGAATATATAACGTCATCATTAATTCATTACCATGTTTTGCATCATTAAACAATTATGAATACTACTAAAATAAGAATGTAAGACCCACGAAATAATTAAAAAAATAAAATCAATGATAACATACTAATAAATTTCTTATTATATGACACCAAATTAATTATTTGTTCTGCCAAACTTTGGCGGTGGCTAAGGAAGAGTGTGTGTTTAAACTTACAAAAAAAAAATGTAGTAACTTAATAGTAAACCGTATAGCAATTATCTCATAAATATTGTACTCCCTCCATTCAAAATTTTAAGATCATTATTGATTTTTGAAATGTCATTTTGAGATATTTTTAAATTTAAAAGTCATTCAAATGTTTTTTATACTTTTTAGTAAAAAATTTAAATGTTATTTACTGATAAGTCGATTTTATATCAATTTATTAGGTATTTTACGCTTAATTATTTGTGAGTTTTTAAGTATTTTTAGTGCTTTAGGTAATTTATTTAATTTTATGCATTTTTATTATTTTTATATTATTTTTATCCATTTTTAATTAATTTATATTTATTTTTGTAGGAAATTTAAAGTTGAGGGCATTTCTGTAAATAACATGTCACTTAATGGTTCGCGCCCATGCGCGCGCTAAGGGTTCAGTAGCTCAAGAAGACGGCGTCGTTTGATCAACAGAAGGAGAGAGGAGGGTCCACGCAATGCGCAGACAATCGTCAGATGGAAGGAAACTGCGCGCCATGCGCGGCACTTGCCAGGAAGGAAAAAAAAAAGACCGCGCGCAATGCGCTATCAACTATTTATTTTGATTCAGGTGTGATGTTAGCAAGCGCGTGGCAGCGAGGCAGATTCCTTTTTTCTCTCACGCGTGTCTGCAGGCTGTTTGGCAGCTTTATTTTCTTTATTTTCCTACGCGTGGGATTTCAACAATGCAAAGAAGGATTTGTTAAATAAATTCCAAATCCAAATTGGAATTGAAAAAATAAATAGGAATTTTTATATTTATTTATTTTGTATTTTAAATCCTATTAGGGTTTGAAAAGTGTAAATCCTATTAGGGTTAGGAGGTTTTTATAGCCTATGAATAGAGGGCTTGAGGTACAATGTAATATACAACTTTTATTAGAAAAAATCTCTCTTCTATTCTTTGGTGTTTTCTACAGTTATATGTAGCTAAATTATTTTTCTTGGTTTAAGTGATTGAAACCATCAAGAGGAATACACTATGAGATCTAATTTATTTTACAATTTATATTTTGAGTATTGAATATTTAATATTTTTCTGCGTTTAATTTTATGATTGATTCGTTTGATTGCTAGGGTGCACACTAGTTTATTATTCGTTGAAATCTACTGCTAAATTAAATATCAAATCCGTAATTGTTTGGTCACTTTTATTTGCGAAGCAACTAAGATTAATAATTATTTTGCATATCAAAAGATTGTTATATCTTAGGAAAAATATTCATCTAAATTAAATGCAGACGCTTGTATTATGTTGTTTAGTTCAACGATTTCTCTATTTCTTTATGTTGCTACTAGGATAAATCTTTAGCGCTTGTCTGAAATTATTTAGTAGTAAGGGTTATTTAGATCACTTGTTTCTACTTAACTAAAATTAAGGAGAGATAGAAAAATTATTCGAATGGGAGTAATTATTCCACGTTGAATATTTAAAATATGAATTGAGTTATTCTTGCGTCAATGATCAGTTGTAAATTCTTGATGGTGGATGTTGACTTAAACCAAGCCTTTTTCTTCTCATTAAATTACTTGCATATTTATTTTAGTTAATTTTATTTAAATTACTTCTTTGTTTAAAAACCCCACAATTTTGGTTTACGAAAATATAAAATTAAATTAATCATTCTCTGTGGGATCGACTCTTACTTGCAATACTACATTAATATTTTTTTTCAAAGTAAGATTTTATTTTTGGGTGCTTGCGACATCACACCATTTACTCATGATCTAATTTATTAAAATATATTAACAATTTAAATTTTAATTATTATTTTATCGAACCCAACAAAGTTTGATTTTGCCTAATAAAGTGTTTGGCCCTACTGTCAATTTTCCCTACCTCAATTTTTCACTCCCGCCTACAACTAAACTTTTTTTTCAGTTAGGATCAATCGCCTCGTCCTCTATCGTCTCTCCTCCACTGCCTCTTCTCTATCGCCTCTCCTTTATTGCACCTATCCTCTCCCTCTATCACATCCCCTCAGCCGTTTTCGGTCTCCCAAAAGCTTTGTACAAAGCAATTGAAAAGATTTGAAAAATATGCAAGTTTGAGAAAACGGGACACAAAGAGAAGGTTTATTTCTTCTTTACTATGCCCATTTTCTAATTTCTTCCGTATATGATGGTTTATTGGTTGATTTTATTTAGAAATTTGAATCTAATGCATGTGTACATATTTAATTTTATTTAAAAATTTGAATATTCTTTTTTCTGCTCTTTCTAGCACACTGGTTTTTCTGGTACATTTTCTTCCAAAGCTGGTTTTTGGAGTCCAATTAATGGCTATTATATCTTAATCTATAAGTCTCTCTCTCTAAAACACTTTGTACGTCCTTTCCTCGTGTTTTTGTCTGGTGGGTGTGTCTCTCAAATTACTCTGTTTTTTGGTTTATTAGGTTGGATCAGTACCTTGGGTCTATCTTAATTTTTTTTGTTTTTTGTGTTTGATCTGCTATTTTAAAAATAATTTCATTTTAACTATTTTGTCTTCCCTTTTTTGTATTCCCAAATGTCCAATTTTTATTTATTTGTTATTTTTTTATAGGTAAACTTGTGGTTTGGGGAGTATATGTAGATAGGGTGATTGTTATGTTTTATGATTATTTTATGGTATATGTTATTCTGAATATGATCACTAACTGTTTTGCTTACATTAAGATCCTTCGGTATAGTTAAAATGATTATGTTACTGTTGTTTATTTTCATGTTTCAGCCTTAATTTTAAATGCACTTTCTCCTTTTGCACATATAGCAAATGATTTCATGTAGTCTTATGAATTATATTGTCTTTCTCTAGCTTTTATTTATTCTCATCCAAGAATTGATACATGGCTACATGCATGATGAAACTTACATAATTTATAGAATTGTGGTGTATAGAATTGTTTAAAAGTAAGGAATTATATTTCCCTTCGTATACTGTAGATTCACGTAGGGAATATGGTGTGTTAGGTGAGACCATGTTCTATGTTCTTGCAACAAATAGTTTTTTATTCATCCTAATTATAAGCCGCTGCAATATAAGCAAATTAAGGCTGTTATAGAAGAATCTGGCTAAGATGACTAAAGGTATTGAAATAACACCCTTGAGAAGTTAGGCATCTTTTTCACGTGTTTCCCTACATCTCGATCATTTCCTTAGCTTTTTTCTTCTTAAAAAAGACCAACCCAATATTTTAGACTCCTACCTATCTTGTACTCCACTTGAGCAGTTAAGCTGATAATGATGATAACATTAATTGAAGATAAATGAACACAGTAGTCATATAAATTCTTAAGATATACATACCCTTTCAACTTTTCAATAATTATACAAAATCATGTCCATCTCAATATTAATTAGCTAAAAAGCCAAGACCCACCATCTTTCAAGTATCGTTTTAGGCAAAGACTTGTTATGTTGCCCAGAGTTGTTATGCTATACAAACACTACTAATTTAACTTCTATCTGTTATTCCTCTCATTGAGACTGCGCGTTAAATTGCCTCTGTTATTTCTCTCATTGAGGTTGCACGTTAAACTTATTATTCTTCTCTACCTAAACTGAGACTGCAGGTTGAACATAATTTCATGGATAAGAGCTGGACTCATCATGAGCGTGTATCTGCTACTTATCGCAATAGGGTCAAAAGCTTCATTGTTCATATACGTGCAACAATGGGCCCAACAGTTAACATTAGATGTCCTTGTATTAAGTGTTTGAACCTATATACTATACCCCAAGAAGAGGTGTCTGCATATTTGTGCATAAATGGGATAATGCCTACTTATGATAAGTGGATTTACCACAGCGAAGCCATTCTATATAAAACTAATGAACATTATCCGGATATTGACTCTCAAAATGAGGAGCTTATGGACTATGATTTAGATGGTCATGAGGATGAATTTGAAACACTAATGGAAGATATTAACCGAGGAACCTTTACTGTTGACGGGAATGAAGAAGATACCTTCCAAAATTGAAACTATATCATATTTGAAAAAATGGTTCATATGTTAAACAAAGAGTTATATCCGGGATGCAAGAAGTACTCAATTTTGTCATTTGTTATTAAATTACTGCATTTGAAGGTTTTCAACAATTGGACAAATAATTCCATAAACATGCTGCTTGAGCTGATTAAAGATGTTCTTCCTGATGGTAATGCCTTGTCAAAATCATACTATGAGGCAAAAACAATGCAACGTGAAATTGGTCTTGGATACGTTCAAATTGACGCATGCAAGTAAGCTCCATCACATATCAATAATTCCTTACCATAAATTTTTAATATAAATAGTTAATCTTTCTCTTTTTTGTTGAAGGTATGATTGTGTCCTTTTTTAGCAAGGAAATAAGGATTTAGATGATTGTCCAGTATATCGGGAATCAATATGGAAAGTTAATGATGGGAAGGGGAAGAAAATCCCACACAAAATTTTAAGATACTTTCCTATAAAACCGCGAGTCTAAAGACTATTTATGTCAAAAAAAATTGCAAAATACATGCGATGGCACAAGGAAAACATGTTTCAATTGAAGGTGAACTAAGACATCCAGTAGATTCTATATCATGGAAGGAGTTTGATAGAAAGTACGGATGGTTTTCGGATGATCCAAGAAACATTTGTCTCGGACTATCAACCGATGGATTCAATCCATTTGGAAATATGAGTTGTTCATATAGCATGTGGCCAGTAATACTCACTCCTTATAATTTGTCCCCATGGATTTGCATGAAGGAGCCCTTTTTTATAATGTCACTTTTGATTCCTGGACCAAAAGCACCAGGTAATGAAATCGATGTTTATTTACGTCCTTTAATAGATGGTCTTGTTGATTTATGGGAACAAGGAATTGAAACGTATGACTCTTATAGTGGGTGCAATTTCAACATGCATGCTTCTGTTTTGTGGACCATTAACGATTTTCCTGCACTGGCAAATCTTTCTGGATGGAGTACTAAAGGTTACATAGCTTGTCCAACCTGCAATGTAGATACACGCTCGACTAGGTTAAGGAGTAAAATCTCTTATGGGGGACATCGCGCCTTCCTCAGTCCCAATCATAAGTATTAATAATATTCAGATCATTTTTTAGAAAGTAATTTAATTTAAGTTCAACCTTATTGTTTTCTAATAATTTACTTCATATTTTTCTTTCTTACTCGTATAGGTGGAGAAAGAGTTTAGAGTACAATGCAAAGGAGGAACTCCATAGATCACATATGGTCCTAAGTGGGTACAAATGCTACAACAACTAAAATCAATAAATTTCAGGGATTTTGGCAAGCATCCGGGTAATGTAAGTAAAAATAGAGAAAGAAAGTGAAAGAAGACAGCATCTCCATCTAATTCCAATTGGACAAAGAAAAGTATTTTTTTCAACCTATCATATTGGAAAGATTTGAAACTGAGGCATAAGCTCGATATAATACACATCGAGAAGAATATTTGTGATAACATACTTCAGACATTACTTAAGATTGAAGGTAAAAACAAAGATATGTACAAGGCTAGACAAGATTTGGAGGATATAAATATACATAAAGAGCTACACATGAGACCACGAGAAAATAAGTTTTGACAAACCACAACCAACCTTTTGTAATTCTAAGAAAGAGAAAGATAATTTCTTATCTTTTATACGTTCTGTCAAATTCCCAGACGGATATGCATCTAATATTGCTAGATGTGTCAATACAAACGACAGTACCATGTCGGGATATAAGACGCATGACTGCCATATTCTTTTACAAAGATTAATCCCTGCTGGAGTTCGAGGGAATCTTAATGACGATGTGGCAACAACATTAACTGAGTTGGGAGCATTCTTCAAGAATCTATGTTCTAGGACACTCAAAGTGGATGACCTAAGGAAAATGGAGAAGGATATTGCAATTATCTTATGCAAGATTGAGAGGATATATCCACCGGCCTTCATTAATATTTGTGTTCACTTAGCTGTTCATCTACCACAAGAAGCAATGTTTACATGCCCTGTATGTTATTCATGGATGTATCCAATTTAAAGGTGCATAACTACATCTTTCTTGTTATGTATGAACTCTATAGTTGTTTTATACTTAACTGTGTATTTTTTTGTTCAAGGTATCTATGCACTCTGAAAAAGTATGTAAGGAATAGAGCACATCCAGAAGGATCAATTGTTGAAGGGTATATCACTGATGAATGTTTAACATTTTGTTCCTTGTACTTACCAGGAGGTGAGAGCAAGTTCAATAGAAAGGAACATAATCCAGATGGAAAAGTTATAAAAGATGTTCTTTCTGTCTTTTCTCAAAATGTTAAACCATTAGGTGGTTTTCTTTTTTATTATGTTGATTCCAATGAGATTTAAATGATTCATTGCTATGTTTTGAATAATTGTGAAGAGGTACAACCTTATATTGAGTAAGTTGAACATTATATCATTATATTATAATAATAATAATAATAATAATTACTTCATTATAAGTTTTTTTTACAAAAAACTATTCTTGTAAGGAATGCGAAAAGGAATTGAAACATGATAACCAAAAAAACATCAAATTGGAAAACTTATTTCCTCAATGGTTTAAAAATAAGGTAAAATATGATTAATTATTCTTCTATACTTGTTTGTTGGAATTTAAATGTAACGATTAATTTTAATTTTTTCCTCTAATAGATTCATCTTCTTTGGAATACCACATCAAATGTCATTATCGATCAATTATTTGCATTAGCATGTGGTCCAAATTTACAACTATGGAAATATAAAGGATTCATCGTCAACAGAGTAAGGTTTCTTGTCAAAGATCGTGACAATAGTAGGAAAAGTCAAAATAGTGGAATAACATGTGAAGGAGAACACGATGGAAAAAGTATTGACTTTTACGGCTTACTAAATGGCATTATCAAAATAGAGTACAGAAAAGGGTATAACGTGTTTATATTTTCTTCTGAGTGGTTAGATTTAGCTAATCGGCGAATGGGTATTAGGAATGATACGCACTTTACAAGTGTAAATGTAAGTGACACATGGTATAGAAATGACCCATACATATTAGCTTCTCAAGAAAAACATGTATTTTTTGTGGATGATTTAAAATTAGGCAGAAACTGGAAAATTCTTCAAAGGTTTAACCACCGACATGTATTTGATGTTCAGGAGGATGAAATGGATGAGATTAACGAATCTACACTTGACGATGTTGTTAACCTTAATAATGACTCACCCGATATTGAAATTGTTATTGAGGACTGCGAAATAGGATAAATGGCTAGAGTTGACGTTGATCCAGAAACAATAAATAGCAGTAGCTTAAGACAAAAAAACTCAGCAAACTAACATAGAACGCAATATCTTAATCGATGAAGACATAGATGATTTTAAAGAGGACGAATTTGATGTAGAGGGGTGTAGTGAGGATGAAACAATTGTGGAGTATCGTAGCGAGAAAGAACAAAGTATAGATGGGGAAGATGATGAGAACTAACATCAAATAATGCTAACAAGCTAATTATAATCTAATACTTCAGTTTTTGTTATAATTTAATACTTCAATTTTTGAAATAACTGATGTGACACAATCATATTTGTGTATGCAGGGGTATAAACTGCTTGAAAATAATTCATCAACAACATGTCAATGCTTTTTGCTCTTGTTTAGCTATTTCAGTTAAATTTTTCATTTAGTCTTGTAATATTAAGTAGCAAGGTTTCATCTTCAGCAGTTTATTTATAGTTTTCTACTCTTTTTGCTTTATTGAAAAAAAGGAATCTTTCCTGTATTGTTAAAGCTGTTCTATAGGCCTCATTTATTTTGGTATCTTGTTCCATATATTGCTTTTGCCTTATCTTTACCATTTTGCTTCATGAGAAGAAGCTTCATAAGCATTAATTCGATCTTTTTAAAAAAGCAACAGTGTCTTACCTATTCAGTCAAAACTGCAGTAGTAAACTTCCCTATGAACTGATCAAGCTTTATTCTTGTTATATAGTGTTATCACCATTTGTTATACAGTGTTATCACTACTACAAAATAGTAAAAAGATAACACTTAAACAACAATGTTTTTGTAAAAAACGTTGTGATGTTTTTTTTTACAACGTTTTTTCAAAAAACGTTATAAATACATATGCAAAAACGTTATGTATTTATAAGGGGCAATAATTTGTTTGAAATTTATAACATTTTTTTAAGAAAATGTTATCTATTTAAAAAACACGGAGCTTAAAAAAAATAGCGCGGAAGTGAAAACTTAAAATTAAAACACGGAGGATATATACTTTCTGATTATTAACAAGCATTATAGAGAGAGAAACAATCTACGCATTTTGAATCTTCCAAGTAAATTCATCTCTCTCTCTCTATCTGTATTTGTATTTAAGCTGGAGCCCTAGAGATTTACATGGTTACAACTGTTACTAATGTTACTTTTACTGATCTAAAACGGTACTTTCATCTTCCTCTTTTTTCATGAGGCGAAGATTGATCGATTTCCAAATTTCGGTCTTTATATGTATATTTGTTTGTGTATACTGTTTGTTTGGTGTAGATCTGGTCAGATCTGATGGAAATTTGTTTGCTGTAGATCTGGTCAGATCTGGGCGTGAGGGTGGATATGGCGGAGGTGGTGGCGGCTACGGAGGAGGTGGTCGCCGTGAAGGTGGAGGTTGAATATTTGCTGACAGATGTCTGCGGCTGCCTTCGCAAAAGGCCTCCTTGATTTAGAAGGACAATTAACGCCAATCCTGGTTTGTATCATTGTTCTCAGAATTTTTTTATGTTTGTTGACTTGTACTTTAGATGACTGACATGCTATATGCTATCTTCCAAAGGTTTCACTTGTCAGCAAGGAGTCCTCTATGTTGGATGGACTTAACAATGCCAGTATCGAGATGGAAGAAGTTAAGGTTTCTCCTGCTCCTTTTACAACATTATTTTGCTATGCTTTTCTATGAAGTTAAGAGCAAAATTGTAGATCTGGTGATAGATATAACACTGTCAAACTATTACTAAGTTGGTGTCAATTGAAGTGTTGGAATTTTGAGATGTATGATGGTGCTATTTACTTGTTAATATTTTTGACCCATCTAATTTAGGGTGTCATTGTTTCGAAAGATTGGCACAGTGTTATTACCAGAATGTTTAAAATTATTTTGTAATGGTAATTTTCTTATATTACCCCCCACCCCCTCCCCAAACTTTTGTCCCAGGCTAGGTTGACTGAGCTAATAATTTCTGGAGCAAAGACGGTTCATAACAACAGATCACCAGTAGAACCTTGGATGGCCGATGGGGCTGGACTTCCTTCAAATGCTTGTGAACTTCTCCCGATATTGGTAAGTCCTAATATATACTGCTTGGCAATTAGTTTTTCAGACTTATATCACTACTCTTAATAAATAATTGATGTTCCTTTTGCAAACTTCTGTCCAAACTGGTTGAGGTCTTAGTAGGCCTGCTAATATAACTTTGTAGGTTCAGTTCACTATTTATTATTTTAAGAACTTGCTGTGTGTTTTTGCCTTCCCTTTTTTGCTAAATATAGTGCTTTTTACAGACCCTCTTCATTCTCTTATTTTATTTTTGTAAATATGTATATGTTTGTGTATGTAAGTTTTTGTGTGTGTGTGTGTGTGTGTGTGTGTGTGTGTGTGTGTGTGTGTGTGTGTGTGTGTGTATATATATATATATATATATATATATATATATATAAATTGAAGCTGATAGCATGCAGTATGAGATAATTATATTAAGCCATCATCTCCACCAATCATGTTACCTTGGGACACATGACAAGTTAAATACCTATGTACTTATATATATATATACACACTGACAAGATCTTCGTCCTGGATTTTTGAAGAATTATGCGCCAACAGTTTTGCAAGATTACTTTTCACTTTGAAGGGAGTATATATAGCATATAGAACAGTTGGGAACTGTATCACTTCTATCCTTTTAAGTTATACAATTTGTAGTTTTTTTTTTTTGTATGACTAATAATTAAAGAAATTCTGATTTGGTCCTTATGTTCCTGCTTTTGTGATGTGAAATAATACTGACATGTTATACGAGATTCAATGTGAAACAGTGTAATGATTGTCTTTCTACTATTTTCACTCTCTCAGCATTAAGATATAAGATGATTGTCTTTCAGGGTCAATATTACTGACTCTCAGTGCCTCTTTTTCTAGTTCTGAATTTAATCATCCTTAGTTTTCTGTACTATTAACTGACACATCGTCTGTTTCTCTGATATAGGTAGTTATTCCGTTACACCAGCTTAAAGCAGTTAATTCTTCATCAAGCAGAACCAATTCTGCTGAAAAATACATCCAGGTTATATCTGTTGATAACCATGAATTTTGGTACATGGGTTTTTTGAACTATGACGGCGCAGTGAACTGCTTAGAGGTTTAGATATTTATTTTGGGAGTTAATGGTGGATGTACATGTTAATTTATATTAATGTATTTTGGGAGAAGACTTTTTTGCACATGATTAGGTAGTAGTGCGCCACAGTTAATTTGGTATATTTTGTGGATAGTTGGTATATTTTGTGGATGTAATAATTTGAAACTATAAACGAATAATATTATTGGATGTATTTTGAAATTGAAAATGGTTGATACATTTTGGCTTTAAATGAGAATTTCGAGTTTTTTTAACTATATATCATTGCATTAATATTAGCAGTTCTACAAGTACAACAATGCAGGTGCACCGCTACTGTGTAATGTGCTAAATAGAAGACACCTTTAAAACGTTGTATAAATGAGCCTAAACGTTATGTAATGTATTAACAAAGATATATTACAACATTTTTATGTTACACTACAACATTTTAAAAACGTTGTCTAAACGTACTACAATAGATGACATCTTATAAACGTTGTATAAATTAGTCTAAAGGTTGTGTGATGTATCAAACTACAACGTTTTATACCAGAAAATGTTATGGAATGATACCATCTACAATGTTTTCAAGCATCTTAGTATTTATTTAAAGACAATGTACAACTTTTTTAGTAAAAAACGTTATATTATGAGCCTACTACAACGTTTTAAAAACGTTGTATAAAATGGGTCAAATAGATGACACCCTTAACCTCGACGTTTCTGGGAGAAAATTACAACGTTTTTTAAGTGTTATCTTTTTACTATTTTGTAGTAGTGTATCCATGGTTGCCTATCTTATTTTCCTGATAATACTCCTTAATTTCCCGTTGTGCATATGCATAGCAGATATGTTCACTTAAGAACAACATGAATTGGTTGAATCAGCGGTAGAGATGTTGTATGGTCTAATACATGTTCGATACATATTGACCAGTAAGGGAATGGCTGCAAATGGTGAGATTACAAGTTTTTTTTCCCGTCTGTTTGTTCGTCATGTATCTCTTATTATATTGGTTATAATGTTTCCTTCAACAAGCTTTCTTCTGTCTCATTCCTATATATATATATATATATATATAGCTTCAGATTCTGTTAATTGAATTGATTTTACATTGAAGTGAGCTGTTATGCTATTGAATAAAGTGGGCTATTATGCTAGTGAATGAAATATGTACAGGAAGACTCATGTCTGGCTTACAATATTGGGTACCAACTCAGTTAACAAATTCAATATTATATGGTAAATTATATCTCTTAATTAGGTTTTTATTTGTTTAAACTCTCTTGCCCAAATTCTTTAAACCCTATTTATTTTAATTTGATTTATTTAATCTTAATGCTCATAGTGTTGTTTTTCTATGACAATGTCAGCTCCTTTGACGTCATTTGAGCATCCCCAAATCAGAGCTACAAATAGAGTATACTGGTCCTCAATTGACTTTTATGTCGAAAGATCATTGAATGCTTATAGTGTTGTTATTTTGTTTTAATCTAAATCTATTTCCTTGTTGGTATTGCTATTTGCTAATGTAATTTATACTTATGTGGTCAATACTTATACGTCACTTGTTTTTAGGTGTTATATATATCAATTAATAAATTCCTTCCAGGTTTGTTTAGTCTTGCTAATGACCCTGCTGCTGCTAATTTCATCTCAATTCTTATATAAATAGTCCCTCCAAATAGTATTAAGAGTCCCTCTAAATAGTTTCTATGATGACTTCCCTCATGTTTTTACATGATATTATATTGTACCAATTATTTTGACATCGCTAATGAGGCTAGTCAAAGCCAATTAATCATGCTGCTATAGTTAAATATGTTTGTTTTCGCGGTTCAACGAGAACTTCTTTCTTTGTTAGTATTACACTTTCTTTATTGAATCTTCTTCTTTTATGAAAATTAAAAGTATAAGCAAAAAAGTATGCGTTGTGTAAAATATTGCAAAGTGGAATGATATTGGAGAACTTTCCAATATTGTTTTGCATTTTCTTTCCTAAAGGCATTTTGTATACTACAATTCCAATTTCTTTTTTTTTAGCGACTGTAAACATACTTTTCTTTGCCTTTTCATTGTCGTTATCTTTATCCACCTTCTCACAAGATTCTGGTATAGTACCTGTTAAATTTAGAAATGGGGTATTCAAGAAAGAACACATCATAATAATTACTCCCAAGATTCTTATTAAGAAAAAAAAATTGGTACTCTATAACATGTGTAATAATATATTTCTCATAGATTGCACTTTTTACATCCTCAGGTTTTCTATTACTTGGGTAAACTTAATGACTCGTAATCATATGCTCTTGGAGCTGGTCCTCTATTTAATGTTTCGGAGGATTCAGATTATGTTTATACGCTTCTGGGTATAATTCTAACAATTGATCCTATTTGTTGCCTATGTATGGGTGCTAAAATTAAGATTTTAATTATTTGTACTTGTTATAAAAAAAAAAATGTTACGTTATGGTAGCCAATTTCTACACTGTGTTTAACTCAATGGTGGTAGAAAGATTTTTAAACTTTATATGCTTCCTAAAGTGTGTTATTTAATTCTTTTTCTTTTTTTCTTTTTTTCTTTTTTTTGCATCCTGCTTGTTTTTTTTCTCAGCTAAAGCTATTGATAAATATACTAGCCTTAAGACCAAGGCTACTGAGTCAAGTGATGATGCAGCAATTATTAATCCTAGGTTGGAGGCAATCGTGGAGAGGATGCTTGGTAAGTATGTAGTCTTGTACCTTTAATGGGGAGTGGTAACCTACCTGTTTTGTTTTCATTTCTTGAGGATTAAGTAATATGTCACCTTATGCACATGTGGGAGCATGTTCCTCAATTAGCCCAAATGTTGCAGATTAATATGTGTGAATAAAAAAACTCATTTATATTACAATACCCGAGTGTAAAGTATAGTAATTCCTAGTACTGTTTGCATATATTTAATTATCTTAGCCTTTAGCAGACACCGAAGGAATACATAACTCGTCTTATGCACTTTTGTTTTCTACATTCATTTTTTGCTTGTTGAGGACATCTGTTTTCTAGTATTTATACTACATGTTTGGTATCTATATTTTGTGATGCCTTATATAGTGTTGTCTTTGTTTTCATTTGCCTTGTTGGAAGGAATGGTACAGGAAAAACAACTTTCCTTCTGTACATGGCTATGCATGTCATTGATGGTATTCCTAAAAATTGCCAAATATTACATGTAGAGCAAGAAGTTGTTGGCGATGATACATCAGCCTTGCAATGTGTCCATAATGTTGATGTTGAAAGAGCCTAACTGTTGGAAGAAGAAGCCAAGTTACTCGCATTACAAGTTGTTAATAGTACACCAGAATGATTATGTAAACATATATTTAATTGAAGAACTATGGCAGCCTTAGATGGTTGATTGTAAAGATGATAAATGATTATGTACTAGATGATTTTATTAAGTTAATATTATTTTAATTTTTTTATTTATTCTTGCCATTATTTGCTATTCATTGAGCCAGTTAGGTATGCAACAAAATTGTCAATTTTTGATTTGGAAACGATACAGTCAATAACTATTTCGTTACCAAAGCATTGTACAATTAAGGATATAGCATCAAATTTTTATACATTTAGCAACAAGTTTTCGTTGCTAATGGTATTAAAATACAATTTTTGGCAACAAAAAATTAACCTAATAACAACGGGGAGGATATTGTTGTTATACCCAAATAAAAAGGCAACATTTATATTGTTGCTAATTATATCAATTTTCGTTGCACATATAAAGAAATGGCAACATATAGTGTCGTTGCAAACCAACAACTTTCGTTGCTACTGAAAAATAACCCGCAACAAACATTATCATTGCTGATTAATCATAATGTCATTGCAAAATAGTAGAATCAGCAACGAACATCGTTGCTAAAAATTATACAATCGGCAACAAAAATAAGTTTAGGCAACAATTTTCATGCTTTTCCTCAACAAAACCGATCGTTGGCAAAAGTGCACCAACCGCAACCAAAACACATGTTCGTTGTAAAAAAAAAAAGAGTTCATTTCGTTGCCAATTAGTAGGATTTTGCAACGAAAGGTGATTTTAGTAACTATTTTTTATTAATTCTGCAACGTTGCTAAAGGATCGAGGCTTTTGCACGAAAGCCAACTTTCGTAGCAAAATGTATCACTTTTGGCAATGACCAAAATACGTTCGTTGCAGAACAATTAGCAACGCTCATTGCGCAACGAAAGGTGCAACGATAAGAAAATCGTTGCTAAATCTCTTTTGCAACGAAATTTGGCACCTTTAGCAACGAAAATCAGTTGTTGCTAAAGGCCCATTTTTTTGCAATGTCTTACAGCACTCACAATGTTATTCAATATCATCATTCAGATTTATAGTTCTTTATCAAAATTATTTTAATATTTAACAATTCTACGTTATATCAATTCAAAGACATAACACTCTATTGATGATAATAACATGATATTATTCATATAATATTCAGTTACATTATTTGCTTGTTCGTATTATAACAGTCATTATGGCTTTATATAAATACAAGTAAATAAAGCATGAAACATAGTCTACGCTTCTTCTTTACGTTCATGATCTTCTTAACGTTCTAATAAGTTTTATTTGAAAGAATGAGCATGATGGCTCAATAAGTCTAACATATTATCACATACACAATTTGTGTTTTCATATAAACTTTAACATGCTTTGACTAAACATACATCTCAATCAATAATCATATTAACTTACGCTTAACAATAAACATATTTTATGCATACACATATGCATCATCAAATATTAATTAACATTTAACAGTTAATCAAGAATTAACACTTAATCATTTAATCACATAAGACTTTCATTAATGTACTTTCACATATCAACTATCACATAATAACATGAACAATCTTATAACATACTAATAACACATAAAGGTTTAGAACTTGCCTCAAATCGAAACCAGGGTTTCCTGGCAGAGCGTTAAAACCCTATACAGTCATTTAGTGCATAAGCGGTTAGATTTATCGTATTATATAACTTCATCAGTCTTATATTAATTTATTTGAACTATTTTAATAGGTGGAATTATTCGGAAAACTGGATAACTTTAAAACTCATTTTTAAGCAAAATTTTCGAATTTAGGCAGATTGTTAGACTGCCGGACCTAGACTCGGTTAAACAGCCATAACTTCTTCATTTTAAAATATTTTTTAGTTGTTAAAAATTTCACGCGTTTGTAACTTCCGCCTCTACAATTCATATTTAGACCAAAGTACGAAATTCTTGATAGATTTATACATATTTTGGCCTAAATGTGACTGCACAAAACTGTTTGAACTTTCTTTGAACCAATTGGTAAAATATGATACATCAAGCATTAATTTGCTAAAATAACATTTTCTAACACTCAAAAACACTTAATAACATAAAAATAACAAAATCATAACCTACTTATGTAAGATTTCACTACTTTTTTCTCAAGAACACAAAGAACTAAGTTTCATCATTTCTTTACTACAACTTGATATCGTTGGCTTATCAAGCTAGGACATCATGTTTTAGGACTCCATAACACTAAATTATAAAATCATAAACCTACTTATATAAAGATTTATGACTTTTACTCAAGAACACGAAGAATATAAAATATAATTACAAAAGCATAATTTTGATTACCTCTTGAAGTGTAAACTTTATTACTCTTGTTCCTTCAAACTCTTAATTAACACTTTCTATATGATTATACTAGCTTTCCAAGCTCTAGATTATATGGTGAATTGGTAAGGATTATGAAGAGTGAAAACTCTTATTTATAGGATTTTATAAGTTGGTATAAAATGGTAAAAATGACAACCAAGCTTTGGCTCCAAGTTTAGCTTGCGTTTAACTTTGGCTTCAAGTTTGACTCCAACTTTAGCTCCAAGTTTGGCTCCAAGTGTGGCTTGGTTCCAACTTTGGCTCCAAGTTTGGCTTCTACTTCGACTTCAAGTTTGGCTTGGCTACAAGCTTTACATTTTGGCTCCAAGCCTTAAATATCTAAGACCTTAATGCCCTTCATCTAGCTTGCTAAATGACCTTTCATGTCATTCCAATATCAAATCTCATACATTGACTTTTTACTATTTATAGTTGACTTTTCGTATTTACACCGTATAATTATCGTATTCTATCCGTATAATTTTCATATTATACGCATATTTGTGAATAGTGATTAGGTTTAGGTTATAACCTTTAGGGTTTCTAGGTTTTCTAAACCCTAAATTTAGGTTTTTTTCAACATAACTTATTGATTTTAACAAGTGTTAAAGTTGGATACTTGAACCAAAACACAAAATTCTACACATAGATAAATCATATAACTCATTTAAAGCTTAAGACAAGCTTTACTAATCACTTAACACATAGTTTAGGTTAAAAATTTAACCTACAATTGTATATGATCTTATTTTTGAGTCGTATAAATTCTTTAAGATAGCTCAAGGTATACTCGAGCAATCGTTCTCTAGGTTTTAAATTGAAAACCTTAATTAGATTTTGTTAGTTCATATTTGAAATTTCTGGGATATTACATACCCTTCAAGGTCATCATTTTAAGTTCGAAAATTAAGGTCATACCACTAATTCCCAATACATATAATTAAGTATATAAATTATATCTCTTGTCTTTCCTTTTGATTCTTTAATAACTGGTGAATAAAATACACACATGCGCGCGCGCGCGTACACACACACACACACACACATATATAATATATATATTCCACACCATAACTTGAAATTATTTAATTCCACATATTAATAGTTCATTAGAGCCTTTTCATCGAAAGTCTCTCCTTACAATTTCTATAGTACCATATAGGTTCTTAAATTTTTTAAATCATCTTTACACATTTCATTTCTCAAAACTAGGTTTTAAATCTCCGACCTTACTTTATTCATTTAATATTTTCCTAAAAGAAATATTATTAATATTCGGGATATCACAAAGGCTATAATGTAGTTTTATTATAAGGGGAGAACCTCGGTAGCTAGAAGGGCACCAAAAGAATAAATTGAGAAGATTACAGTTTGTTGATCGTGAGTTTCTGCTACCATCTCTGTTCAATTAAAAGCTTGAAGACATTATTGTTTGGATTGTTTTTGACACACAACGAAAGGTGCGTTAACAAAGATATAACAAAGGTTATTGAATAGCCAAAGTGTATTAAGTGAATAAGGATGAAAATTCATCTAAAATAATAACCCTTCAAAAATAATAACCCTAGTAGACTATTTATTCTAGCTAAACCCTAAAAAATAATATAGTCCAATAAAATTAAAAATAATGCCAAAACATAAATGGGCCCAAAAATAATTAAACCTATCTGTCTAACCTAATTAGTAAATAAAAGTGCATCAACTATTGAAATTTTCCATGAATAATAAAAATTAAATTATAACGAATCTTCCTTGATATTCCGACCAGTTATTTCCCTTTTCTTGGAAAAAATTCAATCACAAATTTTAAAATGAAGAAGTATCAAATACCAAGAGTTAGACATCCACAATCTTCTTTGGATCAAGTAAGTGTGGTGTTGCTCCTCAAAGAAATTTTTTGGAAATAATTTTGAATTGATCAAGGCCTTTATATTAACCTGCACTTTCACCAAATGATCAGGAATGATAAAATCAAAATTTTCCAAGATCTCAAACACGGGAATATGACCAATCTCGATTGTTGAAGTATTTTCAAAATATCACCCTCTTTAACCCCCTAACTTGGCGCTTCTTCAACTGTAGTTTCTTCTTTGACTTCCTCTCTTAAATCTTCACACTTATCGATTATTGGCATATCATGTAACTAACGAGAAACAGGATATTTGGCAACACAATTGTCTTGAATATCTTTCACGCAATTTGCCAATATCGTACAACATTTATTAAGATTGTCAACTAGAAAAGAAATATCTTTCTTGGTTTTATCTTCTCATCTTGATAACGATGTTGCAATTCCTCGAGTTTGTCATAAGCATAATCCAATTTCCTTGAAGCATAGCATAATCGACTAAGAAGTGTCGATGACCACAAACATAAATTCGATAATGCATCAAATCACAACTATCATTAAGATAACAAATATCATCATTTACTTGTGCAATACTTGCTTTTACATCTCGAGACATTTTCAATGTAGAGATTGAAGGAATCAAATGTCCAAAGATAAAATCCAAGAGCTACGTTTCTCAATCAATTAAGGTTAAGGAGCTAATTTATAAAAAATCACCAAACTTGAAGGAACAAAGATTATATGTACCTAACAACGAGGTATACCAAACTGAAACTTCTCCAAAATTAAATTAAAAATAAATCTGGGAGAGTCTTAGTGTTAACTCCCCTTTATTCTGCCGCACAAGAAAAAAATGGAAACCTCGTCTTTGTTGGAAAGCCAAAGAGCTATGACTGCTACTATTTTAGATGAAGATTGTAGCGGCAACTTTCATTAGCTATGGAGGCTGATTTCCTGCAGAAACAAGGTGTTTTTATATAAACAGAAAATTGAAAATAATTAGTATTGCCCTAGACAAACGAGAAGTTCTCCTTCTGGCGAATAAATCTTCGACTGAGTTCCAGTCGTTGTCATTTTTCGAACGGTTAGTAAGAGGGAGGGGTTCCCAATACCTTTGTCAGAATCTTCATTCCGAGATAACTTTGCCAACTGACACAGTAAAAAGCGTGTTAACGCATAAAGGATCACGAGAATCCAATTAGTAACAAAGATATAACAAAGGCTGTTGAATAGCCGAAGTGTATTAAGCGAATAGTGATGAAAGTTCTTCTAAAATAATAACGCTAGTAGACTTTTTATACTACATAAACCCTAAAAAATAATAAAGCCCAAAAAAATTAAAAATAGGCTGAAAACATAAATAGGCCTAAAAATAATTAAACCTACTGGGCTAACCTAATTAATAAATAAAAGCACATCAAATAGTAAAATTGTCCAAGAATAATAAAAATATTAAATTATAACGAATCTTCCTTAATATTCCGTCCTGCGTTAGTTTTGGGTGGTGAAGTTAATTAGGTTTCTCAATGTAATTAAAGGTAAATTTGTACTTTCTCCATCTATTCTGTAACATCAAGTTTTAGGGTGTAAAATTTAGAAGAATTATTATAAGCTCATTGTTGTTAATATAGTAGAGATTCGGAGTTTGACCTATAGTTTTTCCCTTTAATTGTTTTTCATGTTAAATATTGTGTATTACGTGTGGATGATTATTTGATATTTTCATTCTGATAATTGAGCTTGTTGATTTCCTATTTAATTGCAGAAAGGGAAAAGTAATTTATGGGATTAAATTTATTGTAAGTTTACTTTTCCCAATAAATTGTATTTTTATCATGAGACTGATCGAGGTAAAGATTTCAAACAAAGTAAGAAAGTGGTATCAAGAACATCCAAATTAGATGATGAAAAGCCATTATTTTGAGAATCTGAATCTGAATTTGTAGCTCTTGGTACTAAAACATTCTACGACAATCCGGATCCATTGTTATTTCCCAAAGGTCAAGGTTTTGGAGACAACAATGCTCTAGTTGTCCAGCCAACTTGGATATCAAAACAAGATCTCGACTACTATACAAACAAATACCAGCAAGCTGGCTTCACTGGAGGATTGAATTATTATCGCGCCCTACATTTGTGAGCACTTTTTAGTTAATTACTCTATCTATTCTAAATTATAAGACGAATATTGATTTTTCATAAATTAATTTCAGATATTTATAAATTTAAAATCGACATAATTCATTTATATTTCGAAAATAATAAATCTTATTTCTAGTAGTACTTTTTAGATAGTTTATAATATTTATAATTTTATTGACACAAACTAAATAAATTCATATTAATTTTGAAAAAATTGGATGAAAAATCTAATTGTTTCACTTCATCTTGGACCTATAGGTGTTTATGTGTTGACTTTAATTTGAAATTCAAGTGGTGATGTGAAAAATCATGTAAATCACAGGTGATCGTGTGAAATTTTCCTCAAATTAAGGTATACTTGGGGGTCATGTATGCTAGTAACCCTATTAATTGTCATCTTAGTTTTTTGAACCATGTGTTAGATTTAAGATCTAATCAAAGATGAATTCAAAAATTATGTGAATAAATAGAAAATAAAGAACACTCTAAGAACATGTGGTATACTGAGATTCACTAAGTTGTGATTAGTCCTGCTAGACTTGGCAAATGGGTTGAGTCATGGCTGGGTTGGGTCAAAATGGGTTAGGCCAAAAAGGCGTAGCTTTTATTGGGCTCTAAAAGTGAGGCCCATGACCCAAAGGTGCAATTAGCTAGGGTGGCCCATGGGTTTTTGAATATTTTTTTAATTTGTTTTGAATTTAAAGAATAAGGTCATTTTAATGTTATTGATTTTTTTTATGAAATAGAGAGTAATAATTACTATGGAAAATGGGGTCCACCAAAACAAACAAGTAGTTTCAATTAGTTAACACGATATTGATAATAAGTAATTAATTTTGACCAACTCATTAATTGTTAATTTTGACTTTTTTTATGTTGTATATACATACAATTCACACACTATTTATAATTTATTTATTTTTTTGACAAATAATACTAAACGACCCGACAACATTGTTCCCAAGTAGTTTATCAACAAAAGTTAAATTACCATATATCAACGATAAAATACAATTGTGACGACCCCAAATCCGGGTTCCATAACCTCGGGTTTGGTTCTCACTATACAATACTAAATACTCATTAAATACATAATTTGCATTTAAACTTAGCGGAATAATACATAAAGGTTCCTTTCAAAAAGGTTACAATCCCAAGGTCTATCAACCATAACATAAACAGTTCATATCTTAAGGAATTACAAAAGATTTACCAACAGTACTTACATATTAAACAGTTAATTAACATGCATAAATTAAGCTCTGGCTTTTCCTTTTCCCTTGTCCTTCTTGGAGCATTCAGGTCTAGCTAAAAATGGTTCATGATATAGCAAGTGTGAGCAACTAGTTTGCTCAGCAAGTTTAAGAATAATCATAGAGATTTAATATATCATGAATGAATGGAAATAACATCAAGTGTTTCAACAATAGATATAACAATTGTGGGGAAAAAAAAAAACAAGACTCAAATTTCATTGAACCGGAATATTTGAATCTTAAAATGTTGAATGGTCACCAAGGACCCTGAACTAACGAGGGTATAATAGAGTTTCCTCTGACCCTTTCAGTAGTTTTGTTTTCAAGGGGATCAACCTATTCAACCCGCTGTATATGCATTACATTTAGTCATCTGGCGCCAAAGTCGGTTTCCCGACATAAAATTCCCTTATTTAGGGTTGTTTAATTCTCAGACTTAATATAAGAATCTGCACCAAGCAATGGTTTGGATAAGCTTTTAAAAGTATTCAAGTTATTGAATTTATAAACGCGATGTCTAGCTGAACAATTAGCTTTAGACATTTTTAATACAGTTCATGAATCAAGAACTATTAAGCTTCAAATGCACTAAGTGCAATTTTATAAACCATATGGATGTGAAATAATTTTAAATAATTAAACCACTTCAAGCTTTAACAATAAAATACAACTACAGAAACTTGTTCAACAATAATTGAGTAGGGTTAGAGAACTTGCAACGTAAATTACAAGTCAAGGTGTAGAAAACTTGCATCGTGCGTCGTCTACGGCTAACCAATTTCATTTAATAATCCTTGAATGGACCTAACAATTAAATCAGTTTGATTTTAAATTAGTATCATATACACATTAGTATGATGACCTTTATAACTTTTACGATCCACATAATTATCTAATTATGGGTATATAAACACATAGGCGATATCATCACTATTTGATAATATTTTAAACACAAGAACCTATATTAATATTTAATATAGTCCATACACTTATTTAATATTATTAACAACTTAATAATAATTTATTAGTCTTGTAGTATTATTAATCATTTAATAATACCGTATTAATATTTTTATATTATTAATCATTTAATAATATATTAACAGCTCTATAATATTATTAACCATTTAATAATATTTTATTAACCTTATAATATTATTAATCATTTAATAATATTTATTCATCTTCTAATATTATTAATCATTTAATAATATTTTATTTGTTATCTAATATTATTAATCATTTAATAATATTTTATTATCTTATTAATATTATTAATCCTTTAATAATATTTTATTCACTTTATAATATTATTATACATTTAATAATATTTTAATGATTTTCTAATATTATTATATTAATAATAAAATTTTATTGATTTTAATTATATTATTAACTCTTTAATAATATTTAATCTCTTTTACATATTAATTCAATTATATTAAATTTTAAAAATATATTTATTAAGTCCAAAAATAATAAAATACTTTTTGGAACATTTTTCATTTTCTGGCTCGAACCTGACCCAACCCAACCCGGCTGACCCAGCCTGACCCGACCCAGTTCGGAGTTATATTTTTTTCAAACAGAATGTTTCACCGCTGCGGCGGTGAGATCTACCGCTGTGGCGGGAGTGCAAAATTTTTCGTTTACGGTGTGTTTCACCGCTACGGCGGTGACACTGATTTTTAAAACCCTAATTTTCTTATTTTTGATCTCTTTGGTTCTAATATTGATAAAATGATATCTACACATCCAAATAACACCAAATCAGTGTTGATTTGTTCCTAACTTCTTGTTTTACAATATTTCATGGTTCGATCGTCTTTTTGAAAACTTTATACACGAAATTTACGGATCAAACCAATTAGAGTTTAAAAACAACATCATTTGCGGTAAAAGCCATAACTTCTTTGTTAGTCCATATTTTTGTGAGATTCAAGTTGTGTTGGCTTTATAACTCACTCATAAAACTTTCTAGCCATATAAATCAAGTATTTAACTTGTATATTTCGAAATGACACAAAACATAGCACATAGCTACTTAGGGTTTTATCGGTAAAATGTGATATGAACATTTATACGAATTCCATGCTTTACACACATACCAAAACATGATATAAACACATCAAACTATGAATATATATATATATATATATATATATATATATATATATATATACATATACAATGACGAGGTGGAATTGACGCAGAAAGGCCATTAGGCCGAGAGAACAGGGGGGTGGATTACTCACAGTTCATATGAATGATGCAAGTATGAATGATGCAAGGGGATTATTGGGAAAGGGACCTCGCAGTTGAATATAATAACTGAAATTAAATTATACGTATAGATATAAACCGACCATATAGGCGGTATAGATGCATATGCAAATGAAGGGAATAGGGGAAGGGACCTTCAGTTGTATATCATATGCAAGATTTGTGCTCTGGCCAACAGATGCCAGTCCAATGCAAAACAAATAAGTTTACTAAAATAATTTCTTTGATTACTTTGAAAATAATTACAAAGATTGACTCAAGAAATAAGAAGAAGTAATAGAAACTGAAGATTAGTCAGAAAAGGAATTTTGAGTCTTCTTAGGTTTCTTACCAAAACTATCATATGGGTTCGCAGTCTCCCTAAACAAATGAGTTCGGGTTCCTTTTATAGAATAAGGAACGAACTGTTACATGATTGCGAATATTTACTATTACAAAAAGCAAACGAATACAGGCGCAAAACTTTTATAAAAGTAAATTATTACAGACACTTTACTTTTATGAACAGTGACTCTTGTCGGAGCATCTTCACTTTCGGCTAGTTTTGGCAGAAAAAGCAGCAGCATGTGACTAAAAGCACATCGGGTGCGTCTTTTGGCTGAAAATAGGGTAACTGAGAGGCTGGCGTGGGCCAGGAATAATTTTTGACCAGATTCCCTGCAAATGGGTCAAGCAAACGGATCTTGAGCATCTTAGAGGGAAAGGGATCCATATGGATCTTTACTTGAAGAAGCTTGACTGGAAGCTGACGCTGTTTCAGAACTGTCATCTTCATCACTTTGCTGGTGTAAGTCAGAGATTCTGGCTTTAATAGCATCAGCCATTAATTTTAATTCTTTGACTGAACAACTGGACAAATCAACGGAGGCAGAAGGGCTTGATTTTTCCTTTTTAACTTTGGAAGTTCCAGGGATTGAAGATGAAATTGGTTTAACCGGAGTAGGAAGGAATTCAGTTTGGACTTGTTTGACAATTCTGTTGACAAAGAAAATTCTGGTTACTACAGGAAGTTGACTGGACTGAGGAAGGTTATACTGCCATTTTAAAATCCAAGGAATTTTATATTTACTAACAAAGCGAAGCAATATGGGGATACCTTCATTTTTTGAATTAAATGGGGAGTTATTACTATAATGGTTGACTTTAGAAAGAAGGAGTTCAGGAAGAATAGAACTCAGAGGACCATATCTAGACCACCAAATGGTAAACCAGAAAGGAATTTGACTTTTAAATTTGTGGTCGAATTGGAGGAACCACGAATGACTGAAAGAAGGATTCTGGTATAGGAAAACTCTATGTTAGGCTTCCATGTAATCATAGTAATTAAAATAACTTTCATCTTTAGTAATCACAAGGTTACTAGGATTAGTAAGAGGAGAGAGACGCTTTCCCCAAGGTGGAGAAATTTGTTTAATATAAAGAGAATGGTAAAGAACATTGGTTGAATCATCTCGAGCATAAATAGGCTTAATTGCAACTGATTCAGTTTGGAGAAGAATATCTTTATAAAAGGTTAATGACTTATGGGGAGCAAAAGGGATAGAATGCCATCCAGGGGGAAAAAATTGGTTAGCGAGTTTAATAGGGTCATTTTTAGGGTTCATTGAGGGTTCAACATAAAACAGGTTAACTTCATAGCTGGAATTATATTCAGCTTTGGGGTAAGTCGGAATGGTTGGCTGAACTTGGCTTTTGAAGGGGTCGAAAGGTTTAGGTTGACTGGCCAAGGCTGAACTGTAAGGTTTAGGAATTTGACCTAAAACCTGGAATTTGGTTGAAGGTAACTGAGGAGGATAACTTGGGTGAGGAACTATTGTCCCTATTACTGGAGAAAGGGAAGAAGAACTTACTGCAGCTTTACTTTTGCCACCACGGCTGGAAGATGCACTACCTCGCACACTCATTGAGAAGGAGATTTAGGTTTGATTCCTGAATTGAGAAATTCTCTAGTTAGGAAATCAGGGATAGAATTATTACTTCCTTTAATATATTCAATATTAAATTCAAAAATACTTAATAAGGCTTGCCATCTAGCAAAAATCTGTTTAGATGCAATATTTTCAACATCTTTTTCTAAAACATATTTTGTTGATTTGCAATCCAATCGGACTAAAAACTTTTAATTTAATAAATCACTTTGAAATTTATTAATGCATAAAACTAATGACAAAATTTCTTTTTTAATAGTAGAGTAATTGAGTTGAGTAGAATCTCAAGCATGAGAATAGAAAGATACAATTTGCTTAGGAGAAGTAGGGGTTAACTTTTATTTGAGAATACCACCAAATCTAATATCGGAGGCATTGGTTTCAACAATTTTGAATGCATTATGATTGGCGATGCCAAGACAAGGTAAAGTCTTGACATGTTTTTTAATATTTTGGACTATGGAAGTATGAACGTTAGTCCAAGGAGGAGGACTTGACTGTAATCTTTCAAATAGGGATTTACACTGTTTTCTCAGATCTTTATAGAATTCACCAATGTAATTAAGAGATCCTAAAAATCTCTGAAGTTGAGTTTAATTAAGGATTTTATCAGGAAATTTATTAGCAAATTGAATAGCACGAATAACAGGCTGAATAGTTCCATATTGAATATGATAACCAAGAAATTTGACTTTTGTTTGGAACAAACTGAACTTTGTAGAAGATATGACTAAACCATTGGTTTTGACTGTCTGGAAAAATAAATTCAAATGTTTCCAATGCTCCTCAATAGAATTGGAAAAGATAAGGACATCATCAATGTAAACAATAGCAAAATGACTGAAATGGTTTAGAATATCATTCATAATATTCTGGAATTCACTAGGGGCATTCTTAAGACCGAAAGGCATGACATTCCATTCATAATGACCAAAAGGGGTATTGAAAGCGATTTTGTAACGATCTTTCTCATTAATTTGGATTTGCCAGAATCCACTCTTAAGGTCAAATTTACTAAAAACGACAACTTGACTTAGCCTTTTAATCAGATCCTTTTTATTAGGTAATGGATACCGAATCCATTCAAGAACTTTATTAAGAGGTTTATAATTTATGACTAACCTGGGGACTCCTCTTTCTATTTCAGAATTCTTATTAACATAGAAAGGAGGACATGACCAAGGAGATTTACTCTTTCTAATTAATCCTTTTTTCAATAAATCATTAATTTCTTTTTTACAATGTTCCATCTGTTCATGGTTCATTTGAATAGTTCTAGCCTTAGTAGGAAATAAATGTTCTTTAAATTTCTTAGCATAAGGTAGCCTAACAATATGTTTCTTCATGTGCCAGAAAGCATGGGGAAGATCAGAACAAACATAATCAGTTAAAACTTTTGTAAAATATTTTATTTGTTCTTGTAACTTATTATTTTTTAAACGTTCTTCAACTTTCTTGTACCTAATTTCATCTTTTAGGTATTTTAAATGATTTGTCTTATTATTTAAGATATTCGAATTTTTGGAAATTGACTCATCTTGAATTATCCTTAAATATTTGCTTTTAGGTTTATTAATAAACGGAAATGTTACCTATTGCCCTAAATGTTTACTAGTTAAACCATCTGTATTAGTAGTAAAAGGGTACAATAAATATATAAATGGGAATCCTAAAATAATCTTATCTGTCATGTTTCGTATTAAAACAAAAGATGTTTCAAAACAAACATTATCTTGACAGATATGAGCTTTAGGTAATTTATAATTTATATCCATTTTACTTCCATTAGCAGATGTCATTCTGTCAGTAGTTTTCACATAATACCTAGTCGGGATAAGACCTTCTTGAATGCAATTCAAGTCAGCATCAATATCAACTAAGGCTGGGATTTCTAAACTGAAAGTTTTGTTAATAATTATAGTGACTTTAATGTACTATTTTTGAATGGTAAGAGATTTTAATATACTTAAAGATAAACCTTGTTGATTAAGGGTTTCATTATCACTATCTGGGTTATTAACTTTAGAAGTTTCAGCTTCTTCATTATTTTCACTATCAGATGAGCTGTTAACTAACAAAGTATCCTTTCCTTTTAGTTTATTAATTTCATTTCTTAACTCAAGAATTTCTGACTTTAATTTAGAAATTTCTCGTTTTAAATTATTAACTTCTTGGTTTAATTCAGGTAAAGTTATTTCTCTTACTGGACTTTTAAATCTTTCTAAAGTCTTATTAAGGCTGAAAACAGGTGTTTCTTTTAATTTATTAATTTTATTAGCCGGGGTATCTTTATTAAAAAGATCTTTCAATTGTTTAGTATATTGTATTTTTAATTGGGGATCAGAAATTTTACTAATTAGATCAATTAGTAAGCCTTGTTCTTCTTCTTGTTTACTTAAAACGTTTAGGGATTTATTACAGCAAGTATCAGTACATCCTAAAGTTATTTTAGGACTTTCATTACCAGAAGTTGAATTATTAGTTTCACTGGAAGACTGAGAATAATAATCTTCATATTTATTATTACTAGAATCATTTTCTATTCTCATTAACTCAATTATCTGGTTACTATCTTCATCAGATATTTTTAATTGTTTTAATTTTTCTTTTACTTTTCATTCATTTTTATAATGTCCAGATTTACCACAATTATGACAAATTACTTTACTTTTATCAAATTTTATATAATTTTTCTTTTTATAGGGTTTTTTATAACTTGTATTTTTAGGAGATTTTTTATAATAACTTTCTTTGTTATTGTATTTATGTTTTCTAAATTTATATTTTTTATCTTTTTTATGGTGACTTTTCTTTCTAGAATGAGCAATAGGGGGCAGACCATATTGTTCACAGAAAGAGCCCAACTCATATTTAGCTTTGTTTTTATCTTTATTGGCTTGTTTGCTAATTTTAAAATCAATACACATTTTAAGTCCTGTTTTTTGTTTTTGACTAATTATATCACCATAGGTTAAATTATCACAATCTATAAAACCTAAATTTTTACTTAATTCTTCACGGATTTTATGGGCAAATAAATTAGGTAGTCCATTAACAAATTTTTCTTTCCAAAAGGGTTTGTTACTATCATCACGCATCATAACTCTAGAGGTAAACACGTCTTTGTACCATCTGAAATCACTTAAAGTCGGGCAAGATAAATTACTTAACTGGTCATGAATTCTATCAGTTATGTTACTAGGTGTTCCAATAAAATGTTTAATTATGGTGTAAATTAATGTGTTAACTCCATCAGAAGGGGCAAAACCTATGTCTTCATTAAATATAGGGTTACCTTCTTGATCAGTTTGAACGGCATGAATAATATTATACCTAGAGTCTTCAGTTAGGTCTTTTTCCCACCAAGGCCTAAGTATTCCTGTAAAACCACTAGCAAGTAATTCAACAATGTCTGGCTGGGTTAGAGCAGTATAGTTGGTTAAATAACTATTTGCTACCATGGATATGTGATTTAATTTATTTAATAATTCTTGTTCACTTAGACTATCTATATTCCATTCATAAATTTTATTTACAGAAACAAAAAATTGATTATCTAAATTCCTTTCTTCAAACTGTAAGTTTGGAGGGGTTGGTTTAGAATACCAATTTTTTGTCTGAATAGTAACAGTTGGGTTTTTAAAAGTTAATTTCTTGAATTGATTTTCAATTTCTTCAATAGTTGAATACCTGTGGTGGTAGACTCACTATTACTAGAATCTTCGCTTTGGCTATCATATTTTTCAATGATAGCTAAAGACTTAGATTCACTAGACTCAGCAGTAGCATCTAGATTTTTAAATAACTTATCCAAGGTTTTAACTAATTGTTTATCAGAACTAGGTAATCCTAGACCTTGCCTATTTTGGGGTAAGTTTAACAAAGATTTTTTAATTTTATCATCTTGACTGATAATTTTATCTTCAATTTTATCTAACTGTTTTCCTAGAGTTGCTAAATATTGGTTAGTGAGATTATTTTGTTCAATAATCTTCTTTTCATTAATATTAGTTCCTTCAGCAATCTTGAAAGGACTAGCAGTGACAGAAGTGTTTTAAAATTTTATTATTATTGTTTCTAAAGGAGGATTACTACACGAAACTTTAGTTTTATCTTCCTTTACCCATGTTTTTTTTGTTATAACATTACATTTTCCATAATATCTTTCATACCATGAATAAAATGTAATATTTATCTTTTCTTTTATTACAAATTTTTCTATTTTTTAATTACCTTTTCTCTATCAATTTCATTATGGTTTTCTCGAAATTGATGTCTTTTATTTTTATTTTCTTTTGAATTAAAATCATTAGTTAATCTTTCCCATTTAGGTTTAAACTCTTTACTTAAAACTCTAAGTTGATGGTTAACTGCTTCAAAATCAGACTGTGTAGGTGATAATTGTTGTTCATTATCTTCATCCTAACTAACAGTTTCATTATTATAGCAGGATTGACTAGTCTGTCCTTCATTAATAACTCCTTTTAGCTTAATATTTTGAAGTGTATTTTTACTTAATAACTCTGGATCTTTTCTAGAAGATGCTATAGTATTACTGACAAAAGGTGTTATAGTACTATTGACATCTTCAATGACTAAGGATCGTCCAAGTCTTGAATCATCAAAACTTATCCGAACAGTTCCATCTAAGTATTGTTTAATATTTTCTAAATTCATTATGTTATTATTAACTAGTCTCTGGGGAATTTCATTTTCTAATATCCATTGCCTCGGGAGATTTATATCTCTCCAAAGGATAGTCTTTGGAACTTGGATATTAGCATCACTGGTGCTACTCTGAATAAGAATAGTTTTATCTTTAGGACTTTTACTTAAGGCTTTCACATTTAAATTAGTTTTCATAGTTTTATAATAAATTCTAAATATCAAAGCAAGAGCCTGAGATCCCTCAATCATTTGGGTGATTTCTCCAGCTGTTTTGATATTTAAAGTTAATGTTTTTAACAAATGTGGGTCACTTAGACTTAATGTAAAATCTGGAAAGCAGTTAAAATGGACAGGTCCATTATGCAAACTAGATTCCATTATGCCTAAGATGCTGGGCACATAATTTAAATATCTAGCATCACGCAGACATAAAAGTATGCTAGAATTAATACCTTTAATGCTTTGGGGTTTAATAGCAACTTGAATTAGACCTATGTAAATAAAATTATATCTTTTAAGTCTATGTTTTTTAATAACTTCATTAGTTAATAAAGAGCAATTTTTATGTTCTTTATTAATAGCATAAACCTTTTCAACAGTTTTAACATTATAATCAGACTTAAAATTATCAGAAAAAGTTGACTTGTAAATTTCTTTGGGTGAAACATTAGGTATGTTCCAATTACCAAGGTCTTGACTCAAATTATCATAACTGTGTTCTTCCTGGTTGATAAAATCAAGAATAGAAGAAAGGCTTGACCTATGACTAGCTAAAAAGTTAGATCTGAACAGTCTACTCATATTTTGAATACTGTTCTCAAGGCACTAAGACACTTTCTACAAAAGGGTAGGCAAGCAAGAGGCAAGATTGAACACGAACTAACTAATAAATTGAATCTGGGTCAAAAAATATGACAAAGGGCTCTAACAATCTCTTGCTAAGAACTATTCCTTAGACCCATACCTTCTTACCTAAGCAGACGCATACCGTAGTGAAAAATCCTTACGCCTACACTGCTCCCACTCTGGAGACTTACAACGGCTATGGGATGAAGACAAGGTGGTCAAACAGTAAGATAGGTGTTCTAAGAATAGTTAAGCAAAGATAGATTGTTGAAACGTTTAATCATAAAGTTGAAAACATATAGCAAGTTATTAATAGTACAATGAACAATCATGGCTCTGAAAGCCTTAAGTAAAAGTCCTAAAGATAAAACTATTCTTATTCAGAGTAACACCAGTGATGCTAATATCCAAGTTCCAAAGACTATCCTTTGGAGAGATATAAATCTCCCGAGGCAATGGATATTAGAAAATGAAATGCCCAGAGACCAGTTAATAATAACATAATGAATTTAGAAAATATTAAACAATACTTAGATGGAACTGATATATATATATATATATATATATATATATATATATATATATATATATATATATATATATATGTGTGTGTGTGTGTGTGTGTGTGTGTGTGTGTGTGTGTGTGTGTATGTGTGTGTGTGTGTGTGTTAAATTGTTGACCAATTTTGACTTTCTATTGGGCTCCATATTGGACTCTAGGATTAAATATATTAGGCTCATCCATTGAATTGGTTTGCGCTCAATTTAAATAACACATTGGGCTTACATTAATTATTCTAGGTTACATTTAATTAAATCAAGCATTGAGCTTGTTTAATTAATTATTTGGACTAGTAGTTAAATTAATTACATGGGCTACTAGGTAAATGTAATTGACCTAGTTTAACAACTCATTTGGATTTAAAATATAATCCAATTAGATTTGTTTTAGTTAATTATACCCTCTTGCTTCATTATTTTAAATAAATATACACATACATAAGTATATCTATTTAATTATCTAATGCACAATTAGTTAGTACAAAAAAAATAATCACTACTACAAAATAGTAAATAGATAACAGTTAAAAAACGTTGTAATTTTCTCTCAGAAACGTCGAGGTTAAGGGTGTCATCTATTTGACCTATTTTATACAACGTTTTTAAAACGTTGTAGTTGGCCCATAATACAACGTTTTTTACTAAAAAAACGTTGTACATTGTCTTTGAATAAATACTCAGATGCTTGAAAACGTTATAGATGGTATCATTCCACAACATTTTCTGGTATAAAATGTTGTAGTTTGATACATCACACAACATTTAGACTAATTTATACAACGTTTATAAGATGTCATCTATTGTAGTACGTTTAGACAACGTTGTACCTGCAATGTTGTACTTGTAGAACTGCTAATATTAATGCAATGACATATAGGTAAAAATACTCTAAATTCTCATTTAAAGCTAAAATGTATCAACCATTCTCAGTTTCAAAATACATCTAATAATACCATACGTTTATAGTTTCAAATTACTACATCCACAAAATACATATACACATCCTGTAGCTAGATTTCAAGTACTAGCGAAAGGATAAAACATCCTATAAACTAATTACATATACATAAAGCAGCAGCAGGGCAAAGGATAAAACATCCTATAAACTAATTATATCATTCTGTAGCTACTACACATCCTGTAGCTAGATTTCAAGTACTAGCGAAATTCAATCTCATGGCCGCTAAAGTCTCAAAGTCTGCTACATTTCCTTCGAATGGTTTCCTCCTGCAAAACATAGTCTGCCATCAGTTTTCTTATTACAGACCTGCTCCCAATCCAGATAACAGATGAGTGAAAACATTATCAGTGAACCCTGGGATCTTCAAAATTGTCTGCAACAAAAACATAATAGAGTTATAAGAGTTCAAATTATGGTTAACCGAGGTATAATATTCATTGACCCGCTTAGTTCTATCACTGTCATTCAATCTCATAGTGCCTTATCCAGAAGACTTCATAAAAGAGAGAAATTAACATTCCATCTGCATTATCAACTTAAACAATATCAGTCTTAAACCAAGAAATCAAATACATGTAAGTTATTACCTTAACAATAGATGCTCCAGTGGAATTTTTTTTCCCAAACCGTTTTGAAGCGCTACTAAGTTTGACACCTAAAACAACATCCTCTCAAGTTAAAATACAGTAACTTAGTGAATAGTCATATCATTCATTTCAACAGCATATGACTCACCAAAGAACTCCAGTCCTTTAACAGTGGTGATACATTTGCGCTTGTTGCGCACGACCTTTCAATAATGACTACTTGCTTCTCCTGCAAAAGATTCCACTAATTAGTATTGTTCAACTTATTATTCTTATTATGTGATATGAAACAACTTAATAAAATCGCAGGAGGGAGAGAGCCTGTAACTGTTCACCTACAAGAATAATTGATTAATTCCAACCACTCTATCTATACAAGGTCAATTATTCCTCGGTGCTATATTTGTTTATACATGTTTCATGAAGCAGTGCATTAAGTGAAGTGCTTTTGCATATTGAGAATTCAACTCATGTTTGGTGAATAGTTCTAAATTGGGTGTCCAATTATATGATTTTTTGACTTCAATATAAATAATGTTTGGGAACTCAAAAGTTTAGGGCCTTTGAGGAATGCCATTGCAAAAGCTCCACCGACGCACAATATCGTTCCCATTATCTTGGCAATGCTTCTCCAGCTCCGAAATTTTATTTTCTCCAATCTATATAATTATAATCATCACATTAGGAAAAAGTAAGTTAAATTGGTATAGTAATAAATACATACACTGAAATATGGTGTGTACTTCATTCCAATTTTCAACAATGACATTGTTATAGAAGAAGTTTCCAAGACGGGCATGAACAGTTGTTGGGATACATATAAATTAGGAGTATTGAAATTGGGATATAAATAGCGCCAGTAATATATAGTTGAAGTTGTAGACAAACCCAACAATGAGTGCAATTACAAAGGTGATTGCAGGGAGCAGATTGGACATTGCACTTGCCGTGGAGGATGAGGCTAGATATAGTCCCTCAAAGTATATGTTCTAGTTCATTGTTACTCTGTAAATAATAAACACAAAAGCATCATTAGTAAGTAAATCATCTCTCTTCCTATATATGTAATTTATACAGATTAAAATGACCCAATAAGAGAGGCCAAAAATATCAAACAAAAGCTCCTTAATCCCAAACAACTTGTATTTGTTTTACTCCTGAACCAAAACAAAATTAAATCAAACATGACAGAGAAATAAATAGATAGAGAAAGAGTAGTTGAGATGAAACTATATATATATATATATATATATATATATATATATATATATATATATATATATATATGTGTGTGTGTGTGTGTGTGTGTGTGTGTGTGTGTGTGTGTGTAGTGTAATGGATGGTTAGTAAAACTCCAAGCAATTTTCCCTCTCATTTTCCAAGTTTCAATCAGGGGAAAACAGAAGGAAAAGAAAATTACATAGATCCTACATATTACAGAACATCATACAAAAAACCCAGAAAACCCCATTAACACCACAGTGAACAAAATTATAGGACAAAATCATACATAAATTAAAGGGGCAAATTTGTTTACCTCTACATCCTGGAAATTGTTCCACCTCAATATGCGTGCCAGCTTCAACAAAACAAACAAAACGTGAACATAAAAAAAAAACAACTTTAATATCTATATATAGATATAGATATAGATATACGTACATATACAGATATATACACAAATGAAATCTGAAATAATAACCTGAGGGAAATGGGTTTACATGGTATATCCTCTCGTTCATGTTATGCCTGAATCAGTGCGGCCAGCATTATTAGACCACAAATTAATGAAGATCAGAAATACAACCAAACTTAAAACAAAGTTAAAAAGAAAGAACCTTCATTTGGGTTTGCCTGTTTTGAAACCAAAACTTAATCTGGCGAGGGGTCAAACCCAACCCTCGAGGGACTGCTACTTGAGTTACCCGCTGAGAGATGCGAGTAACCATCCATATGGGAACAAAGAAAGAAGAGGGAATGAGAGTATGGGTCACGAAGATCGGAAAAAAAAAAAAAGCAGAAGAAATGTAGGGAGGAAGGAGTGCGGCGGCTAGGGTTAGGGTAAGAGAGAAGGGGGAGGAAAAAGTTTAGTGAGAGAAAATATTTTTTTCACCTATCAAATTTGTTCATTTAATAATTAAAAGTTATATATATATGCTTTGTGTTTTAATTTCAAGTTTTTACTTCCGCGCGCGCTGTTTTTTTTAAGCTCCGTGTTTTTTAAATAGATAACGTTTTTCTTCAAAAAACGTTATAACTTTAAAACCAAATATTGCCCCTTATAAATACATAACGTTTTTACATATGTATCTATAACGTTTTTTGAAAAAACGTTGTGAAAAAAAATACCACAACGTTTTTTATAAAAACCTTGTTGTTTAAGTGTTATCTTTTTGCTGTTTTGTAGTAGTGAATTCATTGCTAATTATATAAAAATTATAATTACAATGTTTAATGAAATTCGTGGTCATTACAACAATGATTTCTTTCGATTCAAGAATATTGAATATATTGTTAAGCCAATTGTATTTTACAAATTTTAATTTAAGCATATTGAAAGAGTTGGAAGTAACCTTTCGATAAAGATATTAAATCAAATGACTATAAAAGACTAGAAACATTTAATTTGAGTAAAACGAGTGGAAGATAGCGAATCAGAATGGAAGTCAAGAATAACATAACTTTAAGCAATATATCTTTTTCTTTTACTAGTGGGTTGGGTTTCCCCATGAGTTTGGGCCGCTTTTGTCAAGTCTAAGTCATGCATGTCTGATGTATTAATTAATGTGCATCACACACTTTACAATGATCTACATACCAAATATTAGTTTATATATCAACAAAAAAAACATAACTACTACTCCTTCCATTCCTAAATAAGTGTTGTTTTGGAGAGCTATTTTTATTCCTATATAATTAACATTCCCAGATTTTAAGGACACATTGATTACACTGTTTCCTTAATTACCCTTAAACATCAATACTCTCTCTAATCATCTCTCATCTTTTCTAGGCTATTTTCTCTCTTTTTTTGATAAGTGAATTTTATTCCTACTTATTAGGTACTTTTAGGCATAATTATTTATAAGCTTTTAAGTATTTTTAGTGTTTTAGGTTATTTATTTAATATAATGCATTTTTATTATTTTTATGTATTTTTAGTGTTTTATATTATTTTTATTTATTTTTCATTACTTTTTATTTAATTGTGTAGGTTAAATAATGTGGATGGCAATTGTGTAAATTTCACAAGATCTAGTGGAAAAATTATAAATTCAGCAACTTGGATGGCAATACTGTAATTAAGCAATTCGATGGCAGAATCATAAATAATCAGTAACTATGTTAAGCGCACCACGCACATGCTTAAGATGAATCAGGAGCGTCAAGGAACAATGTCGTTTGGCAGTGCCATCAGCAATTATGAAGGGGGTTGCGCAATGCGCGGTTATGTATGATCAGCTTGGTTAAGGCAGCTCGACGTCGTTCAGGCGAAGAGGCTATACAAAGGCGCGCCATGTGCGGATGGATGAGCTGTCAAGAGCGGAGGGGTTGTTTGGCTTACGCGTTAATGCTCCATAACAGGATTTTCGCAATTTTGAGCATTAATTTGATTCCAAATTGGATTTTAATTCCACATTAGCTTAGGATTATCATTGTAGTCCTATAAATACATTAGGAGACTCATGTTTTCAGGACATTAAAGTAGATTAGATACAATTAGGAGTTCTCTTAGGTCTCTTCTCTCTCTCAATTCTCTTGTACATTATTTTTTTATGTTTGGCTAATTTTCTTATTCAGTTCAATGGGGATGTTGAGCCTTATTTCTAGTTAATGGTTTAATTGAATTATTATTATTTATTCTTTCTTATATGAAATTTATTCTTGATAATCTATTTTAATTGTTTGAATAATATTTGATTTGATTGATTTAATGTGTCCAGTTAAATTGATTGAGTTTTTATTATCTGCTATATTAAGATATAGTATTAAGAAAACGATATTGTATCTAATCATAAGTAGCGATTAGTAATATTTAATCGTGGTCAAGCTTTTGAATATTATTATGATTATCAAGAAAGCAAGTTAAATAATCTGTGATTGTGTGATTGAAATAATCTAATTCCCTAATCCTTAATGTTACTGCTACATTAAATCTAGACTGATAGTTATAGGTTGTGTGATAGTTAGGGTCTAGTGGAGGTGATTGTCACATTAGATTTAAAACCTAAGGAAAATTTTGGGTAATTGAACGATTGTGGTTACCTAGGGTTATTAATTTCATTGGGGGATGAATATTGGTTAACTTGATTATATTATTACTTTGAAAATGTGATACTAAACTGAAGAACTGAATTCTTTAATTTATTAGTTAATTTTGTTAGTTTACTTTTGTTTATTTAGTTAATTATAATTAATTTAAAATCCCCATTCTAGTTTACATTGCATAAAAATAAATTAATTATTCTCTGCGTGATCAACTCTTACTTACATTACTTATTTAATATTTTTTTCAAAGTAAGAATTTATTTTTGGTTGCCTGCGACAGCTTCCAAATTTTGGCGTCGCTGCCAAGGAATGATTTTAATTTATTTTTGTGTTTTTGTAAACTTTATTTTAATTTATAAGTAGTTTTTCTTAGATTTTATTATTTTTTTTCTAGTTTTTCATAGTTTAATTGAGTTTTGCAAGTGAAGGATGGAAGTCATGCATGATTATGTCAATGAGGTAAATATTTTTTCTCTTGAACAACAAAGTGATAATCTAACTTCTCTTGTTTATCAAATGGTTGTAGGTAATGCGCAACCGATGAAAGCTTGTAGGATTTGTGCAGTAATAGAACACCCAACTGATATGTGTCCAATGCTTCGAGAGGAGTCCTATGAATAAGTCAATGCAGCTGGTGATTTCCTTGGTCAATCAAAAATGAGATATGATCCATATTCAAACACATATAATTCAGGATGGAGGGATCATCATAATTTTAGCTATGAGAATCCACCAGTGAATTTGCACGCAAATCAAAACTTTCCAAATAATCAACAGTACATGCAACCATATCCCCAACAACAACATGACCAATCTTCTAATTTTGATATGTCTTTAGAAGATACGTTTACAGCTTTCATGACTCAGGCACAACAATTCCAACAAGAGACAAAAAAATTCATATATAATTTGAAAACTCAAATGAGTCAGCTTGCTACTACAGTTGGTCAATTAGATTCTCAAGGGTCATTCCTTCCATCACCAATGCAAGAGGAAGCAGACAACATCAGTGCAGCAGTAAACACTATCAATGTAGACAATGATGTTCTTTGTAGTGATGACATACCTGAGGTGGAGGAAATTTTTGGGGAAATAAACAAGAAAAAATTGGATGATGCAAGTACAAACAATTTGAAGTTAAAGGAGGAAGAAGCAATTGAGTTGAATCAAGATTTGAAGGAGGCTGAAGCTGTATTAAATTCTTTGTCTTAATTTTAGATAGTAATGCAATTATTTCCATTCCATTACATGTTACTCACGAAAAAAAAATTATCTTTTGTATTGCAGGATCTCACTCCAAATATAAAGACTCTCCCCAATCATCTTAAATACTTGTTCGTTGAAAAGGGAGTGAAACATTCATGTCATATACAAGGGAGATTGAATCTACCTATAACGGATAACATGATGGATGGGGTACTCAAAATTCATGAAATTAGAGTGACGTAGTATTTTGGCATACTATCCAGCCAATGACAAAAAATAAATGAGCTTATTGGAAGGCAACACAAGTTTTAGATTTAGTTTTACTTTTTAGCTTTATTTTTATTTTAAGTAGATTTTTATTAGTAGTAAATTTTAGATTCTTATTAAGTTATTTATTTTTTATTTTTATTGTGTTTCAGGTTTATTCAATACACTCAAACTTAGCAGATGAGAAAAAATTCTACATATTCAAGGGAGTCTTTTGTTTTTAATTCATTTATCTTATACATTAAGGATAATGTTTGTTTTAAGTTTAGGGGTATGAGTAAATATTTTGAAAAAAATAAAAAATTTATAGGTTTTATTTTAGTTTAAATTATTGGAATTTTGTGGGTATATTCACTGCAAACTCTCATGAGACAAAATTCATCCACTTAGGGTACCTTGGAGTTTAAAGACTTGTTGCACGTGCTAAGTGTAACCGTGTTTCCTACGAAAATGGGTTGTTTTTCTTGTTTTTTTTTTAAATTATTTTTAGGATGAGTCACTTGAGCAATGAGTTAAGTGGATTTTAATTTTTGGTCAATGATAAAAAAAATTGATTTTGATTTAATAACTTTTAAAAAATGGATAAATTTTTGCTTAGTCTAAATTTTAATTATTTGTTAGTTACTACATTGTTTGAGATCCTTTATTTTTATGCACTTGTATCCATTTGTTTGAGCTAATTTTAATTTAGGAAAGTTTATATGGTTAAGTGTTTATATAGGATATTTATGATTCTATATATTATTTGATCATTACTTGAAGTGAAATATAAGGTAAAAAATAATTTTAGAGAGATGATTTAGGTAATTCTTCTAAGGTTGTTATATTGGAAAAAAAAAAGAATTTTTGTAGTGGGTTGAGATAGAGCGTAAAACGCACTCACTCATAAATACATGAAAAAGTAAGATGGAGCATAAAATGCATTCAATGAGGAAAAGAGGGAAAAAAAGAAAAAAAAGATTGGGATAGAGCATAAAATGCACCCATTTAAAAAAAAGAAAAAAATAGAAAAAAGTACTTGAAAAAAATTGATATTAATAATCCTAATGCGCTTATCAAGATTAAAACCTTTTGATTTTCTAGTTATATTTGTCTATATTAGTGAAGAGTGATGTGAAAAATAAGAGTATAGAGTTTTGTTGTTAAACTAACCATTTTTGATATCTTTTATGAGACATTTAATTATGTGAGTGAATCTAAGTTTTTTTCGCTAGTTTGATATATTTGGATTCACACACACACGAAGGGTTTTGAATAAAGTAAGATTAATAAATATTTTGAAATTTTGGATTTTGCATGATTTTGAATTTTTTTTTGAGTTATTATTTTTAAAAATCTTTGAGGCTAATGTTGACATCCATATTAATTTCTTGCTCAAGTTTTTGTTTATTAGTTTTATTTTTATAATGTTTATTCTTGTTTTTCTTGAGGACAGACAAAGATTTAAGTGTGGAGGTATTTGATAAATGAATTTTATTCCTATTTGTTATTTACTTTTAAGTATAATTATTTGTGAGTTTTTAAGTATTTTTAGTGTTTTAGGTTATTTATTTAATATTATGCATTTTTATTATTTTTATGTATTTTTAGTATTTTTATATTATTTTTAATTATTTTTTATTTAATTATGTAAGCAAAATAATGTGGATGGAAATTGTGTAAATTCCACAAGATCTAGTGGCAAAATTGTAAATTCAGCAGCTTGGATGGCAATACCGTAATTAAGCAATTCGGTGGTAGAATCGTAAATAATCAGCAACTGTGTGACCGCGTGAGGCGCATGCTTAAGATAAATCAGGAGCGTCAAGGGACGGCGCCATTTGGCGGTGCCGTCAGCAGATATGAAGGGGGTCACGCAATGCATGATTATGCATTATCAGCTTTATTAAGGCAGCACGACGTCGTTTAGTCAAAGAGGCTATGCAAAGGCATGCTAAGTGCGGATGGATGAGTTGTCAGGAGCGGAAGGGCTGTTTGGCTTACGCATTAATGCTCAAGAACAGGATTTTCACGATTTTGAGCATTAATTTGATTTCAAATTAAATTTTAATTCAACATTAGCTTGAGATTATTATTGTACTCCTATAAATACATTAGGAGACTCATGTTTTCAGGACATTAAAGCAGATTAAATATAATTAGGAGCTCTCTCAGGTCAATTCTCTCTCTCAATTCTCTTTTACATCATTTTTATTATGTTTGACTAATTTTCTTAATCAATTCTAAGGGGATGTTCAACCTTATTTTCAGTTAATGGTTTAATTGAGTTATTATTATTTATTCTTTCTTATATGAGATTTATTATTGATAATCTATTTTAATTGTTTGAATAATATTTGATTTGATTGATTTAATGTGGCCAGTTAAATTGATTGAGTTTTTATTATCTGCTAGATTAAGATATAGTATTAAGGAAACGATATTGTATCTAATCATAAGTAGCGATTAATAATATTTGATCGTGATCAAGCTTTTGAATATTATTATGGTTATCAAGAATGCAAGTTAACTAATCTGCGATTATATGATTGTTGCTTGGAATAATCTAATTCCCTAATTCTTAATGCTACTGTTATATTAAATCTAAACTGATAGTTCTAGGTTGTATGATAGTTTGGGTCTAGTGGGGACGATTGTCAAATTAGATTTAAAACCTAAGGAGAATTTCGGGTAATTGAACGATTGTGGTTACCTAAAGTTATTAATTTCATTGAGAAATGAATATTGGTTAACTTGATTATATTATTACTATGAAAATGTGATACTGAACTGAAGAATTGAATTCTTTAATTTATTAGTTAATTTTATTAGTTTACTTTTGTTTATTTAGTTAATTATAATTAATTCAAAACCCACATTCTAGTTTATATTGCATAAAAATAAATTAATCATTCTATGTGGGATCGACCCAAGATAAGGATATATTTTTATTTCTATATAATTGACATTCCCAAATTTCTAAGACACATTGATTACACTATTTCCTTAATTACCCATAAACATCAATACTCTCTCTAATCATCTGTCATCTTTTCGAGGTTATTTTCTCTCTTTTTTTTCTTCCCAAGATAAGAGTATTTTTGTCTATCAATTATTTTGTAGTCATATTATAGCTATTTAATAAGTTTTTTAATTCTTGTGTAAAATCCTTAAACGACACTTATTTAGAAACGGAGGGAGTGTAAGTCAACTATATGGGCTCAAACGCATTAAAACCCGGCTATCCTTTTATAGCGACTATTGTTCAGACATGTTAAAATAAACGCTAATCCCAACATAAAATATATGGAAGAGGTTCCTTGCAAGTTACCCGACAAAGATGATCATAATAAATTCTGACTATCCAAAAGAAAATTCCTTCTTCATAAAGCATTACACACGGAACACCTTCCTATTTCTCTCCGTTGTTTCCTGGTTTGTATTTCATTGATCCCCTTACTCTCTTTCTCTCTTAACATTTTTGGTGTACAATTGGAACTATCTTCTCGATCACAACAAGGTAACAAACATTCCTCTCAACCCCTCTATCACTAAGGTCTGTTTCGTGGTATGATTTAACGTTTTATCTCTCCCCCTCTCCCTCCCTCTCCAGTTGATTGAATTTTTTGGTGTTTGTAAAACCCCAGTCCCACATCAGTTAATATAGGATATTTAGATGTGTTTATAAGGACCTAAGTTGATATCATTAATACTTTCAGTCATGACCTTTTAGGTGAGACTGTGGTGGGCTAAGATAACCCAAGAAGATATTATTGAGACAGTTCGTTGGGCCTTATTCTGCTGTGATTTGATTCGGACTCGGGATTTGACCCGGGTCGTTACATATGGTATCAGAGCCGACTCTCGAAAGCTCGGGTCGGGCCATCCGATCGGGTTGCCGGAGGTGGGGACACGAAGGCGGGCCTAGTAGGCCGCTGGTATTATCCCACAATGGCTAGAGAGGCAAAGTTTTTGGGCCTTGTGTGACTATGTGTTCGGCCTGACGGGGACGTCAAGTATTTAAGTGGGGGAGTTTATGACACCCCAGTCCCACATCAGTTAATGTGAGATATTTAGATGTGTTTATAAGGACCTAAGTTGATATCATTAATACCTCCAGTCATGATCTTTTGGGTTAGCCTGTGGTGGGCTAAGATGACCCAAGAAGATATTATTGAGACAGTTCATTGGGTCTTATTCTGCTGTGATTTGATTCGGACTCGGGATTTGACCCGGGTCGTTACAGGTGATCTATTTACTAAACTATTGCTGAAAAAGATAAATGTTGGGTAGTAAGTACATAATATATACTCTCTTGTCTTAAGATAAAAATCTTTCATTTTCTTTTTTGATCAAGTTGATCATTATGTTTAAAATTAATAACTAAAAATATTTATATCTAGATTTCAAAAAGGCAAACATAGAAATTAGTATTAAATTGAATATAGTTTATTATGTTTATAGACTTTTTGCATATATATATAAAAGAATAATAAAATATATTAATTTAAAAAATAATTAATTTGACCATATCGATCAATAAAGGATGTCTATCCTGAGACGGATAGAGCATTTTGATGACCAAACAAACTCACACGTAAAGCTAGCAACAAAGAGCTCGTTGGGTGCAGCGGAACAGTGGAATAAAAACACTTTAAAATTAAATATCAATTTCCTGTTTTAGTGTTTGGTGACTTTTTAATGTGCTTTTTAGTGATTATAGATTTCTGCTATAGGGCACTTTCGGAAAACATTACTAAACCCTCATCTTAACAAACCACTATTTAAGCCTATATAAAATAACTAATTTATAGTTATCATACATACAATATTATCTAAATAATTAATAGATAATTAACATCTACAATATATTTTCTAATACAAAGTTTGGGTAAGTTCCAACTGTTTGAGTTATTTCTCCTCCTTAGTTATTGTAGTTAACCGAAAAGCAGCGAAAAAATAATTTGAACTGCATGATATTTTAATTGATTTTAAATTTTTTGTACCAAATCAAAAATATAATATGAAGGTGTTTGATTTCTAGGAGGTTGATTATTGCATATGAATTTCTAAAAACCTAAAACTAAGTTGTGTGTGTATATATGTTTATTTGTTAATATTTACAGAAGTATTAGAATTTATTAATTATAAGTATTTACTAATATAGATTAATATATTTACATGTAATTATACAATCAAAAGTCAAATGATAATAAAAGTCATGTGCCTAGTGCACACGACTATTTCGATCATTATTTTCACAGGCTAAACTTCAGGATCTATATCCATAGCTTAAATATATTTTGGGGATTAGTATAGGGAGACATCAAATATCGTGATCCCAATTATAAAATTAATTGTCATCATAGTTTTTTGAGCAAATTATAAAATTGTCCTCTCATATTTATACTTAAATACAACATAAACATTAATATTTTAATTTTTACAATTAATATTTTATTTTTTGAACTATGTGGGGGTATTTCGTAAGTAAAATATTTGGAAGAGGTTTATAAAAGCAAACACACACCAAACACCTTTCTATCTCTCTCCATTGCTTCCTGGTTTGTATTTCATTGATGCCCTTCCCCTCTCTCTCTCTCTCTCTCTATCTTATCATTTTTTAGTTTAATTGGAACTCTCTCCTTCTCCCCATAAGGTAACTAACATTCCTCTCAATCCCTCCGTTCGGTGGTACTCCCTCCGTTCCTTATTAATTAACGTTTAAAAATTATGCATATTGATTAAAAAATATAATTAATATTTTGTTTGATTGACTAAATTGAGTATAAAATTTCAATATTAACTTTTTACAATTTATTAAAAAAATGAGAAAGAAACAAAGTAATATTTAATCATAAAGAATAAAATGAAAAATTAAGTATTTAGTATTTTCTGAAAATCTACAAATAATAAATAAAAAGATAAAAAAAATATCACTTTAAAAAATAAATAAAAAGGTGGAAGAGAGTATGATTTAGTGTTCTCTCCCTCTCTGTGTTAATTGGATAAAAAAAATTGTTATGGTGATCTATTTATTAAACTATTGTTGAAAAGGATAAATGTTGAGTAGTTAGCAGGGGTGTTCAAAAAAATCAGTCCAACCAGTTTTTTGTGTATACCCAATCGGTCTAAACCGGACGGTTTAGTAGGACAGTTCGGTACAAATAGTAACCGGTCAAGTATCGATTTGGTATACCGGTAAAACCAGTTCGGTACTTCGGTGGTCCGACATATACCGAACCGTACCGGTTATCCTATTTTTTTTATTTTTAATTATTATTATTAATAATAAATAATTAATAATAAAAAATACTAATACTAATAAAAATAAAAATAATATTAATATTAATAATTATTATTATTATTTTCAGTAAAAAGCTGGTACTGAACCGGTCCGGTTCAGTACATCGGTTCAACCGATTCGGTCCGGTTTAAACCGGATGAACACCAATAGTAGTTAGTAGTAGATAGTTATAACTTCATTAAAAAACACATGCAACGCACATGATTTAAATTTGGCAAAAATCAGTCCAAGAAACATAAATGAACAACAATGCCAACTTCAAGGACGAAAGTGTCACTTTTGTCAAATAAAAGCCACTTTAAAACTCGATGATAATTTGGAGCGAGAAATGTGTAATTCAGCCTAAAAATTTTAAACTTTTAGAGAGGAAGAACGACTAAATTACGTTAGAATTTTAAATCAATCACACAACAATCTCATACAAGAAATAGAGAAGAACGGGAAATAAAAACACGAGATATACTCAAGTTCACCAATTTGACTAGTCGTACTTATCTAATGTATTCATTAAATCACTCACGTTCTACAATGATTTGCACACCAAACTATGTTTTTGTAGCAGCTAAAAAACCCCACCTGCTATAACGTGGATTCAAACTCAATATATTAGTAAAACACAAAATCGGGCTACTAATAAATTTTCAAACACTCGACTACTCTGTCATTGTGGCCATTAGTCAGACTCGTAAAAGTATGAGTCAATTCTAACAACTTACAATATATGTCTCTCCGGTTGACAGCTAGTTTAATTTTCAAAGTAACAGTCACTCATCAAAGTACACTCTTGAATACTTGCCACTTAATTAAATATATAAATAAATGAAAGGCTTGGATTGGACTAAGATGGGTGGTTATGATTGATTATTCAATGAATTTAAGTCTATATAATGTTAGCAGTTGTGTACCGAAAGGAACATGAATGAAATTGAAAAAACTTTCCTCCCAATCTATCTTTCTCTCTCTCTCTCTCTTGAAATTCTTTCTAACTCTACCCAAAGTATAAATCGATATCAAATGTGGTGCACTAAAAGACAATAAGACAACCCTAATTACCATAGTAATGTAATCTCCATGTTCAACATTGTAACAGTGAGCTAAGTTGTCGTTTTATGTTTGAAAGTCCTTTTGCTCAACAAATGATATTTATGTTGACGATTTTCTAAAACCTTCAAAATAAGAAAATGTTTTGTAGTAATATTTGATTAGTAATAAGTGTTAAATAAACTATTGCTTAAATTAAATCATAGAATTATTAAGGTTTAATTTGTGTTAATATATACACGTCCTACATTAATAGTTGTCGATCCAAATATAACTAAGTGACTAATATACCCTTCGTAAATGGGAAATAAATTCACACATTAATCATTTGCCTAATTTGCCCTTAATTTAATATTTTTATACAGATCAAGCCTAATGGAATCATCACACCGTTTGTTGTACCAACAAACAAATTGTAGATATAGTTATGATTAACAGAGTCAGAAGAAACACAGCGTAGTAATTAAATTAAAATTTGCAATCACTGCAAGTTTCCTCATTGTTCCCATCTCAATATGCTTAAATCTTTCAATTGGATGTTGGGATCAGGGGCGGATCCACCTTAGGGGCAGTGGGGTCAATTGACCCCACTGAATTGTCTGAATAGTATGGGGGTATGAATCAGTAATTGGTGAAGTCTGAGCTACATAGATACAGTTACGGAGTTACCTGATAGAGGCAGACACATTAAGATGGTGATAGTTCTCAATTGAACACCAACCTTATATAAAACAAAAGAAATATATGCTATTAACCCGCCCCTACCTCGTTCATTAACGGACAAAATTAGAGGTATTTGACAAAAATCTCCCTTTTTGCCTAAAAGTTATGCGTAATTAAGACATTGTATAAAAAATTATTCTTTCCCCCTCGTGTGTAACTTTTTCTGTAGAAACCCTATATAAATAATTACTAAGTTGCATTGGGTTTTATTTTTTGGGATTTTAATTTGGTACCTCTAGTTTAATTTATTATTCATTTAATGACGGTTCGAAATCTTTCACAAATCCCAAAGAGATTAAAGAGAATTCAAGATTTATCAGGAGTTATGTAAGAAAAGTAACGAGAATCATAATTTTGCACATCACTTAGTTACAATTAAACACCTTATTCCTCCATGATCTATATAAGCCAAGCTTTCTTCTTTTTGTTGTTGTTGTTGTTGTTATTTTTTTTTTGCTAAAATAAGACAAGCTTTCATTGCATGGTATAAATCAATACGTTCCTAGACTGTTGTTGACGCCTGATTCTGTCTGACTGCCTGTTGACCGTCCGGGAAGAATACCTGCACAAAAGTCCTAACAGCTTGGGCCGTTGGTGGACTCCTCCAATGTGAGTGTTAGTGAAGGTTTCAAGATAGGTCAGCAATGGAGGCTTGAGTATCTACTATAGTAGAATAATGTGTGTAACCCTTACCTCCACTATTGACCGGATATTTATAGCACCTACTTAACACTTACCGGTCCTATTAGGAATGTCCATTGGAGAAGTAGTAATAGAATAGGTAAGTGACTATCCTAAATCTCTTAGGATGCAAGACTTCTACTCCAATTCGGATTAGATATAATAAGTCATTGTTATCCGAATGGATTTAGGAACTGTACCCAAGCCTATCGGATTTTGAAGTCCTCATGATAAACTGTCAAGCTGATGGTTCGTTGGGCCTAGCCCAATACGAATTAGCTTATCAGGCCTGGTGAAATATTCATCCTAACATTGTCCCCCACTCATCCAGTATATAAATGTGCTGGAGGAGTAAAATAAAACATTCCGAAGATATATGTAAGCGGACAGATCCATATATAAATTAACTCTTCGAGACTCCAGATGTATGGACACCGGAAATATCAGACCGAAGGCAAATCCTCATTAATAGTCACATATGAATCCAGGAGCAACGTAGCAGAGGAGGAAAACTCCTTCGAGAGCTATAAAACATTGAACTGAAGGGAAAGCTCCCTCGGAAACACAAGGGCGTTTGACCAAAGGGAAAGCTTCGTCGAGAGCCCAGAGGCACCAGACCGAAGGGAAAGCCATTCGGGAACCCGGAGGTATCGGAGCGAAGAGAAAGCTCCTTCGAGATTGGGGTGTCAAACCGAAGGGAAAGCTCCTTCGAGAACCCGGAGGTATCAAACCGAAGAGAAAGCTCCTTCAAGATCCCGGAAGTATCAGATCGAAGGGAAAGCTCCTTCGAGAACCCGGAGGTATCAAATCGAAGGGATAGTCATGTCAGAAAACCCTAGACGGTTGCACATCGAATTACAAGAGTTGGGCCTTATTTTGCAACTAGGCCCAAATCTTTGGTCATTAAACCCACAGACCCGGCCTAACTCTTTGGGCATTAAACACACAGAGCCCGGCCCAACTGTCTACACAAACGATCTAGCTTTTGCCTTTTGAATTTCAAAAACAATGTTAGGACAGCTGGCAATGGGCACGGGGGCTGAACCATTTATTGCACTGCCGTAATCCCTGTAAACACGCCCCGTTCGTTAGATCAATATTATCCTGTCCGTTGAGTGAAGAATAAAATAAAGGAGGTCATTTCAATCATCATTTTATTGAAAGCGGGAGAATTTTGAAGAAAAGACATCCAGCAGAGAAACTCCTATCTTTTCATCAAGGTTCTATCATTCCAGACTTGCTCCCCTCCGATATCGATCCAACGATCTTCCTCTTAGCACCAAGTAAGTTCTTTGCCCCCTACTCTTCAATACTTTACAATGGTTGAAAACACACAAAGCACGAGAGCACAAACTTCGTCTTCCCGACTTGAAGACGAAGTCACAGTTGCCGAACCGAGGATCCCAGAGGGTCAACCATGGAAACCCGTAGTTATTGACCGGATGAGGGATGTTGAAGAGTATAATAGGATTAAATATTTCACCCTCTTATATAAAGTAGCGAACACCCCATCTTCCATCCGAAATCACCACTTCGACCTAGCCCAAACAAAGATTTACATCCCCGAGTCGTACGAGATTAATAGGCCTGGAGCCGGTGAAAGAATGTAGTATCAGCTCGAAGGGGGATGGATTCCTATCCATCGACAAATGCTGATTTACGGGGTCTGATTCCCTCTTCGCCCCTTCATACTAGAGTTACTACATGTAACAGAACTTAGCTTGAACCAACTCTCTCCCAATTCCTTCATCCGCCTGAACAGCTTCATCGCCTTTTTTCTCTCGGAGTCGAGACCCCCCCAGCCATTGACTTCCTTTTTCAATTCTTTTCAATCACTAACACCAAGGAGAAGGGATTCTTCTAAGTGATAAAGAACTCCATAAGAGAAACCTTGATGGAGACCCCATCAAGTAATAAGGGGTGGCACGAAGACTGGTTTTTTATTAGGGGACCGGACACTAAGATGATAGGACCTTGGGCAGACCCGAACAAAGACCAGCTGAATCTGAAGAAGATATCTCGAGCACGGTTAGAGGTGTTTGAGATCTTATACTCCAAGAGACCGTCTATGAAGTGGAACCGAGATCTCCTTAATGACCAAGACTGGTTTTATTCCTTTGGATGTAAGTTCTTTTTTGTGCTTGTTTACTCATCCTGTATCAATTAAGACACTCATTTATTTTGATTGTGTGGCAGTGGCCGATCAAGGGAAAAACCCTAACAATGAAGCCATCCTCGAGGCAGCGGGAGTCCCAAGGGCGAAACTGAGCGGAGCAAAGAAAGTGAAGGCGGCCCATAATCTAAGGGCCTCTAAATCCAGAAGCCTTGTCGAAAAAGCCCCTGTGGCAGAAACGGTGACAGGGCCCTCCCCAATGATCGACATGGCAGAAACTTCCCAGGAGGATACCGTTGTTTCCGAAAAGCCTAGGCCAGAAAAACCCAGGATGAAGAGAAGAAGGTTGGTGTTGAAGTCTTCATTGGAGGCAAGAGCTAAACACGCTCCACTTCCTCCCCATTCTCCAAGAAATCAACCTGAGTTGGCCCTCACTGGACAACCGGGAGAAACACCTATCCCTCCCCAAACTACTACAAGGGATGTCCCGGAGGAATAGGATCCTCTGAATGCACACCAAACAGACCCTGCCATTCCTCCGATGACAGTCGAAGAGAGAGCCCCTGAAGAAGGATCGAATCCGAATTGCCTGGGCTCTTCAATGGTTCCCTTTGCTGCAACTGGGTATGAAGATACTGATCTGAAAACGTTGATGGAGTTGTTATTCTCCTTCCATGCAAAGGTGAAACCTTCTTCCTGATATGCCTTTGGGTCTTGCTTTACAATAGTCCTCTATTGCCTAATCATCCGAACATCGTATTGCAAGGAAACGCCATTCTCCTGCGAGTGTCTGACGAGCAGAAGGCTCTAGAGAAAAAACTCGAAGAAAGTCATAGCGAGCGTGCCGAAGTGGTGAAGAATTATAGAAAACTCGGGAGCAGCTGAAAGCTCTTCATGAACCCTTTCACATTATTAAAAAGGACTATGAAGAGACACGGTAGATGGGAGCCGAGAAAGATGAAGAGATCAGTCGCCTTCAGACCTAGCTTTATGACTCTGAGAAGAGAAGAACCCAAGCAATTGAATTGACTGAGGCTAAGGAGCTCAAGAGAGTTCTTCTTGAGGAGAATTGTGTCGAGCTTGAAGCCCAAATCCAGAGGCAAAAGGAGCTCCTTGAGCAAGCCGAAAGCCTTTCCACTATTCAAATCGATCGGTTGAAAAATCTCAAAGATAATATTGAACGAATCATCAAAGGTTGGGCTGCCAAGGAAGCCGATTGGATGAGAGGGCTGATAGCTTTCACTTCCCCGAGCGTCTTAACTCCCGAGCTCAAACGAAAACTCATTGACGAGTACAAGGCCTCGGACGAGTTTCAGACTGACATCTATGCATCCGTGGTGAACGAGTTTAATGATAACTTTGAATTTGCCCGGGAACTGGTTAGGGGAAAGGGTCATGATCCTGATCAGTTGGGAATTGTAATTCCTGATGATTAGATGTATTGTCGGGATCATTGTAAATGAAATATGAACATGAATTTTCAAGACATCACATTTTTGTTATACCTAACTAATTTATGATCTATTGTCTTTTCTCATGAGTTAAGTCATTTCATCTGCATGTATAACTATTTACTTATACTACTTCTTCCTCTGCTAGCTGGATCGGACATATATCCGATGAGGCTAAGAGATAAAAACGAAAGTGTTTGTATCAAAACAACAATACAAAAGGAAGAAGTAAAAGATTCTCATTAATATCGAAAAGATAACATTTGTCGGTTAAAGACACAACCTCAAAAAATGGCCTAAGTACAAATCTCCTGGGTTAAAATATAGCCCCAAAATAGGACTAAGTACACAATTTAAACTACTGAAAATACCTACGAAGTCGAACAACATGTCAGGTATTAGGGACATTTCTTCCATTCATGCACTGAAGTTTGTAAGTGCCAGCCCTTAAGACTTCAATCACCAGATATGGGCCTTCCTACGTAGGCATTAGTTTTCTAGTATCTCGAGGTGTGGATGCCTAGGTTTGCCGAAAGATTAGATCGCCGACGTTGAACGACCTGTTCCTAATGTAATATTTCAAACTTCTGAGAGAGTTGTAATCTGACTTTATATGAATAAATAAAGCTTGAATTACATCTTATATGTGTTATGGAATCTTCGTTAATGTTTATTTCTGAGTTCCGGTTCAAGTATCCAACGTCAGCACAAAAAAGGAGAAGAAACGTTTTTTTTTTCAAAAACTAAAAAAAAGATAAAACCCTAACCCTAAGGTCTAAACAATCAAAAACTCTAACCTAGGCCCCCGAGCGAAATGTGTACGTCGAAATGGCATTATGTTTCAGGATTCTTCTTTCCCACACTTTGAAAACACGATATAGCCGATAAAAGTTTTTCTCGAAAAACGCATTGGGTATAGGACGAAATAAGAAAAAGACGAAAAATATTCTTTTTTGCCTTTTTGATCGTCTAACTATTTTCTGAGAAATAGAAATCAAAAACACTATTCATCAAAAAATGTGTAACGTCTTTTTGACTTTTCGTTTTACAAAATAGTGTTTATTTGGAACAAAACTCCGTAATATCTGACTTTTAAATCAGTAATGACCAATTCAACTGGAATACTTAAAAATGAACTAGGTTAGAGATAACTGGATTAGGAACCCTAATCTAGACCTAAACCTAGTTACAGAATAATTAAAATATCTAACTAATTACCCTAATTAGGTGATTAACACTAATCCGGTTGGAATCAAACTAGGTTAAGGTAACTAGATTACCATTTAACCTAATTAACATGTAATTAAACTTAACCTAACTAGGATTAAGATTAATTAAGCTAAAGATTAACCTAATCTATAAGTTAAACTAATCGGTATATTAATAACCTAATCGACTAATCAAATTCCTAAGTTTAATACCAATTAACCTAATCATGACTAAGCTAGATTATCAAAAGGATTAATCTAACATTGATCAAGCTTGGTAAAAGACCTTGACTACCCCTCATTTAAATGCTTAATTCACCAACCAAAAAAGCCCTATAACTATTCATTTAGTAGGCTAATTGGTGGACAAATCAAAGGCTAACAAGTATGACATTGTGATGTCATTAAAACATGATGATTATAAACATTTATTGGCATTAAATGGACCATAGAACCGTTCATTCCAAGTGGGCAAGGGTGGTGCACTTAAAGTTAGCTTACTTTGGAAGTTTTGCAAAAATGACCCTTATACCTTAGCTTTCCATGGCCTATAAATAACAAGCTTAGTTCACTTGATTCACCATTCATTTTCAAAACTTAAAATCTAGTATCAAAACTATACATATATTGAGAGAGAGTTCTATTGAATTACTACCTTAGAAATTGCAAAGAAATAGTTAAAACTTGCAAACACTAAAGGTACAATCTCTTATAGTTTTTATGTTCGTTTTTTTCTTTTGTCTTTAATTTTCAAAAGCTCAAAAACGCGAGTCGTAGCCATGTACGATTGTCGTTCTCCGTGTTCTTCACGTGTTCTTGAGCCTTTATACATTTTGTAGTAGTTATAATGTCTAATTTCAATTCGTAGTTTAAAGCTCAATGAACATACGTAGTGGTCATGTACGGTTTATCCATTCTCCGCATTTTCATATGTTCTTAAGCATTTTTATAAATTGTTTTAATCAATTATGCAAGCCATTATAATGACAAAATTTTGTCAATTATAAAGTGTCATAATCACTTATGTAAGCAGTTATAATGCTCAAATTATTTCAAGTACAAAAACCAAAAGCTCAAGAACATAGTCGTTACCATGTACGATTTTTCCGTTTTTCGTGTTCTTTGGGTGTTCTTGAGAAAAAGTCATGAATCTTTCTATGATAAAATTTGTGATTTGTTATTTTTATGTTATAAAATGATATTGAGTGTTACAATATGATTTCTTTAAGAGTTAAAGCAAGCGGTACCATGTTTCACATGGTTAACCCTAAAAATATTTGCCAAAGCATGCTTATTGTCTGTTTTTGCCATTTTTTGAAATCTTAAATTCCGAATCTGCCTTAACAATACAGATAAAAGTTGTATATCATGAAATTCTAAGCAATTTAGACTCAATAATCACTTCAAAATATTTTCTTATGAAAAAGTTATGACAGTCACCGGAAAGGACGTCAAAAGCTGAAAAATTAGGGTAACTCTCGGGTGGAAACACCAAAATTTAAGATTTTGAGTTAGCCAAGCCCCCTAAACATTCTGCCAATGAAAATAGTCTAGTTTAGTTTTAAAAACACATATAGAACAAAAAAATTCGATGAACTAACATTCAGTACGCAAAACCCTTGTATAGGCGCTTTAAACGATTATCGGAAAATCCAAATTTGTGTTAAAGGCAAGTTTTCTATCCTTAACCTTTGTTTACTTGCTTTTTATGTGATTTATACATTTTGTAAAAGCAACGTATTATAAATATTTGATATGTGAGTTATTGCTTCTTGTTTCGGCATAACTTGAAAAATGAAATGCTTATTCGCGATATATTTTGAATCATGCTTTATTATATCAAACCAAGTTGTCTTGGGGCGATCCTGACATGTTAAGTAAACTGAGATGAACAAGTATGTTTCACTGTTCATAATTAGTTCAGTGTATAGTATGTTATGCATAACATAGGATGTCGTTAGGTTGATCCCCTTTCTATATCCACTGTAAAAGGTTCAAAGTCGAAAGACAAAAAACAGTTCAAGGTTTAACCACCACTCAGTCTTACTATGTTAAGAACATTTGTTATATCAATTGTTGTGCCATGAATCCTTACAATCCATATCGGTGTGATTTCTCTTATATGCTATGTGTTTAAGACTTGCTGAGCATTTTAGCTCACCCTTGCATATAAACCTAATTTGTAGACAAACCCGAGAGCTTCGGCTCAAAGAAGAAAGGAAAGAAGAAATGCGTAGACTAGTTTACTGCTTTCTTTAACTGCAGTCATAATGACATTTTGTAATAAGAACAAGTTTCACACATGTAACCGAATATTATATTAATATTATCAGATTTTATCACATTCTATTGTTATGTCTTTACTTGATTAAACTTAGAATTGTTTAAAACTTAACATAGTATTAATAATAATCTATTTATCTAAATGAGGATCGGTAAATAACTTGTTAGTGTTGTACATCCAAGACAGGACTAAGCGATGTTGACTGGTCAAATCCATCGTTAAGGTTCCTCGGACCCAAGTATAACTCGTTATTACTATTTTGAATGTGGGATAAGTAGGATTATTAATATGAAGAGATATCACTATAAACAAATATGTTTCGAATGAGAGTTTTAACTAGTTGGGTAATGTTCTGTACGGAAATAGAATTTTACACCGAACAAAGATACAACCACTTGTCACGGATAAAGATGTAAACATTTATCACAGGTGAAGATGCAAACATTCACTGCGAGATTCTCTATTCCCAAGAGCCGTCCTAATGATTTAATGTCGTGGATGTTGGAACATGTAAAGTTATAGAATATCTAAATATTAAGGATAAAATGTTACGATTAAGTATTAAGTCTCTTGTATCGATTGCAAGGACTTGATATATTTTAATGAAAGATCTTTGGGAATTAAGATGAGAATTTTGTTTATGAACAAAAGAAATCATCCATGAACCTAATGATTTAGCATTTGTAGTGAGCACCAAGTCAGCTATAGTAAGTATAGTGATTTGGGGGCGTCACACCTAACATGTTTATTGAAATGTCGAGCAGTTCGTTGTTGATATGTAGCCAGTCTAAGGACTACTGAATCACGTTTCTTTTCCAGCAAGTCGAGATTATGTCATAGCCCTTCGCTATTGAGAAATTCGTCAAAGTTTATGACTCGGGGTGTAAGCACCCCAATCTCAATAGGTATCAAAGCTTCATAACCATAGGCCAACTTAAAGGGTGTTTCCCCGGTAGTAGTCCGAGGAGTTGTTGGGTAAGCCCATAAAACATGTAAAAGTTCCTCGGGCCATGTTCCTTTTGCATCTTCCAATCTTCTCTTTATACCGTGGAGGAGTGAGTGTTAGTGACCTCGACCTAACCATTAGCTTGAGGGTGAGCCACTGAAGTTCGACGATGTTGGATGTTAAGCTCGGTCAAGAACCCTTCGAACGTCTTTCCGACGAACTGTAGCCCATTATCGGAGACCAGAATCATCGGAATGCCGAATCGGTAGACTACTTGTTCTTTGAGAAATTGGAGACAGGAGTGCTCGGTGATTCTGGCAAGGGGTTTGGCTTCTACCCACTTTGTAAAATAATCGATGGCCACCACCACAAATTTTACTTGTCCTTTACCTCGTGGAAGCGGGCCCATGATGTCTATCCCCCAGACAGCAAAAGGTATCAGGGAAAGTATCAGTGAAAGATCTTAGGGTGGTTGGTGTGGAACAGATGCAAAAAGTTAACACTTGTGACATTTTTTGACAAAGTCTTTGGCGTCCTCGAGCATAGTTAGCCAAAAATATCCTTGTCGTAGAATTTTAAGGGCAAATGCCTTTGCTCCCACATGGTCCCCTCAGATCCCTTCATGAACTTCCCGAATAGCGTAATTGGATTCTTTTGGGTCGAGACATCGGAGTAACAGCGAAGAGTAAGATCTTCGGTATAGCTGATCATTAAGGATGCAATATTTGGCAGATTTGTATTTTATTCTTCGGGCCTCAGACTTATTCTCAGGCAGTTCACCAGCTAGAAGAAATTTGCAGATTGGGGTCATCCAAGAACCTTCCTGTTCAATATCCATAACTGTCTGAACCATTGTGCTCGGATGCTGAAGTTCTTCCAAGTATACCGGTCTATCTAACTCACCTTGGTCGGTGGTCGCCAATTTAGAGAGGGCATCGGCCATTGTGTTTTCCGATCTGATTACGCCTATAATCTGATGTCTCGGGAATAATGCCAACAATGACCGTACCAGTTGGAGATAAGCCTGTAAGTGAACTTCTTTCGCTTCATACTCCCCCAATACTTATTTTACTACTAGTTGAGAGTCACTGTAAATTACCAAGTTCTTCACTTCCAGACTTCATGCCAGTTTTAATCCTGCCACTAATGTTTCATATTCAGCTATGTTGTTAGTGGCCATAAACCCAAACAGTATTGATTGTTGTACTCTAAAACCTTCGGGAGAAGTGAGAATTACGCCTACACCGTTCCTTGTCCCGGTAGCAGACCCATCTACGAAAAATGTCCAAGCCGACTCTTCGGTAACCTTTATATTAGTCGTATCATCCGCACCCTTGTTTTCTGACTCTTCAGGGAAGGAGTACTCAATGATGAAGTCGATGAGTGCTTGTGCTTTGATAGTCGTCCGAGGGCAAAACTCGATATTGAACTGACTCAGCTCTATAGCCCATGTTGCCAACCTTCCCGATGACTCTGGTTTGTAAAGGATTTTTCGAAGAGGTTGATATGTGAGAACGAGGATAGTCCGACCCTGAAAAAAATGTCGAAGCTTTCGACTAGAGATAACTAATGCGTAAGCCAACTTCTCTAGATTTGGGTACCGGGTTTCAGTATCCCGAAGAGCATGGCTTATGTAATAAATAGGTTTCTGCCCTTGTGAATCTTCCCTTATAAAGCTGATCCTATTGCCAAAGATGTTGCGGACAAGTATAGTTGTAGGTCCTCTTCAGGGAGTGCTTTACTCAATATCAAAGGAGAAGAAATATATCTTTTAATATGGTCAAAAGTTTCTTGGCAGTCTTCGGTCCATAGAAATGTCTTCTAATTCTGAGCTCACCTCAAAGTGCCGAAGAAAGGGAGACACTTCTCGGCTAATCGTGCCACAAACCGTCGCAGAGCTGCCAACCTCCCAGTCAACCGTTGAATTTTCTTGAAGTTCTTCGACGGTTGCATTTCAAGGATAACCGATATATTTTCGGGATTTTCCTCTATCCCTCTTCGGCTAACCATATATTCCAAAAATTTGCCTGACCCGAGGCCAAATGTGCATTTAGTTGGGTTAAGTCTCATGTTGTTTGATCTGACATTCTCGAAGCATTCTTTCAGGTCGGAGATGTGATCTTCTTCCTTCATGCTTCAGACAATCATGTCGTCAACATAGACTTCCATGCTCCTCCTGATCTGGCTGTGGAACACCTTGTTCATTATTCTCTGATAAGTAGCCCCTGCATTAATTAAGCCGAAAGACATGACTTTGTACGCGTAGATGGCTCGGTGGGTGATGAAGGTTGTCTTCGGGATATCGCTTTCATGCATAGCAATTTGATTATATCCCGAGAAGGCATCAAGAAATTTCATTATGATATGTCTCGAAGTGGAGTCGATCAGTTAGTCGATACTCAGGAGAGGGTAATAATCTTTCGGGAACGCTTTGTTCAGATATGTATAATCCACGCACATCCTCCACTTCCCATTGTAATTTTTAACCAATACCACATTGGCGAGCCATTTCGGATAAGTGATTTCAAAGATGAAGTCTGCAGCCAAAAGCTTATCGATTTCATTGTCAATTACCTGTTGTCTTTCGGGAGCTATGTTCCTCCGCTTTTGTTTCACGGGTTTTGAGTTTGGGTTTACACTCAACTGGTGCACAGCCACGGTTTGATCAATGCCCGACATATCGACTGGTACCCAAGCAAAGATGTTGGAGTACTCTTGTAAGAGAGCCACCGGCCGAGCCTTCGTTTCATCCTGAAGGCCGGTTCCAATCTGCACAATTTTCTCATCATCCTCTGGGAATAACGGAACCTCGACCGTGTCTTCAGCAGGTGTTGCGATTGGCTCAGTACATCCTTCGGTGAAAGGTTCAAGCTCGATCTTCAGAGTGGCTTTCTATCTGTTATCAGTAATAGGGGACATCTGAATGGTCTGTAGATAACACCTTCGGGAAAGGTCCTGATCGCCGACTGATTCCCTAATCCCATTTTTCGTTGGAAACTTCATCTTCAGATGTGGGATTGAGGTTACTACTTTAAATGCAGACAAGGATGTTCTTCCCAAAATAGTGTTGTAGTTGTTTTCCACTTGAACTATGTAGAAACGGACCTGATGGAAGCTTGTTTCGGGGCAGTCCTAAAGATCACGGGTAATTCAATCGTCCCCGCTATACGGACTGGGTTATTTTCGAACCCGTATAAGGGAGACTCATTGCAGATCTCCAACTTTCTTCCTCCCAAGTCCAGCTGATTGTATGTTCGACTATAGAGTACATCAACTGAACTCCCATTATCAACAAGCATCCTCTTCATATCCATGGTTCCGACCTGAGCTGTAATGACCAGTGCGTCTTGGTGGGGAGTAACCATTCCCGATGAGTAGTCGTCATTGGAAAAGGTTATGGGGTTGGTCTTGGTGTTCGGTGATTTGCCAGACACTTGATGGACCTCTCTCCCAAATGCCTTTCATTTTTGGTTGGAAAGGGCAGAGATTGATCCTCCAAAAATGACATCAACAACACATTTTGCCTCCGTGATTAGTGGTGGAGGCTCAAATCGATCAAAGGTCGACGGTCGGTAAGAATCGGCAACATAACTATCTAGATTTCCCATCTGAACTTGTTTTTCCAAGAAGTCTTTTAGTTGGTAACACTCTTCGGTGTCGTGCCCCTTGGCTTCATGATATGTACAATATCGATCTCCATTCTTCTGTCTTGCAAAAACTCGTACCTTCGGGGGCTTCTCATAGAAGGGTTCATTTTTTATCGCTTTCACGATATTTCTTTTGTTGGTATTCAAGGGCATGTAATCCTTTTCGTTACCTCTTTTGTCCCTCGGGGGATCGTTCTTCTGCTGTCGATCTCTGTTGGAATCTCTCCTGTCATTCCCCTTTTTTTCCGTTACCGTTGGATTTCTTTTCGGCATTATCGCCTCCGGGGTCTCTCGGGTGAAAATCACATGTGTTTCTCGAAGAACCCCGAAGATTGGCGAGAGCCTCTTCCAATTCCACGAACTTTTCCACTTTCTCGTAAGTTTCTGATAAAGTTTCGGGAGCCTTTGAGATGAGCTCCTCGATCAACCTACTGGATTTATCCACATTTAATCCCATGGTTAAAAATTGAATTACTTACTTCGGGTCAATTCCATTGATTTCAGACACAGCCTCCCAGAATCTTTTGACGTACTGCCGAAGAGTTTCATTCGGCCTCTGTTTTACTTGTAGGAGGGAAGTCATCATCCGGGCACATCTTTTGTTGCTCCCGAAGCGAATATAGAATTGCTCTTGCAGCTCTTCCCACGATTTACTAGACCCGGATAGGAGGGAGGTGACTCATTCTCTAACAGTCTTCTTCAGAGTGGATAGAAATAGGTGGCACATCACCACCGCATCATGTCCGTGAAAGTGCATGGCTTATTCGAAGGAGTAGGTGTGATCATGGGGGTCGCCTGTTCCGTCATATATCTCCAAAGTGGGTACTTTGCAGCTTCGGTCGATCTTAGCTTCTTCTAACTGTTTTGAGAATGGGGAGAACCGGGCCTTCTTGGATCCATAGTATTTATCCGAAGCCTTCTTTGGTGAGGATTCCCCAGTATGGCTGTCATGGCTTCGCTTTTCTCCCTGATCTCTCTTGGAAGGCGATCAGGCTCACTTCCGTAAGTCTCTTGTCCAGATTAACCTGGAACGGGCCGGTTCCCGGTCCCGATCCCATTCACCGCCTTCACGTCGTCTTGGGTACCTGTCGTCTCGGTGATCACGGCGACCCGAGCGGGAGGCAAAGCCTCCCTGGCTCAAAAAGTCGTCTCCAACCTCAGTTAATTCCTGGTATTGTTTATCAAGCTCCTTCTGCTGGACGTCTAGAGCTTTCTTCTTTTCAAGGATTGCCTGAAGACGACGCTCCTTTTCTGTTATTGTCTCCCGGTGAGACTGAGTGGGGAGTGGCCTCCTTGAGTTACTCTGACTCCGTGTTGACTGTGATGTCTCTATGTCAATTATTCTTAATGGAGAACTCACTCGTTACTAAATACTAGGCTCTCCTTCTAGCGCCAATGTTGACACCTGATTCTGTCCGGCTGTCCTGCTGGTCGTCCAAGAAGAATACATGTACAAAAGTCCTAACGGCTTGAGCCATTGATGGACTCCTCCGGTGTGAGTGTTAGTGAAGGCTTCAAGATAGGTCAACAATGGAGGCTTGAGTATCTAGTATAGTATAATAATGTGTATAACCCTTACCTCCACTATTGACCGGATATTTATAACACATACTTAACACTTATCAGTCTTATTAGGAATGTCCATCGGATAAGTAGTAATAGAATAGGTAAGTGACTATCCTAAATCTCTTAGGATGCAAGACTCCTACTACAATTCGGATTAGATATAATAAGTCATTACTATCTGAATGAATTTAGGGACTGTACCCAAGCCTATCGGACTTTGGAGTCCTCATGATAAACTGTCAAGCTGATGGTCCATTGGGCCTAACCCAATACGAATTACCTTATCAGGCCTGGCGAAATATCCATCCTAACAACTGTAGTTCTACCATAAACATCAATTTAAGAACAAAATGTAAAATAAACATCTTGAGAAACAAAATGTAAAAACAATCGTAAGAAACTACAAGAACATTTATTAATTACTAGAACTTGTTATGAACAACTTACTAAATTCAAATCTAACAAGAAAATAAATTTTTTAAAAAACAAAAAACTACATAACTTCATCAAGATAGGATACATTTTTATATAGCCATGGAAAATAATTTATATTGAGCATGATATTTTTTAATTATTGAAAATGAGACTATCATAGTATTATTACTATAAATTCGAGTAATAAAGTCTCAAATTTTTTTTATTATAAATAATATTTGAGCATTATTTAATTTTATAATTTATTTTATTATAATTTTATTTTTTTATGATTTTTTTTTAAAAAAATTGACTTCATTGGACTAAGGGGCGGACAGGCTGGATCCGCCCCTGTTCTCCTCCTTTGTTAATGTTTGTTCACCAAACAGCTGCAATAAGCCAGTTTGAATGTAGCTACTTGCTTAATGTTTTAACTGAAATATAATGTTTTAACTGAAATATACTTTGTCGTGACATAATAAAACAATAATATGAAGGTGTTTTATTTCTAGTTTAATTGAAGGCTGATGGTTACATATGAATTTCTTCTTTTTTTCTTTTTTCTTTTTTTTTTGGGTGCTAAATACATATGAATTTCTAAAACCATAATGGTTTCATTTTAAAACTAAGTTGAATGTGCCGAGTGTATGTTTATTTGTTTACAATTATAGATTAGAAGTATTTACATATATTTTAACTATTAGCTTTTCCTAGTAACAAGTTTGATAACCGTTGCGAGGAACGGATTAATTTGTATATATTTTTTCACAAATATTTAATAACTTTTTATTAATATATTTATTATTTTCACTGACATATAATATATATAATGTTAATAATTTAATTTAACATATTCAACTACAATTGAAAAGAATTTAATTACTTTTAATATTATGTAATTAAAATTTATAAATGAATTGTTATGAAGAAAAGTTTCATATTTCTATGTCCGCAAATTGAGAGACATTAATTACATTTATTTAAGTAAAATTATATATAACTTATAATATTTCAATAAGAAACTTTTCTTATTCTTCATCCATAACTCAAGTAAAATTAATTGAAATTATATATTATATCACATTTATTGTAATAATATCATTCGAGTTAACTCATCAATTGAAATTAGTTAACTCATTTTAAATTAAATATGATAATACAATTTGAGTTAACTCATTTTAAATTAAATGTAATAATACCATTCAAATTAATTCATCAATCGAAATGAGTTAATTTGTCAGACACTCATGTCAAAAAATGACTGAAAGTACACAATCCATGTACCAACGTTAACTCATATCCCACAATTTCAAATTAAGTAATGAGTTAAGTCGATATTAGAGAAAAGAATTGAAGAGAGTTAAGTCGATATTAGAGAAAAGAATTGAAGAGAGATACATACCTTAAAATTGTACAATAAGACCAATTTGATTATTATTTGCCAACTAATTCAGTTTTAAAGTCCATAATAAAAATGTTACTCCAACTGAAAAGTCCCAACATCTTCTATCTGTTAGCTTACCAACTCACAACACTATAATAATAACTTTGTGCTTTTGCTCATTTAGCTATTTATGAATAATTACTTGCTCAAGATAGCATAACGAACAAAACAAAAAAAGTAGAAAGGGTAGCTCCAAGAAGCATTACAAAACAACATAAAATTTTAACAAATTCCTTTTTCTTGACACACTGGCCCCATGGAAATATGACATTCCCTTGGATGTTCATTCTCATTTACTAATCCAGATTGAACATTAACAAATTGAGCCTCACAAAAAAACATTAATTTAAGACAAACCATCACTACTATCCACATTTATAGTATTAACTTTCACATAACAATCCACACGTTTATTGAATTCAATTGATCAAACAGTAAAATAACATACAATGAAACTTGTGAATAAAATGAACCCAAGAAATTCATGTACAGGAAAACCAATTCACATGGCTTCAAAATCAAATCAAATAGCGATTATAGAATGAGTAAAATACAAAAAAGCATAACCTCTATTCAGTTTCTGATAATATTAAAAATAAAAGAGGAGTAGAAATTCCAATTAATTCTGTTTCATAAGAAAACTTCTAATGGTGAAATTGATTTGGGATTGTATCATTACTTCGACTGGAACACCATAAAAATGTCTCTGCTTTCTCTCTGTTCACTTCATGGAGTTTATCTCTCTGTTTCACTGTTTTAGGTGTTTTAGGTGTTACATTAACAACTCAATATCCAAAATGTCGAGCAACCAACCATGTAATGATGAAATGTATTGGGACACAAAATTTAGACCCACTCTTGGCATTACACGTTCTGAAAAGTGTATCATTTCCTCAAAAAAGAAAAGCTTCAAGCAACTCCTTTGAAGGGGTGAAAAACTTCATGAAACCTATTTCAATACTCAGACACCACGAATTTAGAGCACAAATACCCCTCAAACAGTCTTAATCACATAGAGACTCGGGGAAACCCCCCATCAATCTACAAATTATTTAACCTACCAAAATGAAAGAGAAACCAAATGGGTCAAAAAAATTAAGCCTAATCAAAACAAAGTACTCATAGATGAAGTGGAAAAATAATCTCTAAACAAATATACAGTATCCTTCCACCAGCATTTCCAATGCTTTTGCTGAGTTCATGGCCAGCTGAACAATTTAAGGGAAGCAAACAACTCAGAAACAAATCCACCTCTAACTTAGAAGATGTCTAGTATATGCCTGAATATATTTTCAGCAACTTTTGTCCTCCAGAATTCCCACTGAAATAATAAGCAGCAAAAAGTATTGCCAACAGTGAATATATTTTTCAAGACCCACAATTAAGTGTTTTAATTTTTTCTGGCCAGTTAGAATACGCAATAAACAATGTGCATTTAAGTAAACAGCCTTAATTTTTAGTTGTAAAATTTTGCACATAAAGATGGTACTGTTAATTGCACTTGCGTTTCTGCTCTTGCAATCACTTAAAGCTATAGCACAACACATGTCCAGTCCAGATGCCCCATGTAAATTTGAGAAAGGAATCAAGGGAACTCTAAGAAAAATGATCATATTACAGAGTAGATGAAGCTCACCCTTTCCCAAGTCATCAGGGTCAGCATTGACAGCTACAGCCCTTCCAATGATGGAACCTGGTCCAATGAGTGGAATCTGTAGCAATTAACACACATTTGAGAGATTTGAGTAAACAAAATATGTAGATTTTAGCTGCAAATCAAAATCAAAACCAATTACCTAACGTGGGTACCTTTCCAGTCATGAAACAAATTAAACGGGAAAGAGAAATGGGAGGCTTGTTGATTTTGCTCATAAAGAGCCGCTTCAGAATCACCGCATTCTCTATCCTCTTGCTCGTCCCAACAGCTTTCAGATCGATGCCCTATCATACCAAATTAATCGAACACAAAAACTCACAGCTTTAAGTTAAAGACAGATACATAAATCATAGATTATTATAAAAATTGTTAGGGTTTAAGAAGAAACCATGGCCGCTACTACTGTGTCTTCTTCTTTTTCCCGCCGCACCTCTTGAAAATTCAAAGAGAAAATTAGATCTGGAGCAGACACATTTGGAGAGAAAACATTACATATCAAAGAGGAAAAAATTGAATCGTTGATTCATGGTGGTGAACTGGAACGGAGAGATGAATAAATTATTTTAGAAGCAAAAGCGGAAGAGGAAGAGGAGAGACGACTAAATTTGCAAGCCAACTGAGACAAATTCAATTACTACAACACAGAAGAGGAAGAGCCGAACGACAGAATGTTGGAGTTTAATTGTTATTTTCTATTTTGAATAAATCTAGTTGCAAGTCCTATTCATTTGGAATTTACGGCTATTGTGCAAGTATTTAGGAGTCTTAAAAGTTTAAGTTCTTCAGTTGTGGTAGATACGTTTGTTGCTATTTTATCTCCTTAGTTTAAGTCAAAGTGGTTCGTCTGAACTACTATATATGTAATTGAAAGTTCTTTAATAAATGTATGTAGTTTTCAGTCATATTATTCATTCATTGTTCTGAAGACTTTTTCTTAGATATTTCAACATTGTGGTATCAGAGCCATTTCTTGCAGTAGCAACTGGGCCTGAGGTAGATTGAAGCAGCAGCTTAATTTCTTGCAGTAGGAAGTGGTCATGGCAACTGACAACAACAACTATCTGCAACCAGCAATTCCTCACTTCGATGGTCACTATGATCATTGGAGCATGTTGATGGAGAATTTTTTGTGATCGAAAGAGTATTGGCCATTGGTTGAAGATGGTGTCACAGTTTATCCAGAAGACACGGTGTTGACAGCTGCTCAAAAGAAGCAACAGGAGGAACAAAAAATTGAAGGATCTCAAGGTGAAGAACTATCTGTTCCAAGCTATTGATCGTACAATCTTGGAGACCATTCTTTAGAAGGAGACCAGCAAGCAGATTTGGGATTCAATGAAAAAAAAAGTATCAAGGGACAGCAAGAGTGAAGCGTGCACAACTTCAAGCCCTTCGAAGAGATTTTAAGACTCTTTAGATGAAGATAGGAGAGTCAGTCACTGACTATTTTGCAAGGACGATGGCAATTGCAAATAATATGCGGATCCATGGTGACAAACTAGAAGATGTTGCTGTTGTTGAAAAAAATCTTCGATCGATGACTACAAAATTTGATTACGTAGTTTGTTCGATTGAGGAATCAAATGACATTGATAAAGTCTCGATTGATGAGCTGCAAAGTTCATTGTTGGTTCATGAGTAGAGAATTAATCGAGGGGCTGCAACAGAAGAGCAAGCTTTAAAGGTCTCCTCCAACACTCCAGTTGCTTTTGAGGGTGTAGGACATGGTCAAGGAAAAGGCAAATACAGATTCAATTATTATTCCAGAGGGTGTAGGACGTGGTCAAGGAAAAGGCAAAGACAAATTCAATTATTATTCCAGAGGCAGAGGGCGTAGTCAAGGATCAAGGTTTGACAAATCCCATATTGAATGCTTCAATTGCCACAGGTATGGCCATTATAGGTCAGAATGTCCTAATTTCTTTAGAGGTCGGGGAGAGAGATCAAATTATGCTGAGATACAAGAAAAAACAACCTTATTGATGGCATGTCAAAACAAGGAAGAAATGTTTAATAATCTGTGGTATTTAGACTCAGGCTGCAGTAATCATATGTGTGGCAATAAGTGTTTATTCTCTGAATTAGATGAATCATTTAGAGATACCGCAAAGTTTGGAGACAACTCTACTGTTTCTATTATGGGGAAAGGAAATGTCAATGTTCGCATGAAAAATGATGTTGTTGAAAAAATCCCTAATGTGTTTTGTGTTCCATATTTGAAAAGTAACTTAATTATCTTGGGTCAACTCCAAGAGAAGGGGTATGAGATCACCATCAAAACTGGAACATGCTTTATCAAAGATTCAGAAAGAAGTGTTATTGCTTGTGTTAACATGACAGCGAACCAGATTGTTGAACATTGAATGATTAAATTTGATGATTAGAAATAATGTACAAGGGCTGTATTAGATAAGATCAAAGTTGTTAGGTTGATCTATTATTAATTGTATACAAGTCTTGTGTGTTGTACTAAGACTTAGATAGATCAAAACTGTTAGGTTGATTTGTTGATGTAATAAAATCGTAGAAAGAACTCTACGATTTGTGTCAAGAAAACTCTACGATTCGAACAGACTCTACGATTAAGGCAACCAATCGTAGAGTGGACTCTACGACTGTGATTCCGAAGACTCTACGATCAAGTCAACCAATCGTAGAATGGACTCTACGATTGTGGTCCAGAAGACTCTACGATTGTGGTCCAGAAGACTCTACGACCAACCAGACTGTTCTTTCTGAGAAACCTTAAATTGGACTCTACGATCAACATTCTAACAATTGAGTAAACTCTTCGATGATCAGTAAGAGATGATCCTTTACAGATCATTCACGTAAGCAAGGATATTCGTAGAGTTGATCATATAAGATCGTTGAGCAAAAAGGCAAGAGACATCACGTTTCTCAGATCAGGAGCCATTCTATTCAAGTATTTAATCTTCATCAAAGTAACCAAAAAAGAAGCCTCTGCAAATCGATCAAGTCACAAAAGTCAGGAGTCTGACCCAAGCGCACTATGGAACAGAAAGAAGACTTTCAAGGCAGAAAAGTCAGAAGACTGTGTCCTATCAGACCTATAGTTTGGGAGGACCAAACGACTCTATAAGAGTTAGTGGGAACCTATGACTGACATATCTGTCCCAGAGGAAAAAGGAAAACAACATTATATGGACTAACAGGTCAGATCAATTTATATCTCATCAGAGCTTTAATGAGCTTTATTAATATACTATTCAGCAGCTCTCCTCTATGAGGTAACGGAAAGAAATACAAGTTCAAACAGATGATCCAACGGGAAGAAATCTGAAGCCCTTACTTCTTAAATACGAAGATCAGCAGAAGAAAAAGAAAGAACTACACAAAAAGAAAAACGCAAGAAGTGAAAAAGATTGAACTGATAAGAAAGCCTGCATTGCAGCTAAGCCCTTAAAACATTCAAGCTGATAAGCAACTTAGTAGCACATCCAAATATACATCAATCTAGAAGAGTTCTCTATGAACTGGTATAAGCAAGTCTGTTAGACTTGAAGAGTTCTTTGTGAGCTAGTGTAAGCAAGTTTGTTAGACTTGTAAAGTTCTTTGTGAACTAAAATCCCAAGACTGCGGGTCTTGAAGGAATCTTAATGATTCAGTTATTGTAAAAGTATCCTTAGTGGATTTGCTGCTGAAAGAGCAGAACAGTGGAGTAGGAGTATTGTGTGCTCTGAACCACTTAAAACCATGAGTCTCTCTCTTTGTGTCTTTCATTTGCTATATCTGTCATATAATTGTTTGTTGAATTATTAATTTAACATTTCAAGAAAAGATTAACTAAATCACATTCCGCTGTGTTAAACTTCTGTTTAAGAATTAATCAAGTGAGATAATTTCAAAGAGAAGAAATTTTAAAGTAATCTATTCAACCCCCCCCCCCCCCCCCTTCTAGATTACTATCGTGTCATTGGGAACTAACAATTGGTATCAGAGCAGGTTCTCACATCTAAAGCCTTACAAGCTTGAGTAGATCAAATGGCACTCAACAAGAATGGATCGGAACTCAGTGGAGGTAACAGACCACCTATGTGTAATAAAGAAAAATTTGCTAACTGGAAAGTTCGTATGCAGACTTACATGGATGCTATAGATGATGAACTGTTCGAGACAGTGATGAATGGGCCATTCATACCAATGAAGCTTGCACTATCAACTGAAGATCCAAGCAAGCTAATAGCAAAGAAAAGAGACGAATGGACAGACAATGAAAAGAAGGATGTTCAAAGAGACAAAAGGGCTAAGAACATCTTGTTTCAATCTCTGGATGATGATCTATTTGAGAACGTTGTCAACTGCAAGACAGCTCAAGAAGTATGGCAAACTCTGTTGATCATGCATGAAGGAACAGAAGAAGTCAGAGAAAATAAGCAATCACTGCTTGTTCAACAGTATGAGATGTTCACTCACATCTCTGGTGAAAACATTACAACCACCTACTAGAGATTTAACTTGCTACTAAACTCTCTCAGATCTTATGGAAAAATCTATACAAACAGAGATCTTATCATTAAATTCATGAGATCTCTGCCAAGCAAATGGGATGCCAAAACCACAGCCATCCGAGAGTCAAAGAACTTGCACGAGATGACTGTACAACAGTTATATGGAAATCTTCTCACCTATGAGCTGGAGCTAAATCAAAGAGCAGAAAATCTATCTGGTGAAAAAAAAAAGGAGAAAAACATTGCTCTTAAAGCCTCAACCTCAACTCACAGAAGCAATCACAAGGATATCTCTGACTCTGACAAAGATGAATCAAATGATGATGAAGGAGCTGCCATGCTAGTCAGACATTTTAAAAGATTCATCAACAGAAATAGATCTCAGAAGTTCAGAAGCAACAGCAGCAAAGAACAAGCAAATGACCTTTGCTACAATTGCAAGAAGCCAGGTCATTTCATTGCTAAATATCCAAAACCATTGAGAGAAGAGGTGAAGAGGGACAAATCAAAAGCAAATCCAAAAAGAGAATTCAAAAGCTTCCACAAACAAAAGAAGAAGGACAAAAGCTTCATAGCTGAAGGCTCCTGGAGTGACTCAGAAGAAGAACTAAACTCTGAGTCAAGTGATGATGAAGAGCCACAGAAGGCCAATCTGTGCTTAATGGAAAATGAAGAAGGAAGCAGCAAAAAGGAATTCATCATAGATGAGGTATTTGATTTCTATTCTCCTGATTTAAGCATTGATGATCTTAGAGAAGGCATGCATGACTTAATGACAGAATTGCACAAATATATAAAATTGTTTAGAAGGTTATCTAAAGATTACTCTCATCTAAAAGAGGATAAAGAAAAAATAAGCATGGAATTAGAAGCCTCAGTTCAAACTGCAAAACTTTACTCTAATCTTGAAACTGAGAATAAAAGACTAAAAGAGATAAATGAGTTGAGCACGTATAAAGAATCCTCACTAGTCTCCAAGATTCAGGAACTAGAAAATACTATTTCTATGTGGAACAAGTCTAGTTCGTCTATGGACACCCTGATCTCTAGTCAAAGAGATGTGACTGATAGATCAGGATTGAGATTTGACAATTTATTCTCAGAACCCAATATGGAGAAGTCAAAGGAAATAAATGAAGGCAAATCCTTTAATTTCAATAAAGGAATTGTGTTCATCAAATCCTCAGATTCTACCACCCATCCACATTCTGCTAAACCTACAATCAGTTTTAACAAAACTCACACAGGTCTTGGATTCAGAAAATTGAAAAATAAGTCAAGCAAAACTCACTCTACGAATCATGAGAATCGTAGAGTTGTATGGAAGCAGAATGTAGATCAGCAAAAGACTATGAGAAATCATAATCCATACAAGTCCTGGACGAACAAAAAGTCACAAATACACACATATCATTATCAATATCATATTAATCATAGGCACCCTCATAAAAATGATAAATATTTGTTAAGATATCATAGAAGGCAAGGATCTAAAATCAAACAGATTTGGGTCCCAAAAGGTACTAACAAAGCAGGACCCAAACAAATATGGGTACCAAAATGAAGATTGATTTGTTATGCAGGTAAAGAGATCCATCTGGTATCTTGACAGTGGATGCTCACGGCACATGACAGGAGATAAGGCTCTTCTATCAGAGTTTAAAGAAAAAGATGGACCTACTGTTATTTTTGGAGACAACAACTCAGGGAAAACCAGGGGTTATGGCTCAACTGGGAATGGTGCAATATCTTTCAGTAAAGTGGCATATGTTGAGGGACTAAAGCACAACTTGCTAAGTATAAGTCAGCTCTGTGACAAAGGACATCAAGTCACCTTCCTCAACAACCAATGCCAAGTTAGAGACTTGAAAACTAATTCTCTAAAGCTAGAAGGAGTTCGAGAAGGAAATGTCTATGTGGTCAATCTTGCTAAATTAAGTTCAGAACAAACTGTTTGTTTTCTTGCTAAAGCCTCTGAAGATATGTGCTGGCTCTGGCATAGGAGGTTATCACATCTTAACTTCAAGAGCATTTCAAAGCTTGCCTCCAAAGATCTACTAAAAGGATTGCCAAAGTTAAACTTCGTCAAAGAAAAGCCCTGCAAAGCTTGTCAGTTTGGAAAGCAAACAAAGACGTCATTCCAAGGCAAATCAGCAAACTCAAATGATAGAGCACTTCAACTACTTCACATGGATTTATTCGGTCCAGTATCTACGACCAGCCTCGGAGGAAAGAGATACTCTCTAGTTGTAGTTGATGACTACACCAGATATACATGGGTATTCTTTCTAAGCTCTAAAGATGAAACCATTTCACATCTCATCAAACTCTTCAGACTGATCATGAATGAAAAGGGAGAAAAGATCAAGGCCATCAGAAGTGATCATGGACGAGAATTTGATTTCTCAGAAATGGACTTGTTTTGTGAAGAAAATGGAATAAATCACAACTTCTCAGCCCCAAGAACGCCTCAGCAAAATGGAGTAGCAGAAAGGAAGAATAGAACTCTTATTGAAGCAGGAAGAACCCTCTTAGCAGCAGCTTCTCTCCCTGAATATTTCTGGGCTGAAGCCATCAGTACTGCATGTTATACTCAAAACAGGTCACTCATACACTCAACATTGAAGAAAACTCCGTACGAATTATGGAAAGGAAGAAAGCCAAATATAAGTTATTTTCATGCCTTTGGTTGCCTGTGTTACATACTCAACAATGGCAAGAAACATCTAACCAAATTCCAGCCAAAATCAGATGAAGGAATCTTTTTTGGTTATGCAACAGATAGCAGAGCATTTAGAGTGTTCAACAAGGAGTCACTAACTGTTGAAATCTCCATCCACGTCACATTCGATGAATCAGATCCTGAAAAGAAAAGATCACCTTTCAACGAGTCGGCAGACACAAGCTCAACGATCGAAGAACTCAAAATCGTAGAGTCCGACTCTACGACCATGGAACCAGCAACAGAAATCGTTGAGCTAGGAGAGGAAATCGTAGAGCACACCACATCAGACACTGGAACTCTACGATCAGAACCAGAAGCTGATTTAGAGGAACTCAGACAAGAGGGCACCAGAACAGACGTTCCTAGCAGAATAAAATGGACCAAAGATCACACTCAAGATCTTATTATTGGAGATCCAAACACCGGAATCAAGACTAGAGCTGCAACCTCTAATGAATGCTTTTACCTAAGCTTTCTCTCTCAAGAGGAACCCAAGAAGATTGAAGAGGCCTTAGAAGATTCAAGTTGGATAGAGGCCATGCAAGAGGAGCTAAATCAATTTGAAAGAAGCAAGGTCTGGAGATTAGTAGCCAGGCCTCTGCATAAACCTGTCATTGGCACCAAATGGGTTTTCAGAAACAAGATGGATGAAAATGGTGTGATAACAAGGAACAAAGCAAGACTAGTGGCCAAAGGTTATTCTCAAGAAGAAGGAATTGACTACGATGAAACATATGCTCCAGTTGCCAGGTTGGAAGCCATAAGGATCTTCCTTGCCCATGCTGCTCACATGAAGTTCAAGGTCTTCCAAATGGATGTCAAGAGTGCTTTTCTAAATGGGGAACTCCAAGAAGAAGTCTACGTGGAACAACCTCCAGGTTTCATCAATCCAACTTTTTCAAATTATGTCTATAAATTAAATAAAGCACTATATGGTCTAAAACAAGCACCTAGAGCATGGTATGAAACCTTGACTAACTTTCTCATTGAAAAGGGATTTACTAGAGGAAGAATTGATACTACCTTATTTTTGAGAAAACATAAGGATAAGACACTGCTAGTTCAAATTTATGTAGATGATATCATATTTGGTTCCTCTGATGAAAAATTATGTGAAAGATTTGCCAAACTTATGCAGAGCAAATTTGAAATGAGCTTGATGGGAGAACTCAACTTCTTCCTTGGACTACAAGTGAAGCAGACAGATGAAGGCGTATTCATTAATCAAGCCAAATATATCAAAGATTTATTAAAGAAATATGGCATGGAATCTGCATCTATCATGAAGACTCCTATGCCACCTGCCACCAAGCTTGACAAAGATGAAAATGGTAAATCCACTGAAATCACTCAGTACAGAGGTATGATAGGTTCACTATTATATCTTACTGCGAGTCGACCAGATATAATGTTTGCTACATGTATATGTGCTAGATTTCAGGCTAACCCCAAAGAGTCACATCTATTAGCTGTGAAAAGAATTTTCAAGTATCTTAAAGGAACTCCAAATCTAGGATTATGGTATCCCAAGGAGTCCTCCTTTGATCTTGTGGGATACTCAGATGCTGACTATGCAGGATGCAAAATAGACAGAAAAAGCACAAGTGGAACTTGCCAGATGCTTGGCAACAGACTTGTTTCTTGGTTTAGTAAAAAGCAGAACTCAGTATCAACTTAAATCAACGATTGTCAAGGATCATAGAGTATGCTCAAGGTCGTAGAGCTTACTCAACGATCGTCAAGCCAAGAATCGTAGAGCTTACTCAACGACTTTCAATCCAAGGATCGCAGAGTATTCCTCAATCGTAGAGTCAACCCTACGAAAAACAAAAGAATCGTTGTGTGACTAAGGATCGTAAAGCTCTAAGGAACTAAGGGTAAAATGGTCATCAACCAACTGAAATGATCCTATCAGAACGTGTCACGTATCTCAGCAAACATAGAGGGAAGTTTTAAATACTTTGAAAACTGCACGTCGTTCATTTCTTCAAAGTTCAAAAATCTATATCTCTCTCTCTCTTTTCTCTCTCAATCCCGAACCCTAAGTTATCATTTCTCAGATAAACCGTTCTTCTCGTTTCAGAAAAACTATCAAATGGCACCTGCTCAAGTTATTTCTGGAAATGAGCTCAACTTTGAAGCCTTCGATACAGCAGATAAGCAGTTCAAAAGAATAATCCAGTTGCTAGATAAAGCTGGACTGCGAGAAGCGTTGGGAACAAATACAAGGATTCTATCAAAGTTTGTTCGAGAGTTCTACGTAAATAGATCCTATGCTAACGGAACTCTAACCACCACTGTAAAAGGGGTTCAGCTCAACCTCACCGCTGAAGAATTCAACCTAGCCCTAGGTTTCAAGCAAGGGGGCCTAACATCTCTAAGTATGGTGAGCACCGAAGAAGGGCTGAGAAGAATGCACCATCAAAAGAATCCAGCACTGAAAGGGTTGAAGAAGAAAGAATTTCCTCAGAAATATGAGTTTTTAGCCGATATTGTAGGAAAATGTCTCCTCTGTAAAGATTCAGCCCATGACTTAGTCAGTGAGATACAGCTGAAAATAATGACAGCCATAGTCAAAAAGACAAACATCAACTATGGCTCCTTGCTGTTGGAATGGATAGGGAATTGGGTCCTAAATACAGAAAATGCTAAGGGGACTAGAAAAATGTTCTATGGAAGATTCATCAGCATTCTCCTTAGATCATCATTGGGGGATTTAATTGAGCATGATGAAGGAGAAGCCCTCAATACCAACAAAAGGATTACCCAGAAACTCTTTGACAACTGGAGGAGGAACCCAGTTGAAAATAGGAAACTATCTCGGTCAGGGGATAGTGAAGGTACACAGAGTGGTGCAGGGTCATCACTTCTGAAGAACACTCCTGCTGAAGAAAAATCTCAGGAGGTCAGCAGGCATTCTCCGGGTCTTGTCAGAAGAAGGAAAGGAAAAAGAGCTTTTGAGCTTGAAGAACCTCAAGGATCTTCAAATGAGGCTCCTGTTACTACTCCTAAAGAAAAGGCTGCTTCAGGGGATGAGAGTTCAGATCTGCGAAGAGAGACTCGCAGTAAATATGAAGCTGAAGAGGTCATTCCAAAGGAGCCAAGGAAAAAGAGAAGAAGGCTAGTAAAGTTAGCCGACAAAAGCTCAGTAGCTAAGGGGGAGCTACTGGAAAGACCTGACCTTACTCCAGGTGAAAAGGAGTCATCTGAAGCAGTTGAGCCTATGGATACTCAAGCTGAGGGGGAGCTTCCAATTGTTCCTGAGCCAGCAGATGCTCTGGCTGAGGGGGAGACTCAAGATGACATTTCAATCCCTACAGCCACAATGAATAATGATGAAGAGGATGACATTGAAATAGTGGCCGTTGGAAGAAATGAGCAAAGGCACCTTAATTTCAACTGCCTGATAAAATTCTTGCCACTAATGTCATTCCACCGAGCCCTGGTCCACAATGCATGGGATCAACTCTTCTGGACCTTCAAAGCATATCCAAATGTGGTGATTATTGCTCAAGGCTATCCTCAGAATCTGTTCTTTGCCCAGAAGCTCATCTCTTGCAGCTCCTTTTCACAAACTTTAGGGCAAAAGGTACATTTCATTCCTCCAACCCTCATTCTAAATCATACACCTTCACAAATATTCAATAAATTTGAGGAGTCCTCGAGTACTCATCCTGCATCAAGCTCTACGACCCACACTTCCCCGATCGTAGAGTCCCCACCATCTACAATTGGTGGTCAAGAAAGCCTACATGATCAAAACGTAGAGTGCCCTCCAGACTCTCCTGAAATTCTGCCTACTCAGCAAACAATTCCTCCGGCTCCATCTTCAAGACTCCTGTTAACTCACGAGGATATTCCCTCCACCTCTGGTCACGAGTACTTTCACATTCCAAGCTCTACGGCTGACCAGGGACAATCATCTCAACTTCTCCAGGAAATTTTAGACAAGGTATCTCGGCTTCCTACATCTGAGGGCTTAACTGACTTGACAAGCCACATCCATACAGAGATACAAAATGACCTGGCATCAAAATCCCACAACCTTCAACGTAGAATGGACGACATCATTGATGCTGCCAATAGTCTCTCTACCAGTCTGAACAACCAATTTTCCACAAGACTGAAGCAGCTAACGGCAGCAGTCTCTGAAAATCTCCAAGAAAGGGATAGAATTATTCTGCAAGCCTTGAACTCACATCAGCAGGCCATTGTTATTCTTCAAGAAACAAATGATAAATCTATCACCTTCCTCAGTAATGAAATCATTGCCTTGAAGGACTCTCTCAGAGAACAAAAACATCGGTCGAATGACACTTTGTCATTGGTGGAGCAAAAACAAATCATGGCTAACGAAAGACTCCAAGCCCACCAAGATGATGTAGCTGCCACTAGGACCCAACTTCAAGAAATTATTCAGGGCATCCAGCAGCTTTCAGAACAGGTAGCAACAATTAATGATGCCAACAAGGGGGAGAAGAAACTGAGCACAGCAGAGCAAACAAGAACTAGCTCAGATCACAGCAGAAGAGGAAGAGCACCTCAAGGGATGAGGATGGTTCAAAATTCCATATATTCTCCTAGATTCGAAGCAGTACCATCTCGTCCCAGACAGGAGGTGGTGACAGCAAGACCTTCTTCCTCATCAATGAGACCTTCTAGCTCACAGGAATGGTTTCAAATTAAAGAAGAAGAAGTTGTGTTGAGGGAAGAAGAACTAAGAAAAGCTGAAGAAGAAAGGAGAGCATTCTTCAGGCAGAGGGAAGAAGACGGCAGGAGACCTCCTAGCAGAAGGAGATAAGTTATTTTTTTTCTGTTGTTTTCTCAATTGTATCATCTGACAAAAACATCAATAAAATTCATATTTTTTCTAGAAAATACAGCTGCTCACTGTATGATTAGGCAGTCAATTACTCTTGCATTTTGCCTATATTAATATGTTCAAAATCATTATCTGTTAATAATGTTGTCATCATCAAATTGGGAGAGATTGTTGAACATTGAATGATTAAATTTGATGATTAGAAATAATGTACAAGGGCTGTATTAGATAAGATCAAAGTTGTTAGGTTGATCTATTATTAATTGTATAAAAGTCTTGTGTGTTGTACTAAGACTTAGATAGATCAAAACTGTTAGGTTGATCTGTTGATGTAATAAAATCGTAGAAAGAACTCTACGATTTGTGTCAAGGAAACTCTACGATTCGAACAGACTCTACGATTAAGGCAACCAATCGTAGAGTGGACTCTACGACTGTGATTCCGAAGACTCTACGATCAAGTTAACCAATCGTAGAATGGACTCTACGATTGTGGTCCAGAAGACTCTACGACCAACCAGACTGTTCTTTCTGAGAAACCTTAAATTGGACTCTACGATCAACATTCTAACAATTGAGTAAACTCTACGATGATCAGTAAGAGATGATCCTTTACAGATCATTCACGTAAGTAAGGATATTCGTAGAGTTGATCATATAAGATCGTTGAGCAAAAAGGCAAGAGACATCACGTTTCTCAGATCAGGAGCCATTCTATTCAAGTATTTAATCTTCATCAAAGTAACCAAAAAGGAAGCCTCTGCAAATGGATCAAGTCACAAAAGTCAGGAGTCTGACCCAAGCGCACTATGGAACAGAAAGAAGACTTTCAAGGCAGAAAAGTCAGAAGACTGTGTCCTATCAGACCTATAGTTTGGGAGGACCAAACGACTCTATAAGAGTTAGTGGGAACCTATGACTGACATATCTGTCCCAGAGGAAAAAGGAAAACAACATTACATGGACTAACAGGTCAGATCAATTTATATCTCATCAGAGCTTTAATGAGCTTTATTAATATACTATTCAGCAGCTCTCCTCTATGAGGTAACGGAAAGAAATACAAGTTCAAACAGATGATCCAACGGGAAGAAATCTGAAGCCCTTACTTCTTAAATACGAAGATCAGCAGAAGAAAAAGAAAGAACTGCACAAAAAGAAAAACGCAAGAAGTGAAAAAGATTGAACTGATAAGAAAGCCTGCATTGCAACTAAGCCCTTAAAACATTCAAGCTGATAAGCAACTTAGTAGCACATCCAAATATACATCAATCCAGAAGAGTTCTCTGTGAACTGGTATAAGCAAGTCTGTTAGACTTGAAGAGTTCTTTGTGAGCTAATGTAAGCAAGTTTGTTAGACTTGTAAAGTTCTTTGTGAACTAAAATCCCAAGACTGCGGGTCTTGAAGGAATCTTAGTGATTCAGTTATTGTAAAAGTATCCTTAGTGGATTTGCTGCTGAAAGAGCAGAACAGTGGAGTAGGAGTATTGTGTGCTCTGAACCACTTAAAACCCTGAGTCTCTCTCTTTGTGTCTTTCATTTGCTATATCTGTCATATAATTGTTTGTTGAATTATTAATTTAACATTTCAAGAAAAGATTAACTAAATCATATTCCGCTGTGTTAAACTTCTGTTTAAGAATTAATCAAGTGAGATAATTTCAAAGAGAAGAAATTTTAAAGTAATCTATTCAACCCCCCCCCCCCCCCTTCTAGATTACTATCGTGTCATTTGGAACTAACACAGATGTTTCCAATTATCATTGTATGTAAGACCCCGAATTTTATGAAATATAAAATTTATTTTTTTCTTCATATATATTGTCATGATACAGTAAGTGGTTGAATTGATAAAGTTAAAAGTTAAGGATGTTATGTGTAAATTATATTATGTCGGACAATATTCTTTTGGTCGGGAAATATTCGTTCTGTCGGGGAATGTTCGTACGACGGCGCCGTACGAACCAATCATTGGTGGACCCCACAAAGGTGGACCCTACAAAGAATAATTGTCGGATATAGAAAATGACATAAACAATTTTTAAAATGGTCAATGGTACTATTACTTTTAATTGTTAAAATATCCGGTGGTAAAATAATAGTAATATACGGTATTATAAGTAACATACGGTATTGCACAGTAGCACACGGCATTGCACAGTGTTTCGTATTATTAAACTGATAAAGTGGTTATCGTACAATATTTGACTTTATTGTCACATGCACAATAATTCATGTTATTAAATTGATAATTGCCACAGTAGCATATGCACAGTAATTCACATTATTGAATCAATAATTGTCATAACACAGTAACGTAATCTTTCTTTTGCATACTTTCTGCATTATTGTAATCTCTATTATGGTATTATTTAAACAGTTGTATTTCATTAATTAATTGACTTGATATCTAACTCATAAAGCCAACTACACTGTATTTATAACAATTAGCCATAATAATAAATAAGTGTGAATTATTGTTGAATAATTGAATTGATAAAGTTATTTGTTTATAATATAAAGTTAGGTGATATAAAATGAATGGTATAGATTAAAGATAATATAGAATTTAAAATGGATGGTGTAGATTAAAAGATGATCTTTAAATGAATGGTTTAGATTAAGGAAATCTTAAAAGATGAAATGAATGGTATAGATTAAAGATAATATAGAATTTGAAATGGATGATGTAGATTAAAAGATGATAATTAAATGAATGGTTTATCTTAAAAGATGAAATGAATGGTATGGATTAAACATTATCTTGAAATGAACGATTTGGATTAAATTAGGAAATCTTGGTTATGATAAGATTTTTGGCTATAAATAGAGGCCTTAACTTAAGGATTTTTCATAAACTTCCTTACTTGTTCTTTCTTTCTCTCTCTAAATACTTCTTGTGAAAGTTTTCTCTAAGTGTGCTTAAGTCATCTTGAGTATTTGTGAAGATTTATAAGTGTACGTGTACTGTTCAAGTTAATCAACCTCATTTAAATCAATATCCAGTCACGTGTTAAGGTAAAGGATTATCATTATTTGATTCTCAAAAATAATATCGTTTCTTTCTTACTCATAAGATATGTCATTTATTTCCATGTATTAATTTATGGGAATAACCTTACGGCGCGGATTTCCGTCTGTTGGTGAATAACCTTTCGTATTCATTCCTTATTAATCTCTGAGAATAACCTTACGGTGCGGATTATCGCCTGTTTGGTGAATGACTCTTCGTATTCAATTTTTATTAAATTGTGGGAATAACCTTACGGTGCGGATTATCGCCTGTTGGTGAATAACCTTTCGTATTCATTCCTTATTAATCTCTGAGAATAACCTGACTACGCGGATTACCGCATGTTTGGTGAATTACTCTTTGTATTCATTTCTTATTTGTCTCTTGTGGAAATAATTTGTTTACACGAATTATCACATGACACTTTTATTGCATATTCGTTTATAATATCATTTTCTTTCATATTCTTAAGTGATATTATTTTCCTTTATACTCATAAGGGATACCATCTTTTTCATCTTCCATTATTCAAACTTACTATGGTAAGGGATATTAATTTCCTTCACATTTTGTTAATCAAACCTGCTACGGTAAGGGATATTATTTTCTTTCATACACTTAAATCGAAACTTATTATGGAACTATTGCTTCTATAATTCCTGAAAATATTATATGTTCCATAATAGTTGCACTTCATCATTTCAATTGAACCATCCTATTTACGTGGACCTTTCTATTGAACTGTAACCGTTATTCTGAACTGTGGATCTTGAATATCATTTTTAAATTTCATTCCACATCATGTTGACAATTTGGACATTATTTGAATCTGTACAAAGTAAACTTCTGATACTTATTGCTTATCCTGTTTCTTCTGTTCATCATTTATATCATTCTAATCATCCAAATTCAAGTTGTTGTGAATATCTGTGGCCGGGGGCACAGATGCGATATAATTGTTGAACAGATGATAGGTTAAAGGCGATATAATAGGTTAAAGGCGATACATCTGTTCGGTGTCTTTTATGACACGTGGTGAATGTTCTCTTTGGCCCGTAGTGCAGAGATGAACTGTTGTTTGGTATGATTATGACCAAAGGCTGAATCTGGTATAATCATGACTGTTGGTGTTATATTGAATGTCTTTGGCCCATAGTGCAAAGATAAACTGTTGATCTGCATGATTATGATCAGGAACTGTGAATTGTATTATCTTGACTAAAGGTATTTCAGATGATAAAAGTTGATGATGTTTTTCCTAAAAAGAGAACCGAGTGGACATTATAGTCTGCATTATTCTTCTAATAGATTGCTCATTCCGCTGCTATTATTGATCTGAACGTTGTTTAAGAATTTAACTGCAGTTTTTGATACAAATCTTGTAGTCTATTGTATTCTATCAAGAACTCAACTGTTGAAGGCTAACGATAATTTACTTGTCATTATCTTAGTCATGATATTCTTTACTGGGCTATTTGAGCTCACCCTTTCTTTTGTTCCATTGTTTTTCAGAAAATGAGAGAGTAGCCGGGTCTAGCAAGGGAATGGAGTGACGGTCCGAGTGTTAGCTATTGTAGTCTTCACATGTTGTATATAGTGTGACAATAATTATGAAGATTTAGTTGTGTATTATTATACACTGTATTGTTGAACGTTATTCTATCTTGTAATAATTTTGTTGTAGTCTTTTGACGACTCAAGTTTGGGCTGTATAAGCCTAGATTTGGGGGCGTCACATTGTAGATGATAATCTGAATCCTCAAACTTGTTTCTCTGTAAAAGTGAAAGACACAGCTTGGTTGTGGCACCTTCAATATGGGCATCTCAATTTTCATGGGTTGAAGACTTTGCAACAAAAAGGAATGGTGACAGGGCTTCCACAAATTACTCATCCATCACAAGTTTATAAAGATTGTGTTATTGGCAAGTAGCAGCGTGATCACTTCCCAAGAGGAAAAGCATGGAGAGCTCAACAGCCACTGGAGTTAGTTCACTCAGACATATGTGAACCCATAAGTCCAACTTCAAATGGCAACAAAAGATATTTTATCAGCTTCATTGATGACTACAGTCAAAAAACTTGGGTATATTTCTTGCAGTTAAAGTCAGAAGCTTTTATAGCCTTTAAAAGTTTCAAAGCCTTGATTGAGAATGAAGCTGGCAGAGCAATCAAGGTGTTACGAACAGACCGTGGAGGAGAATTCAACTCACAAGAATTTTCCAACTTTTGTGAGATGAATGGCTTCCGAAGGCAATTGACTGCAATTTACACACCATAACAGAATGGGGTATGCGAAAGGAAGTATTGCACAATTTTGAATATGGTTCGGAATATGCTATCCACAAAAGCCATTCCCAAATGCTTTTGGCCAGAAGTTGTCAACTAGAGCATCCACATATTGAATAGAAGTCCAACATTGGTAGTGAAGAACATAACACCCGAAGAAGCCTGGAAGGGAAGCAAACTAATTGTGGACTATTTCAAAAAATTTGGTTGCATAGCTTTTGCTTATGTCCCTGATGAGAAGAGGAAGAAGCTTGATGATAAAGCAGAGAAATGTATGTTTCTTAGTGTCAGTGAGCACTCAAAAGCTTACAGGCTTTACAATCCAATCATAAAAAGAATAATCATTAGTCGAGATGTGGTATTTGATGAAAGCAAGACATGGAAGTGGATTGTTAATAGCACCGGAAAGCACATTCTAGTGAGTGATGACGAACCTTAAGAAGAAGAAGTAAGTCAGCCTTTATCAAGTTCTATTATCACAAGCTCATCACTTGCTCTCACACCAAATTCACAAGGAGATGTGGAAGATAATCTGTCACATGAATCTAGACTCAAATGCACAAGAAGAAGGCCAACTTGGATGAAAGATTATGAGGTTAGTGGAATTAATTGAGATGATAATCCACTTATCCATTTTGCTCTTTTTATGGGATGTGATTCTGTTTCTTTCCAAGAAGCAGTTACGTAATTAAAGTAGCAGATAGCTATGGATGAGGAGATCAAGGCAATTGAGAAGAACAACACTTGGGAATTGACAGATCTTCCCAAGGGACATAAGTTTATTGGAGTTAAATGGGTTTATAAGACAAAGCTCAATGCAAATGGTGAGGTGGATAAATACAAGGCACGACTGGTGGTTAAAGGCTACAAGCAAGAATATGGGATTGATTATAAAGAGGTGTTTACTCTAGTTGTGATGCTTGTCACAATTAGATTGGTTATCTCAGTTGTAACTCAGAATTCATGGCCTATTTATCAACTTAATGTCAAGTCAGCATTTTTACATGGCGAATTGACAGAAGAGGTTTATGTTGAGCAGCCTTTGGGATATGTGCAGCAAGGGAATGAGGAGAAATTTTACAAGTTGAAAAAGGCATTATACGGTCTAAAAAAAGCACCTCGAGCTTGGTATAGCCGTATAGAGTCTTATTTTATAAGAGAAGGCTTCAAGAAATATCCGTATGAGCATACTCTCTTTATAAAGTCTAGAGCTGCTGGGAAGTTTCTAATTGTCTGCTTGTATGTAGATGATCTTATCTACACAGGGAATGATGAATATTTATTTAAGAATTTCAAGCATTCAATGATGGCTGAGTTTGAAATGACTGACTTGGGACTTTTGCATTACTTTCTCGGCATTGAAGTGGTGCAATCTATAGCAGGTATTTTCATTATGCAAAAGAAATATGCTGTGGAGATTTTAGACATATTTGAGATGAAGAATTGCAATTCAGTTAGAACACCAATTGACCCAGGATTGAAGATGACAAAGGATCCCAAGGGCGAAAAGGTTGACAGAACTTTGTTTAAGCAAATTGTTGGAAGCTTGATGTATCTTACAGCAACAAGGCCAGATATTATGTATGCAGTAACTTTAATTAACAGGTATATGGAACATCCAACTAAGTATCATCTTCTTGCTGCGAAAAGAGTGTTACGCTACTTGAAAGGTACAAGTGATTTTGGTATCTTCTATAAGAAGGCAGAAATGTCAGAACTTGTTGAATTTACTGATAGTGACTATGCTAGAGATTTGGATGATCGAAGAAGCACATCTGGGTATGTGTTTATGTTGAATGTTGGGGCTGTTTCATGGTCTTCAAAGAAGCAACAGATAGTGACTCTGTCAACAACGGAAGCTGAATTTGTTGCTGCAGCAGCTTGTGCTTGCCAAGCTATTTTGTTGAGAAGGTTGATTATAAACTTTGGTTTTGCTCAAGATGAACCAACTTCAGTGTTCTATGATAATGTTTCTGCAATTAAGTTGTAAAAGAATCCTGTTTTACATGGGAAGAGCAAACATATAGATGTCAGATTCCACTTCTTACGTGATCTGTGCAAGGATGGTGTTATTGATGTTATCCATTGCAAGAGTGAAGATCAGATTGCAGATATAATGACAAAACCTCTCAAATTAGTTGTGTTTGAGAAGCTTTTAAGCCTGCTTGGAGTTTGTTCAAGAAAGGAGGCTGGTAGTTATGATGAAAAGCTGGGTTGTTGGAGTTTCCTTTATTGTAAACTGAATGTCCTACATACATTAGTTTAAGGGAGGAAATGTTGAAGTTTAATTGTTATTTTCTGTTTTGAATAAGTCTAGTTGCAAGTCCTATTCATTTGGAATTTACTGCTATTGGCCAAGTATTTAGGAGTCCTAAAAGTTTAAGTTGTTCAGTTGTGGTAGATAGGTTTGTTGCTATTTTATCTCCTTAGTTTAAGTCAAAGTGGTTCGTCTGAACTACTATATATGTAACTGGAAGTTCTTTAATAAATGTATGTAGTTTTCAGTCATATTATTCATTCATTGTTCTGAAGACTTTTTCTTAGATATTTCAACACTGATCAGATCAATTCCAGCAAAATTGACTCGATTCCAAATTATGTGAGAGATAGGAGAGTATTTGAGTTTTTTTTTTTTTTGTTTATGTATTGGTTTATAACAATATTTTTTTTGTGTATTTATGTTTATTTAGTTATAGTTTGCATGGATAGATGATATTATTGCACGATTTAAGCATTTGGTTTAGAATTCTTTTTTAGGAGAAGAAGAGTTTGGAAATGACTTTTCGAAAAAAGAGTTTTATGCAATGTTATTAAACCCGGATCGGCGGTTCAACCGAAAAAAATCAAAATCGGTCCGCACTCCGGTCCGATTTAGCCTATCTAACCAGTTTTTGCAAAAACCTGGTAAGAACCGATAAACCGACGATCAAACCGGTACACCCAATGAACCAGTCACTGGTTCCCCGATTTAAGATTAGTACCGATGAAGACGATGACGACACTGAAAATTGGACGAACAGAGCCCTCCGTGATGCAACTTTTGAGTTGCCATCATGCGGAGGAGCCATCATCCATGAAAAAATTAAGACTAAATCTAAAATTAGTAGTACATAAATAGCAAAATCACCTCAGCATCCCGTTTCTTCTTTAGGTGATCATCGGCTTTCGTGACAAAAACATCTCCCACACTATATAGAGGATGAAGCAAACGACCCCAGTCAAACAGTTGATTTTCGTCGGATGAGAAATAGTATTAGGAGAAACAGTATTATGAGTATTAAAGCATCTCCAGCAGATGGACTATCTACTAGACTATATTTAGTCCATGTGACATCAGCAGATGTCCTTTAGTCTTCAATCATTCCAGTAGATGGATTATCTCAAGGACTATCCTCGCGAACTATAATATAAAAAGATTAAAATAATCAATAAATTTAAGAAAAAAAAAAAAAAAAACTCGAACGGCTATATTCCAACGGCCGTATTCCAACAGATATATTTTAAAGAACAAACAACCTCTATAAATATAAGTCACATCCAGTCTCTCATATTCACTTATCTCAACTTCAGTCTTCCAATCAAATACGTTATTTGAAATATGTCTCGTCAATTCAAATTAGCTATGTTGCACATGGATGAAGAAGTATATGGACAATTTTTAGGCTTGGCGGCTATTGAAGAAGAACAACAAAATATAAATAGGCATACATCACGTCATCGTGGTTCTGTGCAAGGTTGTATTACCATTGATCGTGGTAGACATGAAGGTCATAATGGACTTTTTCGTGATTTTTTTGTTGAACATCCTACATACCCCCCCCCCCCCGGCATCTATTTCGGAGAAGGTTTCAAATGCGACGCCCACTTTTCCTCTGAATTCAAAAAGCAGTTAAAGCGTATGATTCATACTTCGTCAAAAAAATGAATGCTACAGGACAATTCGCTTTATCTTCTCTTCAAAAGATAATTGCCTCAATGCGGATGCTTGCCTATGGTGTTTCAGCAGATTCCGTTGATGATTATGTGCGGATCGGTGAAAGCACGACTATATTGAGTCTTAAAAGATTTGTAAAAGCAGTTATTGCAATTTTTGGTGATGAATATCTGAGATCCCCTAATAGTGATGACATCGTTAGATTGCTATCAAAAGCTGAAGAACATGATTTTCCAGGGATGTTGGGGAGCATCGACTACATGCATTGGAAATGGAAGAATTGTCCAGTTGTGTGGCATTGTATGTATTCTAGACATGTGCATGAGCCAACAATTATTTTAGAAGCGGTGGCTTCATACGTTCTTTGGATATGGCATGCATTTTTTGGATTACCAGCCTCTCATAATGATATTAACGTTTTGGAGAGATCATCTATCTTCTCTACTCTTATTGAAGGTCGTGCTTCAGCTGTGAACTACTCAATTAATGGAAATGAGTACACGATGGGATATTACCTTGTTGATGGTATACATCCTCTATGGGCAATGTGACGTCCCTAAATTCGGGTTCTAATTACCCGAATCTGGTCATCACGGTCCAATACAAACATCCACTACTAAATAACATACAATAACTAAATACCGAATAATAAACATACGTTGTTTATACAAAAAGTGTTACTAGTCCCAAGATACAATAACCTTACAACAAAAGTACACAAATATCCTTAATAAAGTACTGAGGGTTTACATTACATAACAAGTAATTTAGCTAACTAAAAGGCTGCATCCTGAAGTCTATCACTTCATCTTTCCCTTACCCTTGTTCTTCCCAGAAGTCTCATGTTTCAATGCAATAAGGTTCATGATATAGCAAGGGTGAGCAACTAATTTGCTCAACAAGTTTAAATAACAACAAGAGACAATATATCATGATTGAAATGGAATAGCTGAAATAATTCAACAATATGAATAACATAAGCAGGAATAATGATTTGTTTTTAGAATCAAGATAGTCAAGCAGACTATGAACTATAAACTTCCACTAGAGTCAATAGCTGGTTTACCCAATGGTTACTATCAAAAATATGGACTTGAGGGGATCAGCCTCTCGTACAATATTTGTATGCATAACATTTAATTTTTGTATTTTTTATATGATATTAGATACAGGGTACTCTCATATAATAGAGGGGTGTTCATAATAGTCTAAGAATCCGCATCTTCAATGATTTGGATAACTTTTAAAATCTTTAACATAAATGTCTAGCCGAACAATGGATTAGACCTACTTTGAACAGTTCTTTAAACAGTTGAACATTAACTAAGGTACAAGTCAAAGACTGTACAAGCTCAAGTGTACCAAGTGCGAATAACAATAACATCGATGTGGAATAATTGTAAAGTAATTAAACCACTCAAAGCATGATTGAAATTACAATTCAAGCTTAAATAAATAACTTGCTCAATGAAATGAGTTTAGAGATAATGAACTTGTCTATCTGCTTAGCTACAACAAACTAGCTTTAATTAAATGGCTTTGAAAGACCTAACATTAATCAAGTCAATCTAACAATTAGTACGACGTATACTGGCACGTTTGTACGCTTATTACGAATTTATCTAACAAATAAGTCTAACATATAATTCACATCATTTGACATGCTAACATTAACCCTATAGACGTGTAATCACACTTAGGTTAATGATTTAATAATGTATGAGTATTCATCCTAGGTATTAAACACTTAAGGACTCTTCAAACAATTTAATATAATTGTTTAATTGATGAACATTAAATATTTTATATTTAATTAAGTCTTTCTTTAATTAATTATTATTTGTATTAGTTAAGTAGTAATTAATTAATTACCTTTAGTTATTATTTAATTATAAATAATAACTAATTAATCTTATTTAATAATTAGTTTATTTCTTTTAATGCTTCTTAATTATTACATAAGATTAATTAGATAATAATTAATTATTTAACTTTATTATGATCTTATGTAATTATTATTTAATCTTAATTAAATAATAATTAATTAATTAAGCTTACATTTCTTTAATTATTATTTAATAATAATTAATTACTTAATTATCCTTATTTATTATTTAATATAATAAATAATTAAATTATTAACTTTATTTATCTTTAATTATTATTTATTAATTAAATAACAATTAATGACTTCTAAAATCTTATTAGTTAATATAAATCAACTAACTATTAACTAAGTAATTATCCTCACTTATCATTTAATTTAAATAAATTAAGTAATAGTTTATTCATTTTAATCCTCATTAATTATTATTTAATGTTAATGTTAATTAATAATTAATTATTTGTCTAATTTAATTATTATTTAATGTCAAATAATAATCAATTTATTTATCCTTATTTATTATTTAATTTTAAATTAAATAGTAAATGATTAATGGAATTTGTATTTATGTAACTTAACCATAAATTTATCTAACTAGATTAATATTTAAAATATTTAAATATTAATCAAAATGAAAAATATAATCTCAAATATCACTTTTGTATTTATTATTTTTATTAAAATTTTAAATAAATTTTTAACCATTTAAATTAATTAAAAATATACAGAATGACAATTCTTTAAAGAAACTGAAAAATCGGACTGAGGGCACTTTTGTAATTTATACAGAAAACCGAACGAATGGGCAATTCTGTAATTTCGCCAGAAGTTGGCTCCTACGCATTGCGCGAGCCTAACACAAACCAGGCCCCAAAACAGTGCCGTTTTGAAGAACCCGGAGGCGACTTCCGCGCATAACGCGCGGAGTAAAGTTTTTTTTTTACTACACTAAACGGCGTCGTTTGGCTTCGCGTCTGTCAGCAATACCTGACGCGCAATGCGCGGCCAGCCACTTTTCTTTTCTTAGCAGATTAGCTATAGTACCGGCAATACACCACCCAAATGAAAATAATGCCTTCAAGTAAGCTTTGAATCTCTTAATAAAAATTCGAAATAATATCCATCACTTAAAATTAATTTATAACATGAAAGTTTAATTACCCATGATTTAATTCCATATTTTTCATCAAAATTATTTTAACAAATAAACTACTACAAATCACAACGTTTTATGTATAACTCCATTTTGAGTGATTCAAACCTTGTTTTTCTCATGATTTAATATTCTATAATATTATAACATTAAATTTAAGTTTTATAAAAAATATTTTTGGTCATTATTTTAAGACTTGTTTACACACTACCAAACATATGTTTCTAGCATACAAAATATACCAACCAACAAGCATTCAAAACCCAACATAAATAAAGGACTACTAATAATAAATGTTAGTCATTTATTACTAACAAGAAAACTATGGTCTGAAAGAATGAGGATTATACCTAGTTTTAATGGCTACTCTCATCTTTTTTTCAAAGTATGTTGTGAAAGAGCATGAACTAGCTTAGGATTTTTTCTTCTTCCTTGAAGCTCCACCCGAAATCTCTCTATGTTTTGCTCTCCAAAATTTATCCTCTTAATATTTTGCTCTCAAGACTTAGAAGATGAAAAATGAAAAATGAAAAATGACTAACAAAAGCTCTTAAGTTGTAAGTATACTTACAATGAGAATAGATATAAAATCTATATCTATTAAAAATACCATCATGAAGCCAGTATACTTACTTACACAAGAAATGTGGCTAAGGACTAGAGTTGGTGAAAAAAGGGATGACCCATGTACAAAAAAATCAATACAAGCAACCATTTATTAAATAAATGGAAAATAAAAATATCAAAAACATTTCACTCCCTCTCTCTCTTACTCACACGGCTAATGGGCTTCTTTTTGTCTCAAAAAAAAATGTCACATGCTCCTCCTTTAATAAATAAATAAGTTACACAATTAATTCCAAGTGAGCTTATACTTTAGACTTCATTTAATATCCAACAGACTCTTATTAAATGACTTGGACTATTAATTAGTCAAGTCCATTTAATTTATCATTGGACTAATTAATATAACCCCAAAAGATTGGTTATTAATTTTGTTACACATTAATTATCCAATCCATAATTAAATAATAATTGAATTGATTAATTAATTAAATACTCTAGCACATTAATGTTAAATTACTAAATGGACTAATAAATATTATTATTAATATTTCACATTGTTCACATTAATTAATAATCACATTAATTAATTTACCAAATTTAATTAACTCATTATATTCAATTTAATTAAATATTTAATTACTAGGAAACTTACCAATTATTTTGATATTAAAACTTTAGGGTTTATTCACTAATTTAATTAACATATTAGTGACCCACTTTAATTAACTCTAGCAATTAATCACATAATCATTTAATCACATAATTAATTAATCACACAAAAAGATTTAAATAACATCGTAAAACTAACTTGTTAGAAATTAAATTAATAATTTAATTAATAATGATGTGAAAATTCTAGGACATTAAAGGCAACATTTGTTAAAACCATTTCGGCACCTCGAGGAAATAAAAGAAAACTATTTGCTAAGACTCAAGAGGCGCTTAGGAATGATGTTGAGCGAGCATTTTGGGTACTTCAAGCACGTTTTTGCGATTGTTCGTGGTCCTACACGATTTTGGGATCAAAAAACACTAAAAGAAATTATGACCGCATGCATAATACTACATAATATGATTGCTGAGGATGAACGAGATGAAAATCAAGAACCAGCAGCCTATGATGCACATGACGAGATTCCCACTGTAGAAGTGTCTCATGAGCGTACCCCACAATTACTTGAATTCATTGAAGCCAATCATCGCATAAGGGATAGACAAGTTCATTATCAACTTCAAGAAGATATTATTCAACACTTGTGGTCACTACATGGTGGAGTGTAATACATTACATTGTACTAAAATAATAAGCAAATCATGATTTTATAATAATAAGCAAGTCAACTACTAGATGTAACTCTTTTCATAATTTCTTTCTTGCGTTATTTGTAATATTCAGCTACTTCAGGTTTCATGTTAGTAATGTCAATCATCATGATCCTTTCATCCTCTTGTACTTTCATTATATTCAACTTCTCTTGCCCTTGAAAATATATTATGCCCATGTTCTCTTGTCTATTTTGTTGGTTCAATTTCATCTGATGCTCGAACTTTTCAAATCTCAATTCCATAGGTACTAGTATCACCGGTTCCTTTACCCTTTTTATCTTATGCTTTCGAAGCCTTTCTTCCCATTGGCCTCTCCAATCCTGTAGAGATTGTATCTTTAATACCATCGTCTTCATTCAAACTTACTTCTTCTACAGTTGATGGAGAAGATGTTGCTAGACTTGACTTTCTAGTACTTTTCTGTTTTTTTCCAATATTATTTGTTCTCCATTTTTGCGCATCCTTTAATAGTCTCTAACAATGCATAAATCCAAATGGTTGCTTTTGGATACTTTTGAACATCTCTAATGCTTGGCATATTTATTTTAAAAATTATTTACAAAGTATTAAGTATAAACTATAAGAATAAACTTATTGAAATTTTATATGAAAAAACTAAAATACATTGTCTTGTTCACCTACACCGCTTTGTTGCATTCTTTCAATTGAAGCATAATATCCATAAAATTTGTTCACCGCAAGTTGAATTGTTGACTAACGTTTCTCCAAAGCAGTAGAATTGCGTTCAGACTCAAAATTTTTGTATTTATGAACTCTTTCCCAATATCTTTCATGTTTTTGATCGTTTTTTTGAATTGGATCCATGCTTACATTAAGCCATCCAGAAACAAGAAGGACATCTTCATCAATTGTGTAATTTTCCTTTCGCCATGTTCTTTTATTGAACTCATTTTCGGGAGTCTGAATTGGTACATCAGTTTGAATTGAGAATTCATCCAACAAATTTGGATCATCAAGTGAAAAATCTTGAGATAATAATGAAGAATAATACAATGGAGGATCATAATTTTCCATCTAAAAAATAAATTAGAGAGATATTATCAATAAAAAAAATATAAAATAAATATAAGAAAAATACAAACTATTTAACTAAATACTTATAATTACTAACGGTTGAAGTTGTTGATTGAGAGATAGTAAAATATATTGAATCATTGTACAAATTTATAGATTTTTCGGTCATAATTTTTAATAGATTCCGTTAATGATTATTTTTTACCGTTGCAATTATTATTAATTTTTTTCATAGCCGTTCTGTGACTTCTTTTTTTTTTTTTTTTTTTTTTTACCGTTCTGTGACATTTGCGTTCCATCACTTTAGGCTATGTACTGAGCATATATATATATATATATATATATATATATATATATTTATATCCGTTGGGAACCTAAGATGCAGCCCAGACTTCATCTTCTTCCTCTGCAGCCTATGTTCCCTTCATTTTCTTCCTCTCTCAGTCATCCACAACCCCAAAAGCTTCATCTCCTTCTTTTTCTTCACCTTTACATTCTTTGCTATTAAAATATATTAACAATTTTAGTCTATCAAAATCAGATTCTTGGATATAGTTGTTTTGTTCTGCCGAAAATTTAAGAAGACTATATTTGCTCTACCTGCTGGAGTGGAAGAATTTGTCCTCGACTATATTGAATCTAAAATGTGTGAATCTCCGACCTGCTAAAAATGGCCTTACACTCGTATGTTTTTTGACTATCTAAGACTCCCTCTGACCCTTTGTCTTTGGATACTCTCTAGTCTCCACTCCAAAACGGACCCCAAGTAGCTTTATCAAATTTGGTGTACAGGGTTTGCTAGTCTGTTTCCTTATACTTGGTGTTGAAATTTGAATGAATGGAAAAATATTTATATTTTTATATTTGAATAAAAATATATTGTATTAATTTATGTTGCGATTGGATACACGTTTATTATTTATTTATTTATATTAATTTATAAATTATATCATTATGTTTATTTTATCATTTTTGAGTTATGAGAATAATTTAATATTTTTTATATAGATTTAATATTTATTTAAATTATATAAAGTAAATATTATACAAATAGATTTTTTTTCTTTATATATATAAATTGATTAATTTTATATATTTATTAAATATTATATATCATATACAATAATAATTAATATATTTATTATTTATTATATATTAATGACGTCACTAGGTTAATAATGGTTTGACCACTAGTTGAACTAGTGATCCATTCACCCGATAATTTTTTCGGTTCGCTAACCGGTTCAGTTTTTAAAACATTGATTTTATGGAAGAAGAAGAATTTGGAAAAGAATGACTCTTTGACTTTAGAATCTAAATTGAGTTAAGTCAAACTTGGTTAATTGACTCGTGAGGAACGAAGTTGACTCGGAATAATTAGATTTGAGATTACTTCTTACGTTATTATAACAAAATTAACTCAACATAATTAAATTTGAGATCGCCTCTTATATTGTTATATATTAATATTGATTTACATGTAATTTTATAATAAAATTGTATAATTTACTGTCAAATGTTATCAAAAGTCACTTGCACGTGACTATTTTGGGCACTTTTTTCACCCGAGTTTAGCTCAGGGTCCATTTCATTAATTTAAATATATTTGGGTTGCTATTGGGAGACTTTAAATGTCGTGGTCCCAATTATAAATAATGTATACTTTGATGTCGCCACAAATACTATTAACTCAATTATTTTCTTAGTTTGGAACCATACGGGGGTTTCTCTAATTTAAGTATACGGAAGGGGTTCTTTGCAATTTATCGTTCAAAGATAAAAGCAAACACACACCAAACAGCTGTCTATCTACCTCCATGGCTTTATGGCTTGTATTTCCCTCAAGGCATATCAGTTCATACAGAAGTTAGCAACTAAGATCCTGTTTTTTGTAACTGGATCCATCATCTTCCCCTAACCAGGTAACATTCCTCTTGATCCCTCTATCATTAAGCTTTTTTTTTTTTATTATTATTAAACTCCTGCTGAAAAAGATAATGATGTTTGGTAGATCCAATAATTTTGGATCACACCAACGTTAGCAACTATAGTATATACACTGTAAACTCAAAAAAGAATGTAGTTTATATATATATATATATATATATTGCTAATTTTCAGTAAGACTATAATCAGATTTAATTAACAGAATTCTGTAACAAGTCTATTTGAATAGGGTGTTTCTTTTTTGTTTTTTACTCACTCCGTTCTAAAATCAGAGTTATTAGAATTATCCTTAAAATTTGTCCATTTTAAAAGTATATGTCTAATTATAGAAAGGAGAAAGTATAATAAGATTTGGTTGAATTACGAATTTGCTCCCCAAGTTGCTAGGTGATTTCAAAGTAACCACTCAATTATCAAAGTGAATACTTGCATCTTTGTAGTTGTCCTTTAGTGTCAATCGTGTTCCTTGAGATGACTTTTTTGTCAATTTTTTATCGCGTGATAGTCATGCGCTTGTATAGTGAAGTTATATGTGTTATTTGACTATATACAATAGCCATTTCACCTTATATGTGTTATTTGACCATATACAATATCCATTTCACCTTGTTCGTGTGTTAGTTATAAGAATTGGGTGTGTTAAATCATCGAATGACAATGATACCCTCATTAAACATGCACACGAGCGATACGTGAATTTTTTTTCTGTAAACATTAACCCAAGAAACAAAACTGACAGTGGCATTTATAAAGAGGCAACTCTTCACTTTAGTAATGGAGTGGCTAATTCGAAAGTTACTGGCAATTTAAAGGGACAAATCTTGTAATTCAACCATAAAATTCTAGTAAGTTCCGATATTAATTTCCACGGACTATGTTTTTCTAAGAATAAAATTATCATATTTTTAACATAATAAAACTATGTTTATGTTGGAGATTGTTTTTTATTACTTATTTATTTATTATAAACAACTCGGTCAACTCAAGATAAACCGAAACTCACCAAGTTAACCCAGCCATTAATGTTGTGATATATAATAAGAGATTATTATACTAGTCAGAGTTGTAATGTAAAAGGAAACCAAATTATTTTTCGAGCTTATCTTTTTGTGTTTACTTGATAAACGGAGGGAGCACTATATATAAGAGGTGGTGTAACATTTTATACCCCATTTTTGAAAACATGATTCATGAGTTTTGTTGTGGCTTTTTCTTTATAAATTGAATAATATAATTGCAGACTGGAGTCGAGGAAATTAAGCATAGAGTTGAGGTCCACAAAGAACAGATAAAAGTCTGTACTAAAAAATGATATTGCCACAGTTTGTGGTGCTCAAATCAAAGTACAACAACAAATATTTGGGTTACGTACCTAAAGAAGAGTTCAAAGATATACATCAAGGTGTGGAGCCAACAAGGAACAGTTTTCTCCGATTCTATATAACTGAGGTTGACAGCCCATACACAAGGTTTGAAGTGCGAAAGGCTGAAATTGGGAATGGACTAGTGCACCTAAAATGTTGTTATAACAACAAATACTGGGTAAGATGGTCGCCCAGGCACTGGTGGATTGTTGCTGCGGCTCAAGAACCAGAGGAAGACGAATCGAAATGGTCATGTACATTGTTTAAGCCAATTTATGTTGATGGTAATGCTAAAACTGTTCGATTTTTGCACATTCAGCTCAGACATTATGCTTGCTTGTGGAAGATTGGTGCACCTTTTGGGGATTGCTTATTCGGAGGATCAAAAAATCCTAATGGAGAATCGTGTGATGTTGTCACAATCATCGATTGGGGTTCATTATTGACAAAATCCCAACCTATTTCATTGCCAAGGTATGTTGTGCTTAAATCAAATTACAATAACAAATACTTGGGCTATGTACCTAAAAACGAGTTCAAAGATATAGATCAAGGTGTGGAGCCAACAAGGAATAGTTTTCTCCAATTCTTTATAACAGAGGATGTGAGCCCATACACAAAGTTTGAAGTGCATAAAGCAAAGATTGGGAATGGACTTGTTCACATAAGATGTTGTTATAACAACAAATATTGGGTAAGGTGGTCAAAAAATCACTGGTGGATTGTTGCTACTGCTGATGAGCCAGAGGAGGATCAATCGAAATGGTCATGTACATTGTTTAAGCCAATTGACGTTGATCGTGATGCTAAAACTGTTCGATTTATGCATGTTCAGCTCGGACATTATGCGTGCTTGTGGAGGATTGGTCCACCATTTGGGGACTGCTTGTTTGGGGGATCAAGTGATCCTCACAAAGATTCATGTGATGTTGTCACAGTCATCGATTGGAATTCACTATTGACAACATCAGAACCTGTTGCATTGCCAAGGTTTATGGTGCTCAAATCGAATTACAACAAAAAATACTTGGGCTATGTACCTAAAGATGAATTCAAAGATATACACCAAGGTGTGGTGCCAACAAGGAATTGTTTTCTCCGATTTTACAGAGATGAGGTTGTGAGCCCGTACACCAAGTTTCAAGTGAAGAGGGCAAAAAGCGGTAGTGGACTAGTTCACTTGAGATGTTGTTATAATAATAAATATTGGGTAAGGTGGTCAAAAAACCACTGGTGGATTGTTGCTGCGGCTCATGAACCAGAGGAAGATCAATCGAAATGGTCATGTACATTGTTTAAGCCTATCTATGTTGATCGCGATGCTAAAACTGTTAGGTTTTTACATGTGCAGCTTGGACACTATGCATGCTTGTGGAATATTGATGCACCTTTTGGTGGATGCTTATTTGGAGGAAGCCTTGATCCCGACAGTAATTTGTGTGATGTCGTAACAATAGTCGATTGGGAATCCCAAGTTACAACTAGCGAATAATGCAACCTTACCCATAATAATGCAACTATTTTCATAAACTACTCGAGTGGAATGCCTGGAATGATCGAGGATTTGTTGCGTAGGTGGAATATGCCATGTTCAACATTGTAAGAATAAGTCAAGTTGTGTTTTTATGTTTTGAAAGTCCTTTATGCTTTATAAATCTTAAAATAAGAAAAATGCTTTGTACTTATTATACTCTAGTTAATCGAATTGGTTGAATTTTTGATATGTTGAAATTTATGGAGATAAAGGCTCCTTACTATTGTGAATGCATTATCAGCTTTTGGAGAGACATGAGAATAAAGAGAAGTATCAATATGAAATCTCTACTGGGAGATTGGAGTCAAATATTAGTACAGTCGTGGAAGAGGCTCAAAACCTTCACACAATGATGTATCAAGTGTCTAAATTACTAGGATCAATGTCAGCTCATGAGACAAGTATATAAAGATAGACCATGATAAAAAGAAATAGAAAGGATTTGCTCTTTTAATGACAAATCTGTGAATGAAGCTGACTTTGTGTACTCTAGCTACCAGTAAGGAGGAACTATAGCAAGTCAGAGTATAGTAAAAACACATGAACAAGACAAGGCAATAAATCAATGAATTATAGAGTTGGAACCTCTCGAGGTTAAGTGTAAGATTTTGGGTTCTAGCCAAATGAGTGCCGCCCAAGTCGCACTGACCAAGTCTAGTCCGGTTCATCTGATTTTTTATGTTCTCTATATGAAATTGAATTAAGACATTTCAATTGGAGTTGGAAATTGCTTGTTCAACAAGTCAATTATAGGCTAAAAATATAGTCCTTTAAACCTTGAAACTACTGAAGAAAACAGTCCCAAGTATCTACATTATTATATAGAGAGAGAGTCTAAACCACTATTAGAGTGATTCAAGATTTTCATAGCCGATCTCATTTGTAGTCCGGGCACTATTGGAGTTTGATTGCGTTTAAATTCTAACAGATTTAATTATCAAAAAAAATAAAATAAAAAATCTAACAGATTCCATCGTAATTGTAAAAAATTAACGTGGATATTGTTGAGAAAATTCCTCTGACTAAAACTTTTTTTGATAAATTAAATAGCAAAATATGCCAAAAAAATAATAATAGTACGAAAATAAGTCAAACACTAGATACCAAATTTACGTGCAAATCTCTCTAAAACTAAGAGGTAAAAATCAAATGTCAAGTTTTAAAAAATCTACTATAATCAACTGTGAGTATAAATTGTCATTTCAAGTTTAAACACAAAAATAGTCGAAATATTGCAAATTGAGGGAGTACAAAAATATTTTAATTTAATTAAAAACTCAAATTACCCTTAACAACCAAAATCTTTTGAATTGATTAAAATCTTCAAATAATTAATTAATCCGAATAAATAATGACACCCATGAATAAACCTTCCCGAACAACTTTCAATTTTCATTCGTTCTGATTCTTCTGAAGTATAACCTCCTGTTATAATTGCCGAGAGCCAAGTAACTCAGACACTCTGATTATAGAATTCCTTTTAGCCTATTGACGCCACATCAGTGTTTATATATATAATAAAACGAAGAGACTCAAATCTTAAAATTTTAATATTTAACGGTCTTAAATTAATTTAGGCTTTAACATTCAATAATTTAAAATCATTTAAGGTTTCAACATCTAACGGTTACTAATTTATTAACTTATTTTCCCACTAAATTTAACATCTTTTTTTAAAAATCTATCCACTCATATTTTCCTCCCAAATCAAATTCACAACTACACAATAATAATAATAATAATAATAATAATAATAATAATAATAATATAATAATAGTAATAGTAATAATAAAAATAATTGTAATACTAATACTAATAGTAATAATAGTAATAATAATAATAATAATAATAATAATAATAATAATAATAATAATAATAAAAATAAAAATAAAAATAAAAATAATAGTAATAATAATAAAAATAAAAATAATATTAATAATAATAATAATAATAATGATGATGATGATGATGATGATGATGATGATGATGATGATGATAATAATAATAATAATAAATGATAATAATAAATGATAATAATAATGATAATGATAATGATAATAATAATAATAATAATAATAATAATAATAATAATAATAATAATAATAATAATAATAATAATAATAATAATAATAATAATAATAATAATAATAATAAAAATAAAAATAATAGTAATAATAATAAAAATAAAAATAATATTAATAATAATAATAATAATAATGATGATGATGATGATGATGATGATGATGATGATGATGATGATGATGATGATGATGATAATAATAATAATAAATGATAATAATAAATGATAATGATAATGATAATGATAATGATAATAATAATGATAAAAATAATAGTAATAATAATAATAATAATAATAATAATAATAATAATAATAATAATAATAATAATAATAAATGATAATAATAATGATAATGATAATGATAATGATAATGATAATGATAATAATGATAATGATAATAATAATAATAATAATAATAATAATAATAATAATAATAATAATAATAATAATAATAATAATATTACTATTTTAATTATTATTATTATTATTATTATTATAAATTAATTAATTAATTAATAAATAAATAAATAAAAAGAAATTGCATGTAAATAACATGGGTCGCCCTTTTAGTATTGACGTCCTTTTTCTATTTTTCGGGTATTGCGGTCGTTATGTTTTCACATGCAAATTGATTTGGGTGGGAAATCACAAGGACGGTTCATATTCATTCTAATTGATTTCTAAGTTATTTTAGGTTGCAAAGAGTCGGTAATAGAGTATTTTTAGAATTTTAATATACGACGTGCCTTCAGGCACGGGTAATTATGTGTCATCTCTTTGGTATTTTTGTGGGCTATATCGAGTGCGACTATTGTAGTATGCACTTACTCATGGTATGTGAATCTTTTGTCCAATTTAAAGAAAAAATATAGAGAAAAAAATATTATGGTTATGCGATTTAACTGGTGTTATGACAATACTTTTTTGTTTAGACTTGGATGACTCATTTTATACTTTTGGGTATATATGCAAAAAAAATTCTTTTGAATTTTTACATCTTTTTTTTTTCCTTATTGGATCCCACCAAATGTCTTGTAGTACTACTTTTTTTTTTCCCCACAGAAAATACTGTTTATGGGTCATATTGATCGATGGTTAAAGATACTGAAAGCAAATAAATGTTGTTAAACTTCTCATTCCGTTTTGTTAATAAAGAAAATGTGTGTGCAATACTCGAAAATACTATATTACACAAATTTGAGTCCACTATCGTCAATCAATTAATTACTCAAATTTGCCGAGAACTAATTTTAAGTTAAGAATAAGTAACACACTAATGTTTGCCTAAAAAAAAAACTATGACTGAATTGAGTATCAATCTTTTTGTATTAATAGTTGGACTCTCATTTCTATTATGAAATTGGGAGTCTACAACAGTTTTAAAATTTTTAATATAAAAATATTAAATACAGTACTCAAATGTTATATTAATTATACCGTATCTTCAAGTACAAATTATCCCTAATATGTATATATACTTCAATCCTAACTTGGTTTTGGAATTACCAAGTTATATATTCCTTAGTGATTTCGGCAAATACCGAACCAATACATGCATGCTGCCTAGGCGTGCACAAACGGGCTGCCTGGCCTGGCCCGGTCTAGGCCTGCCGGGCTTTGACCGTTGACCAGGCCAGGCCAGACCGAACTTATCAGCAAAAATGGTGGTCTGAACAGGCCTGCCGGCAGGCCAGGCCAACCTACACATTCATCACCACCATCTCCAGCCATAACACAAATGGGTTCCAAATGTAGCAAATAAAATTGATTCGAACAAAATAAAAATAAGAAACAGACCAAATAAAATTGATTCGAAAATAGAACAAGCAAGTAACTTGATATGTTCCCTCAAAAAAACTGATAAAGAGTTCAATCTCAGAAATAAAAATTTCAAAATTAGCATGGTCAGATCTCTATAAACATCATAGGGAACATCAAACAATTTTACATTTTGACCCCGACCCAAACTACGTACCTCGCCGGAAATAAAAAAAGGTAAGAAATGAGTCTACACAAATGGGCTACCAACCTACCACGTTGCACAAAGAAAAGATCTAACGATGTCGGAAGCGGATGATCCAACGAACTCGGACGATCTCACAAGATTTGCTGGCTTCATCAACTGGTCCTTCATCTTTTCTTTATTTTTGGGTTAAAGGAAGAGAGAGGGAGTGTGTTTCTGGATTAGACTTTAGAGAAAGAGAAAGAGAGAGTGTGTGTCTTTTTGTTTTGGGTGTGTTAGACTGGGAAGTGGGAAATGTATAATGTAATATATATATGTCTACAGGCCCGCATCAGTGTATTATGTATAATGTAATATATATAGATATAAAGATATAGAAATGAGCAATAATGGTACTACTAGTAAATAAATAAATATTAATAAGAAAGGGGTGAAAACTAGACTTGCAACAGGCCTGTGGGCCAGGCTATTTTAGGCCACAGGCCAGGCCAGGCCAGGCCTTTTTTCAGGCCAGGCCAGGCCAGACCACATGATAAATAATGAGGCCTTTTTAAGGACTTTGGGCCGGGCTTTTTCAGGCCAGGCCTAGGCTGGGCCAAGGCCAGACCTCAGGCCTCAGGCCTTTTGCTCACCTCTAATGCTGCTTGTCGTAAAAAAATCCAAATGACTTGTTACTAAGGCCCACACACAGTTAAGTAATATATAAACTAATGACTCCAACTTACTTTTGGAAGTAATCTGTCATATAGGCGCCACGCGTTAAAACCATATTACCAAATTAAGAAAATACTTTTAATTTAATTAAGATATTCTCATGGGTTTAGATCCCATAAATCCAATAATCTCCTCCTTCAAATTCATAAGAGAGAGAGACTTCCATTGTGACCGTCACTTAGAATCCTTCCCGATTAATTACTTGCAAACTTCAAGCTTATCGTGAGTTATAACCTTTATCAACATAACTAAGAGATTTTCATTGGTATGATTTTTTTTAACTTTCATTAATTCATTTTTCATCACTTCTCGAAACTAGTGATAACGAACATTAATGTGCTTGGTACAATTATGATAAGTGACATTCTTTGTCAAGTTAATTACACTATGACGATCACAATAAACGACATACTCATTTTATATCAAACATGTACAACTCTTGGAGAAACTGTTTTAACCATAACATCTCTTTGCCTACTTCCATAGCGATAATGTCTTGCGACTCAGTTGTAGACAAATCAACACACTTCTATAACTTGGACTACCATGACACATCACCCCTTGTAAAAGTAAACAAATCCCCAAAGTTGACTTCTTCTCTTCAGAACTTGTTATGTCTGCATTTGTAAAGCCCTTCAAGACTGGATTCGAACTACCAAAATTCAAACACAAATTAGAAATATCTTTCAAATATTTGAGAATCCATTTGAACTGCTTCCTAATATTCTCGACCAGGATTTGACAAATACCTGCACACAACGCCAATTACATGAGAGATATCTAATCGTGTAAAAACCATTGCGTGCATAAAACTACTTATAGCAGAGGAGTTGGGAACTGCTACCATATTATCCCTCTCTTCCTTAGTAGAAAGACACATATGCTTTGTCAATTTAAAATGTCTGGTCAGTGGTGTGCTAGCTGGCTTAGACCTATGTTAAACATTGCAAACATCCGTTCAACGTATTTCTCCGGTGACAACCACAACCTCTTAACTTTCCTGTCACAAACAATCTTCATGCCTAAAATCTGCTTAGCCGGGCCTAAGTCATTCACATAAAAAGACTTGAATAACTCACCCTTGAGCTTGTGAATCATGTTAGTATCTTACCCAAGTATTAACATATCATCTACATATAGCAATAAAATAATAAAGTTACCATCCAGAATTTTTCTTACATACACACAATGATCTGTAACTGTTCTACCATAACCTTAATCCATCATGAATGTGCTTGTTTCAAAACGTACGAACTTTTCTTCAACCTGCAAATTAAGTGCTCTTTCCCTTTAACTTCAAATTCCTCTGGTTGTTCCATGTAGATTTCCTCATTCAAATCATCATAAAAGAAGGCGGTCTTTACATCTAGCTATTCAACCTCAAGATCCATACTAGCTACTAATCCCAACACTGCTCAAATTGAAGTCATCTTAACATCTAAAGAAAAAAATTCATCAAAATCAATACTTTGCTTTTGAGCAAAACCCTTGATGACCAACCGAACCTTGTATTTGACATGTTTTTCACCTATTGTGTAAAGAATCCATCTCATCCCACATTGTTCTCAGCTAATTGTTTTTCTCTTTATGAGTCTTGACTTTTTAAAAATTCTCTAGCTCCCCCTCCTCTGCAATTAAAAGATATTCAGATGAAGGATACCTAACTGATGGAACGCGCACTATCGTGGATCTTCTGAGCAGAGGTTTTTCAATATTAAGGTGAGGAAGCTGCTTCCCCAGCTCAACATTCTCTGCATCTAACCGTCACCATCATGCAAATCTGTATCGGTCACATTTTCATTCTGAACTCCTTCTGTAACTGTGGCATTTTGTAATGGAGAAGGAACTCACTAAGAATTGGAACTCTATCATCTTTGGGTTGTGTAATATTATCAAAATCCTCATAATTCTTGTGCTCATGAAATACCACATCTCTACTTCTGAATAATTTCTTTTGAACTGGATCCCATTACTTGTAGCCAAACTCTGCATTTACATAGCTAATGAACACACATGGAGTAGATTCTTTATCAAACTTCGACCTTTGTTCATTGGGGATATATATGAAAACCTTGCACCCAAATACCCTCCTCAAGTAAGAATAGGACACATCCGTACCACTCCAAAATTTCTCTGGAATCTAAAAATTCAACGATGCTGATGGAGATCTATTAAACATGTAACAAGTGGTACAGGGAACTTCACTCTATAATGACATAAACAACTTAGTCATTCTCAACATGCATTGGACTCGCTCAATAATAGTGCAGTTCATCCTCTCAGCCACACCATTATGTTGTGGGGTGCTAGGAACTGTTCGCTCATGTTAAATACCATGTTTATCACAATATATTAAATATCCGAAAGTTACAACAGTTACCAACCGTTACACATGTTCGGCGATTAAAGGAGGGAGACGACTATAAAATGAAATGTTAACAATTCAGGTAGAATCTAATGTCAAATTTGCCTACTATGCTCTAAATACCTCTATTATTAATATTTCTTGGGAATTACCAAGTTATATATTCTTTATTGCTTTTGATAAATATTGAACCAATACATGCATGCTGCCTGCCTTAAAAAAAGCTTGAGATCACTTGTATCTAAACTCTGTTTCGTGTCTCTGTATCTAGAGATATGAAACTATAAAGTATGTGCAAACCACATATTTTGAATCTACAAATATGCGCATATCTTATAATTCTATGTCTCTAAATATAAAAACACGAAATAGAATTTAAATATAAGTGATTTAAGCCCCTTAAAAAAATCTGAATGACTTATTACTAAGGCCCCACACGGTTAAGTAATATATAGACTATTGACTCCAACTCCCCTTTGGAAGTAATCTGTCATATAAGCTCCACACGTTAAAATCATATTACTAAATTAAAAAAATAGATTCTCAATTTAGTTAGAATATTCTGATAAATTTGAACCCACAAATCCAACGGACATACGCTATGAAAGATACAATGGATAATAAATTTTCGATTCGTTTTTTTCGACATACTCAAACTATTACCTTTTATTAATTGGAAGAGAAAAAGCATTAAAATGTCGTTTTTGCTCCTTTTGCGCTCCTGGTCGCATAAACTAAGGCTACGACATATTACTACTAAATTATGTAAAATATTAATTTTATAGACAATCTTATACTCTTTTCGTTTCAAATTGTTATTATTGTTAACTTTTAAAAATTAATTTAGTATATTATTAAATTTAAAATTGATATAATTAATTAAAAATTATGAAATAATAAATCTTATAAAAAATACTTTTAAATAATTTACAAATATTTATTATTATATTAACTATAATTAAAAGAATTTGTTGAATTTAAATTTAAAATATCTTAAATTTATTTTAAAAAGTTAATAATAATTTTATATTTTAAAATAGAATATAATTTATTATAATTTGATTAATTCCATGTCTACTATTTGATAAAAGGAGTATAATTTATTAATCATTTGACTAATAATAACGGGAACAGTGAAGGTGTAGTGATGTGAACCATGGTTTAAAAGACAAGTCAGTCACCGAGTCCGAAATGCAGCTGTATAATTTAATTCAGTAGCAGAAAGAAAATAGTGTCCACTAGAACCACCACTACTACTACTCTGCTAGTAGTATGATTAATGACGCATAGAGCTGTATACCCTCCCGTCTATCAATTATGGTGTGGTCCTTTTCTCTCATAAATCATAATCAATATCTCTAATTTATTTTTTGTAAAACGCGAAAGAATTTAATTTCTGAAAACATCTATGATTTTAAAAACTTGAATTATCAATAAAAATTACATAAAAAATTTGAACTATCCAACTGAATATTAAATACAATATGAGAAAAATAACTCCATTTTTAAGAACTATGTAAGCAATATTTCACTGCAGATAGCATTGAAAACAAAAAAAAAAACATTAAAATTCACAATTTAAATTTTAGTATGTAAAACATTAAAATTCAAATTGTGATTGAAATTTCTTTTAATAATTAAAAAATTATATTACAAGGAAACACAAGATAGTGTGTAATAAATTTACTATTGTATTAATTAAAATTATATAAACTAACATCAACTAGACAACATATATACATTGAAACATCAATTAGTGTGTTTCGAAAATTTCCATCATTTATTTCTTCTCAACCTTATCTAATATTTTGAATTATCCCTTTCATTGTCTTAAATGGTTCTATAAACATCTTCTCAGACTGCATAAAAATCTTTGAAAACTAAAAACATTTCTCAAGTTGTAGCTCTCATCAATACCTATCTATCACAAGCCATAAGCCGATCCACAAATGAGTTGAATGGGTAATTATTTTTTTAATTTAGTTGAGTTCTACCGAATTAATATTGATTTATCAGTAAAAATAAATAAATTGAGTTTCACCATAAGTTTTCCTACATAAAAGTACAACCGAGTTAATTTTGTTCTTACACGTCATACTCCAAGTTGGATTGTAAAATCGAAAAGTTGTGATCCTTCATCCTCCACTAAATGTCCTTTGCAAATTCTTATACATTCCCGACCCGTGAACTTCCTCGTCATAATTTATTTATATATATATATATATATATATATGTTAACGCCTGATTTTGTAAGCACGTGGAAAATCACCAAAGCACGAGCACCTGCAACCACAAGACCGTTAATCACCCCCAACAATAGCGACGACTTGGGCCGTCCGGGGATGCTCCGGTGTGAGAGTAAGTAGCAGGCCAAAAGCGTAACAATAGAGAACAATAATGCTGGAATTATTATAACTCTGTGTAAAATATAAGAGTGTGTACCATAATTCAGGAGCTAATGGCTTGTATTTATAATGCATGTCATCCCCAGAATCCTTATTGGAGTGAGGTATCCCAATCCAAACCACATTAGGATTACCCTTGTTGTTCATAGAAACCCTTCCTAATCACATGTCTGATCTCCACGAAAACAGGAAAAGGACACCTAATAGGACTAAACCTCAATCACCCCAAGCCGTGCGGAAACTATCAACCCAGAACTGGGCCTCTCATCCCCGAGCCCAGCCCGACCGAACCCCCATGCCACAAGGTCCATAACCAAAATCCGAACCCAACCCATCATTTTTACCCAGCCCAGACGACATCCGGGTCGGACAAATCCTATCCCAACAATATATATACATACACATATACATAGAGAGGGAGAGAGAGAGAATCAGATCAATTATATATAGAGACTTTTAACAAGTACTCTAGTCACTAGCCATGCCTTCAGCATCCCCTTCCTTGCGGCTAAGGTAACTTAGGCATGACCAAGTACTCCCATAGTGTGATGGGTGGTGTGTACAAGGCCTGGGAACAAATTCATCGTCGTATGGTTGACCGGCGACTACTAGCGATTCTGGCAAGTTATAGCCTGCAATTTAAACTGAGGATGAATTTTTGAAGTTAGTTCACCCTCGCAGGATCGAGGCCCTTTTTTCCATCCATTGCACCACGTGTGTCGCCTAGGGTATAAGGGGGCATGATGACTTGACGTCATCCTCACCTTTCCTTTGGCTTGTCACTGACAGTTTTTTTTGGGTTCTAAACTCAACGATGACAACTGAACACGGGGGTTGCATTCATTGCGGGACATAACCCAACACCTTACAACACGAGCTAATGATAGTTATGCATCAAAGGCACCCTTCGCTTTCAAGAGGATTCGCTGCATGTCAAGCCCTTGTAAGGTTCTTCGCTTTGTGCGGGCCCTCGTCAATTCCTTTAAGTTTCATTCTTATGAATGTACTCCCCAGGAGGGATACTTAACGCATTAGCTATAGCACTTCACAGGTCGATACACATAATGCTTAGTATCATCATTTAAAGGTAGGACTACTGAGATATCTAATCTCATTCACTCCCTTAACTTTTGCCTCTCAGTGTCAGTGTCGGCATAAAAGAGTGCTTTCACCGTTGGTGTTCTTTCCAATCTCTACGTATTTCATCGCTCCATCGAAAATTTTCTCTGCCTCTACCTTACTCCAGCATAGTAGTTTTCACTACCTATCTAGGGTTGAGCCTTGAGATTTGACGATGGACTTAAAAAGGCACCTATAGATGCTTTATGCCCAATCATTTTGGATAACATTTGCATCATCTGTATTACTGCGGCTGTTAGCACAGAGGTAGCCGATACTTATTCCCCAATTACCATCATTGTTTCTTTTCTAAGAAAAAAATTTCACAACCCATGGGCCTTCTACCTCTACATTGTATTGCTCGTTCAGGCTTTCGCCCATTGTAGAAAATTTCTCACTACCACCTTCTGTAAGAGTTTGGGTTGTGTCTTAGTCCCAATGTGGTTCTTCATCCTCTTGAAGCAACTACTGATCATCGCCTTCGTAAGCTATTGCCTCACCAACTAGTTAATCCCTAAGGGTAGATTCTTACGCGGTACTCATTTGTCTGCTACTAGAAACACCACTTCCCATTTGACTTGCATTTGTTATGCATGCCACCAACACTCATCTTAAGTCAGGATCAAACTCTCCATAAGATTCATAGTTGCATTACTTATACCTTCCTTGTTCGTAGAGTAAAAGGATTCAGAATTGTCTTTCATTCCAAGGCCTAACTTATATCTATGCGCTTCATATTTGTCAGAAGTTTGCTCTCGAAAATATAGCCATCCCTGCCTCCTCATGTTAATCCCACAAGCCTCTTATCCATTTTCATTCAATCATGACGGGGAAGCAAGTCAAAATCGAAAAACTTATATTGGGTTTAGGGATAATCATGCTCAAACTAATGAGTTGTACCACGTCAACGTGACACTCTACCATTAAGTTATATCCCTTCTCTGCCCCCTTCAAGAAATAGAACTAACTAATCCTAAGGCAAAGAGTCGAGAAACTCAACATCACTATTCTTGAATAACTTGGAGCCGAACCTTCTTTTTGCACTTTTACGGATATCGAAATTAAGGAAAAAGTTAGATTATGTTGTTAATTGTCCCTATTGACTACGGATTCGAGCAATAACACATGGTTTCATAAAATTGTATGATTTTCCCAATCTAAATCAAACAGGTTTTACATGAAGAAGGTTTGGCTCAGCATGTTCTATTTGATAAAGGTAGGAGAAGAACTAGACCTGATATTATTAAAAAAAAAATAGAGGAAGCAGAACCAAGTTAAGATGATACGGATCAACCCCTTCTTCTTGTACCAAATCTTAGCATTTCTAAAAGAACTGGAGCTTCGTCTCTTTTTTATTTTCATTCAAGAGTTCTTATGTGTTTCCACACCCCTTTGAGACCTCGAAAAATGGACAAATTAATTCCTTTTCTTAGGAACAAATTCGAATTTTGTCACAAAAAGGATAATGGTATCATCACCATTAGCTACTTTATTTATGAATTTCATAGTAATAGAAATACATATCCTGCTGAGACAGAATTTGTAACTTGTTATCCTCTTGCCGAGTAGACAAATATTGACCTCCAAAAAAGATACACATCATTTCCCCTGGAACTCCTTCTAAAGCCTTTTGAATAATTGTTATGGATTCTGTTATTTCTCTAATTCGTACTAAATAACGAGCTAATGAATCCCACTCTTTTTGTCGTTGGACCCTCCAATCAAATTCGTCGTAAGACGCATAATGATCAATTTTACGAAGATCCCATTGTATTCCGAAAGCTCATACTATTCCTAATAAATCCCAATTTATTGCCTCCTCTTCGCCAATAATGCCTACTCCTTCAACTTAGGGTTCCGTATATTAAGTTTTTGACATTCCTTGTTAAAAAAAATAATCACAAAAGTCAAAACATTTATCTATCCAATCATGAGGTAAATCAGCAACTACTACTCCGTTACGAAAATAATTATACATCATTCGCATACTAATGGCAGCTTTAAATAGCTAGGTCATATATCAATTCTCTTACTCGAAAAATATAGAAGAAAGGGGTCTATGGACCAATATCTGCCATAAAGGGGACAAGTCATAACAAATGTAAAGCTGTATGACTTAACTCCAACATAAGGACTCTGATATAGCTTGCCCTTTTAGGTACTTGAATATTGCTTAACTGCTCTAGTACATTGACAACTATTGTTTTTATGAACATATATAGTAGTTAAATAATCTCAACGTGTTACATAAGGTAAATATTGTATAATTGTTCAGTTTATCGCAATTCTTTCCATCCCTATATGTAAATAACCCAATATTGATTCACAGTCAATAACATCTTCACTATCTAGAGTAACAATGAGTCAAAGAACACCGTGCATTGATGGTTGTTGAGGACCTAGATTTGCTATCATAAGGTCACTTTGTGTTGCTGGTGCATTCATAGGTTTTTTCTTGATTCATTCTTCCATGAATTGTTGAAAGCGAAAAAAAGTACTCCAAAATTTAAGCAAACAATTCAAAACGACTCTTCAAATTAACAAGTTTTTGTTTCTCAAATATCCAATGGACCAATTAATTCTTTATAAAGTACTCTATTTTTTCTGACAAATAAGCCAGTACCCATTGACGCTTTCCTAGAATTTTATGCAGACTTTTCCTAGGTAAATAGTATTTTTTGTGCAATTTCAAATGTGAAGTAAGTCTTCGTATCCTATAGATGAAACTGACTACATGAAATTCAGCAGACCCCGTGTCGTCTTTTTTTTTTCTCTTTTAAATAATTGTACTAAATGGATTTTTTTATCATAAAAGAATCTACTCCTTCCCTTTTTGCATTTATTATATTAATTTTATTGATCAGTAATAACAATATCAGTCATTTTTATGTAGTAAACAAAAAAAACCTAAATTTCTTTATGGCTCCCACTTTTCTCAATTAAAATTTGAATTTTATTGAGGCAAGGATAAAAAAGGGGATGGTACGTTTTTACACTCACAAACGCAAATAATTTGGACATAAAATAATGAAGATTACATTGATTCATTTATATATTCAAACCAATAGCGGTTCATACAAGCTAAGTCTTCTAATCAATAATTAGACCAAGGAAATAAATTTAATTTAATTAATTCATTTTTATCTCTATCAAAACGTTTACTTTCATCCAAAAAAGGACTCCCGCTTTTTATGTTATTCTTGTTACAAAATGCTAAATTTCTATCCACATATTTTCTATTCTTTGAATTTAAATAAATTAAAATTTTCAATTCTCTACGTCGTCTAAACGATAAAATCTTTTCAAGAACAAGAAAATCATAATGGTTTTGTCTCTATTTTCAATTATTCTTTGATATATTGGAGTGGATTCATCAAACTTCTTCTTATCAGTATATCTTTGTCCTCTAGTATATCAAGGAATTTTTGTTTATGTGTGCCGCATTTATAAAAAATTCTTTAGTTGTTATTTACTTGCAATAGTGATCCATAAATAATATAAGAGTTTGTCTTCCTTTCATAATTAATAGATTTATATGATAAAAGGTCATATGTATAGTATTTTTAAAAGTTCTCTTTTATTTGGGTTTGGTAATGAATATACTTCAAAATCATTTTTGTTTATTGTAATGAAGTTATAGATCTTTTGAATCCCATTTTGTTAAAAAAAAATTTGAATTATACAGCGTTGATTGATTCTATTTTGCCATTCATGTGGTATTAATCCAAACCTTCTAATCTGAGATAAATTGTATTGATAATGACCTTTTAACCAGTTTTCCCATTGATTTGTTCTAGAACTTGAAAATTTTGTGTGCCCTAATTTGTAATGAAATATTCCTTGTGTTCCAAAAGAATTATTTATTGCAATCTTAGGAAGAAAAAGAGAGAGAAGATATTTCGTGATATTCAAGAACAGATCTTAACTTATACAAATTAATAATTCGAGTTTGTGATAATTTATAAAATACATATGCTTGAGACAAGGATGATAAGTAAAAAAAATGTGATTTTTTCTAGCTATTAAGTGAATTGTATTTTGATTTGTTTTATTAATTAATTGTTTCTTGGGTTGTTTCATTATTGTAAATATATTTATATTTTTAATAATATTTTTTTATTCAAGAACAAGTTGTGTATACATTCTGACAATATTAATGACATATAGAAAGATATTTATGTCTATTTTTTCACTGAAAACTTATTAAAAAAACCTATAATTTACAAATTAATCAAGTATTTTTGCCTTTTAATATTTGCTAAATATTTTTTGGCCATTTTACGTTATAATTTATTTTATTAGGACTATTTTTTTTTTGTAATACTCTTTATTTCCTTTTTGATTGTGCTTGTTCTATCAGTTAGAATTTTTTTTTTCCTAAATGAATAATTTGTCCAATCTATAGATTGAATTTTATTAAACGAGTCATGAATAATTGTTGATTATAGAACTTTTTCTTGGTTAGTTTCACCCAATTCATATACTTCAATCTAAATAATAGAATTGGATTTACTTTTTAGAGCTCTTTTTTTTTATTATTCTTTTTAGAAACAAAAATAAAACGTTTTTGATAAAATCCTTCTTTTTCTTTTGAGACTTGTACGTAGAATTTTGTTGTTCTTTTTAAAACTCTTAGCCAAAAAATCCTTTAAAATGGGCTAAAAAAAAGGAAGATTTTTTTTTTTGGGAGAACCAAGAGGAAGATCAATTTTCATTCAACCAGCCGTTAAAAAATAAAAATTAGCCTTTTCTTGCATGTTCTTTAGACCTTTATAAGAGGGCCGCAACTTAGGCTTAAATCTGTACCAAGGTTTCAAACAAAAGGAAAGTAGTATTTTTATCTGAATACCTTCTATTAACCAATTTTCAAAATTTTTTGTTTCTGATGATTGAACAATACCGTTATAGGTACATTTAATATGTTTTTCTCTCTTCCATTCTAGTAAATCCTCAAACCACTCAGGGGGTTAGAATAATTATAAGATACGTCCAATATTTTTAACTATTATCAATTAAGGTAATAGAATATATTTTTCAAATATATATATATATATATATATATATATATATATATATATATATATATATATATATATAACTCACTCTCTCTCTCTAGAACTGAATTACTTTTGAAACTTGGTTAAATTATATTTTAAATTGTTGATAAATGAATTCATATCATTTTACTAATTGTTTCGCAAACTTGCCCGTGTTTTGCTTGGGTACCGTGCTTGTCTATGAATAGAATCATAAGGTTGGGAGAAAAAGGAATTTCACAAAAAAATCCCAATTTAGGCAGCCACACAGCACCAATTTCATTTTGTTAAACTAGGAAAATGTATTATGGCCATTAAGAGAGTTTTTCAACAAATAAAGACGAAAATTAATATTTTCACATGAAAAATGATATTTTTACATAATTTTTCTCACATGAACTGCAAATAGAGTCACACATTCATTTGAGAGAGACTCACGAGGGAATATCATTTTTCATATAGAAATATAAGTTCCAATAAAAGAAATATCGATTCTTTAAAATTCTTCATTTTTTCAAACGTAATTGAGTCAAACCGATTTCACCCATATGCCTTCATGAATATTCCTTGATGAATCCCCACTTGGTCCTTCAACTTCAGAGATTACTGAGTTACAATCTAGAACACTTAGCTCTTTCAAATTTTGTAACCACTGGAGCATGGTGGGTAGAATCACAGTCTCTAATTTAGGACACTCTTTCACCTTTAACATCTTTAACTGGCAAAAGGAGTCATCTTTGTGATATTGCTTTTCCCAAATTTCACCGACTGTGTCCAAAGAGTAGATATCCAATATCTCCAATGTAGGGAATACAACCTGTAACGTATATCCAATAAATTGCACTATGGTTACCAGGTGCATGTCCAAAATTTTAATTTTTTGACTTGCCGTTAGAGTTTCTAGCGGCAGACAATTTCAAAGCCAATTTGTCCCTACATTTAGTTGCTACAACACTATTTTTAGCAACCTATTATTGTTGATGCCTATCCTATATATATATATATATATATATATGTATCAGTCTTTAAAAACTGCTAGGCAGAGGGAAGCCTAGTTCCTAGGTGGTTTCTAGGCATTTTCTTAGGCTAACATTCTTTGGCAGTCTCATTTATTTCTAGTTTATGGTATTTATTTGTTATATCGAATAAATCATATGGTATATGAACTTTGTTTTAAATTAGAATGAAAAATTACAAAAAAATCACAATCTTTTTAAGTCTAAAAAAATTTATTTCAAGTATTTTTAGAATATTGGTATATGTGCCATCAAAGGAATTTGCGATAGAAGCATACCTTTCCATAAAAGAGACGTTGTACTTTACCCAGACTAGAAATCTTCAATTTCTTCAAGACAGGGAATGCAACCTGTAACATTTATCCAATAATTATTTATCTACCAATCATGTCCACATATATTCATATACTGAGTAATTTTGACAAGCCTAGAACTGAAATAAGAAAATAGCTATCAAAATCTCAATGTAAAATATGGAAAATGAAAATCTTAGTATATAAAGAATAGTTTAGCCCTATATAAAAAGATATAAAGGTTGTGACCAGGACCACAAAAAAATAGCCAGCCTTCTAAGAAAATTTACGTCAGTCCAGTCCTTTTTTAATGCTAGAGTGTCACTTACAAATTAAAGATAGACAAATATGAATATAAAGAAAGCATACCATTTGACTAAAGAGAGATTGTTGAACCGAAATACCATTTCCCCGGTAGAAGCTTGTGAGTTTTGGCAGTGAATATAGCTTCATAGATATTAAATTGGGAAAGACTATGTTTTCCTCCATATCTTCCTGGCTTTCATTCCTAACGATTTCTTCCATCTCCTCGCAATCATATATAAACAGTTTTTGCAATTGCACGAGACATCTTGCAAAGGAAGCGCAGAAGAGGAATTTAAATCCCGAGTCTTTAATTTCTAAGACACTTAATTTAGAGAAAGACCTCAAAGGCTGATGAAGTTGTCTTTGTGGAATTCGGGCTAGATGCTCCGCGTCGCGACATTCTTTGCTTGTTAGCCTTGTCAGGTCTACAAATGCTTCGCGATCAGTGATGGTGAAAAAATTCTGTAAACCGGTCACTTCCTGCAAGAACACTTCTTCAGCTCTTTCTACTAGAATTTTAACCCCGCCTTGGAGATTGCCATAAGAGAATTTTAATGATCTCGTTGCTGAAGAATGTTCCCAGCTTCTATAGGCCTGACCCATAGATATTTTAAATCTAAGCAAATTTTTGCAGATGTTTTCATCAGGACAAGACGTCGCATCTTCCAAATGAATAGTCAAATTTCTCAAGAGAGTTATTTTACTTAGTTCGGGAGAAATGGGAATGTATCCTTTTGTTGCTTCATCCCGAATTCTGAACCCATCTGGAATATGCAATTCTTCGAGGCTGGATAGACTTGATAAGGCATGTGGCAGCATTACTATGTCAACACAATGGGTCAAATGTAACATCCGAAGACGTTTCAACGCTCCTAAATCCAATGGCTTGTCTGGGAGAACATACAAATGAAGGCTAAGAATCTCGAGTTTTTTTAGCAGAACAACGAGGGATAGGTCACTCAACTCGCAATTGGATATGGTTAGCATCCGAAGGTTAGCCAGGTATTGAATGGACGATGGTTGTGGGGAAAAAGATACATTGTAGAGCAACAAAACTCTAAGATTCGGAAATCCGTTGAAGAATTTATCTGGAGGGTGTTGTAAAGGATTGCCGCACTCAAGGCGCAAAATACGAAGGTCTGGGCACTCCAGATCATCAGGAAAGTCAACCACATCACTCTTGAATCTTAGATCTATTAATTTTCGACCACTACAATCATCTGCATCTGGCCACCGTTTGTCGCAACTTTTTGATAGAAATGCGTATTCTTGCTCTGTGGCAGCTATAGATCTTGCCACATCTCTAACAATATCATGCAGTTTGAAAGTGTCATCTTGGCCTGGAAGCAGCAAAGAAGAAGCTTTGAGGCTGGCAACCATAGAACCTACTCTAATTCTCGCATCTTCCATTGTATCGAAATCTTTAAGATATCCTGATCCCTTTGCAAGTTTGAACACCTCTTCGAAATGAATCTCTGCATCTTCAACAAATAATGAACACAACAAAAGGCATGACTTGGCGTCTTTGGGTAAATGCTTAAAACTCAACTTCAATCCATTATACATTGTTGTATCTATTCCGTCGATATTTTGTAGGTCGGAATTCTTGAGCTGAGCAAGTGCATCCTTCCACGAAATCTCGGATTTGTCTTCCAGTGCGTTTCCAACTGCAACAATCACGAGCGGCAGACCTCCACATTGTTCGCACACCTCTGTTGCCAAGGATTTATCATTGAGAGAATCAATAGTAGAATGACCAACATTCTTCCTGAACAGATACAACGCTTCATCTTTCTCCAAGATTCCAATCTTGATGACATATTTACATTTGTTAGCAGAACAAGCACTTTCTGTTCGAGACGTTAAAAGGATCTTACACCCCTTGATGCTACCATCTCCAAAAGGAATTCCAATATCATCTAAAGGTACCTTCCCCCAAACATCATCCAATATAACTAGAAACTTTGTCCCTTCCCCAAATCTAGTCTTCAACAAAGAAGCTCTCACCTTCTCGTCAGCTTCGGACGGAAAGTGCAAATTTATACATCTAGCAAGCTGCCCTTGCAATTTTTGCACATCCACCACTTGGCTGACGTCAGCTCGTGCCGCCTTGTCGAAAATCCCCTCAACCATAGATTGCTTCGAAGCTTCTTCCATCATTCTCGTCTTTCCAACACCTGGCATTCCGTAAATACCAAGTATGGCGGGGCCATCTTCATTCTTCAGTGCCTCCAACATCTTGCTATAAGCATCTTTCCTAGATCTGAAATCCATATAGTCCGTACTTGATTTTGGACTATACCCAAAACTCGGATGACTTGAAATTTCACCGGCAAGATAATCTTTGGTGCGTTTAGTGAGAGCAGTTACCAATTCTGTCTTCTTTACGGCCTCTCTACCCAGTTTAAAACGCGAGTACAGATTAGGAAAACTCCGGGATCTAAAGCACTTGAACCAATATGGTCTGTCTTGGTACCTTTTCTTGAACTCTTCTACTTGGCGGTTGAGTTCATCAGCTTCGTTTTGCCATATTACAACATGATTCTGGACTGTCTTTGCATCGTCCCTGTCACGAACAATTCTGTTGTTCATTTGCTCCTCCTGAATCCCAAGTTCCTTGAATTCGTCCTCGAGAGTGGTAACATTCCTCTTGTAACAAAGCAAATAAGAGCATTCACGTTTTGCAGCTTCAACCGTGGCTTCTGATATTTGATTTAGAGCTGTTCCCACACATGGAATATCATTTAAACCAACCATGATGATTTTTTGGCTTCACAAATTTTATGCTGTGATTTTTTTTTTTTGGGGGGGGGGGGGGGGGGGGGGGGGGGGGGGGGTTGGTATAAGAGAGGTGTAGTTATCTTTTCTATGTAGTTTGGAAAATTAAAGAATTCAGAGTGGAGGATTATATGAGTACGAAGGAAACTAAGCAACAGCAGAAGCTCAAGAAGATCAAATGGCATGTAGAAGCTCAGTTGAAGTGAAAAAGAAATGGGTACTCAGGTCTAGAACCCTCTTGATGATGAGTGAGTGCATATATATTTGTTTACAGAGTCGTTAGAGCATTTAATACACTCGGAAGTTTAAATTTATTTAATACTCCCTCCGTCCCAAGATAAAAGTCCTTTATTGACTTTTGCAGTCAAATTGACTATTTTTAAAATTAATAATTAAACATATATATTTAGATTTTTAAAAAAATAAATATTGAGATTAGTACTAAATTGTATGTAGTTTATAATGTTTATAAGCTTTATATATATATATAAAAGAATAATAAAATATATTAATTTGAAAATTGGTTAATTTGACTATAAAAGTCAATAGATGATTTTTATCTAGGAACGGAGGAAGTATTATTTTTTGTTTAAAAATAACTTATATCAAATATAGTTTATTTAATTTATAAATACAGAGTTTGTTTTTAAACCCAATGCACAAAAAATAGTGTAATACATTTAGAGATTCAAATGCCATAAAAGTCTAGAGGTCCAAACAAACATTTAGAAACTCGAGGATTGAAAATATTTGCAGGTTCAAATACAAATGCTATTGTTGCTGATGCCGAACCAAGATAGCGATTATCCTGCAAATTGCGTTAACAAAAAAAATTATAAGCAAGAAAGCAAAAAGATTGGCCCAAAAGAAGCACAAAGAAATTTTCTAGTGTCCAAATTTAATATTATCAAAATAAAAGCTCCATTTTCTTAACCCACAAACTGGGTTAGATAGCTAAAAGTATTCTTGGGTGGCACAAAACAAGTCCCTATAGCCACGTAACAAACTCTGTAACAAAATCTGACAAATTCTTAAAATATGTCACGTAGCTGGTCCTATAATCACACCACATTCCTTAACTACATCACGTGACACTGACAGCTCCTAAAAATACGCTTTGTAATAATAGAAAAGATTTACAAAAATTATTACCATAAAAGAAAATAAAAATAACTATAGTAAATAAACCCATGGAAAATAAACCACGAGAATTAATCGTGTCCGAAACCAGACTCAAAAGAGTGTCTGAAACCAAGATAATTTCTCGAAGAGGTCCGTTTCGAACTCAACACCACTTCCAAAGTCGAACCTGCAGATAATGTATGAACCCCCAGAGCAAGCCGAACACATCCGAAGGCATCAATGCTTGCCAATCTTGCACCGATCCTCTACCTCCATATATTTCAATGCCATCAATGTACTATTCGACAAATCGACATCATCAGACTCAGATCATCTTGCACTGATCACCTCGGGTTGGAAAGAACTCATCCTCGAGTTCATAGCATTGCCATCAGACTCCACAAAACAAGGACTCAAATGTTTCACATTGAAGACGTCCGAAGTCTGCAAATGGCCAGGTATACACAACCGATAAGCATTATCATTAATTAATTGTAAAACCTCACAAGGCTCGATCTTTCGATCCTTAAGCTTGTTATATTCTCCAACAAGAAATCCATCATGAGTCAACACGGCCTAAACCAAATCACCAATTTTAAAAAGTACCAGACAACGATGACTGTCAACTCGATCCTTATACTCGTCATTGCTTTCGGGAATAGATCGTCGAACCTGATCATGGACATTATAGACAATCTCAAAAGGACCCATGCCTGTAATTCTGTTATTTAATTTGTTATACACAAATTCAGCTTCAGATATCGTCAATCCCATTACTTCAGCTTAGTCCCAACCAGACATCTTAGAAGATTGCATAGACTTCGGTTTACCAGTTTGGTCTATCCATCTGTCTAGGGATGATATGCACTGCTAAAATTCACCTGCGTCTCAAGCTTCTCCCATAAACTTCTCCATAAATAACTCATGAATTTAGTGTCCTGGTCAGAAATAATTAACTTCGGAACACCATGCAATCTCATGACCTCTTGAAAATAAAGATGGGTTATCCGATGAGCATCCATTACCTTTCGACAAAATGGGCCATCTTAGAAAATCGCTCAACTACAACCAAAATAAAATCCATCAAACATTGGGTTCGAGGTAGACCTAACACAAAATTCATACTCACATCAAACAAGTGGGCTTCAAGAACAGGTAAGGGAGTGCACAATCCTGCATTGAGAAGAACTCTTTTAGATCGCTGACAAACATAGCAACGCTTAACATAGTGGACCACATCACTAGATACTTTGGGCCAATAGTAATCAGCCGAAACCAAGGCCAACATTTTATCTTTTCCAAAATGCCCTTCATTGTGAAGTTCACTAATGTTTTGCTGCCTGAATGAACAATCTGGTATACACAAATGCAATCCCCAAAACAGATAACCATGATGAAGAATAAAGTCATCTAGCCGACCTTCGCTCACCTCCCAAACTATCTTCCCTAAGGGATGATCTACTTTATACATGTCAGTAAAGGCCTTAGTTCATGTGGCTAGGTTACTCATGGTGTTAAGGAGTAACGTGCGTCGAATTAAAGCATCGGCAACATGGTTCAGACTTTCGGCTTAGTGTCTCAGTGTAAAAGTGTATTCTTGCAAGTACGCCACTCATTTGCATGTCTTCGGCTTAACTTATGTTGACCATTAATGTATTTTAAAGCCTCATGGTCAGTGATAAGAATGAAGTCTCGCTATATTAGATAGTGACGCTAATGCTTCAAAGATTGAACATTGATATAGAACTTCAAATCATAAGGGGAATAGTTCTTCTTTAAACCTGCTAATGTCTTAATAAAGAAACCTACTGGCCGACCTTCTTGACTTAGAACACACCCAATGCCAACCCCAGAGGAATTACAATTTACCTCAAACACCTTTTCAAAATTAAGAAGTGTCAATATTGGTGCTTCGATCATCTTGTGCTTAACTAGTTGAAAATTGGCTTCAGCCTCCTTGGACCACTGGAAATCACGCCCTTTAAGATTTCTATGATAGGTGCAATTAGAGTACTAAAGTTTCTAATGAACCGACGATAAAAATAAGCCAATCTATGGAAGCTCCTAACATCATGTAAAGTTTTCAGTGTGGCCAAGACCAAGATTGCATCTATCTTTGACTGATCGACATGAACGCCATCGGTAGACACAACAAAATCAAGAAAGTTACTGAGGTCATGAAGTAAGAGCTTTTCTTTTAATTGACGAACACTCCTTCCTCAATACATCAAATACAGCTCAGAGGTGCTCATGGTGTATTTCCAATGTTGGACTATAGATGACAATATCATCAAAATAGACAAGTACAAACTTTCCCATAGAAGGTCACAAAACTTGGTGCATAAACCTCATAAATGTGCTAGGAGCATTGAAAAGCCCAAAAGGTGTAACCATTCATTCATACAATCCATGATGCGTCTTGAACGCTGTTTTTCACTCATCTCCTAGCCTTATTTTGATTTAATGGTATCCACTATTTAGGCAGCCATTCTTTAAGAAAACCTTAGCTTCATATAATTGATCTAGCATATCATCCAAGCGAGGAATTGGAAACATATACTTCACTGTAATCTTATTAATCTTCCTGCTGTTAAAACACAACCTCCATGATCCATCATTCTTCAGTACTAATAGAGCAGGTACTGCACATGGGCTCATACTCTCACGGATATAGCCTTTCTTTAACAACTCTACTACCTGTCGTAAGTTTGATCCTAGAACAAGATCTATATGATGTTGTATGTCCCTTATAGGTAGTAATCCAGGAGGAAGCTCTTTGGGCATTAGGTCAGAGAACTCTAGCAACAACTTTTGTACATCGACTGGTATTTCTATGTCCCCAACTGTTGTACTACTCCTATAAGGAAGCAAAGTATATACCACGCCCTCATGCTTAATCTCCGTTAGAAATCTAGACATGGACAGCAGGTTAGCATTATTGACTATCTAAGTAAAATGGCCCTCTTCTCGCCAAAGTTCTAACACAATCTTCTTTCCTTTTATGCTAAGGGAGCATGTATTTCCACCCATCATGGGCAACACTTCGGTCATACTATCATGTCTTGCCTAATAACACATGACATGCATCCATAGATATCATATCACACCAAACATTATCAAATTATTTTTTATCGATCGAAAAAGACACTAAGCATTTTTTGTCCACTGTTTCCTCATTACCTTTACTCAACAATGACAACTTATATGATTTTGGGTGAATATCCATCTTCAACTATAATTTTTGGACAACCTCTTCAGACACCACGTTCTCACATCTACCACTGTCGACGATCAACCTGCAGACCTTATCCGCCACTATGCAAGTTATATGAAATATATTGGTTCTCAACCAATCATCCTCTAAATCGCCTTTAGGAGTCAATAGACTTTTACGAATGACCAAAGTCTCTTGGCCATCACCGTAAAGTACGTATTCGTCCTCATACTCATCATACACAGGTTCTCTAAACTCTTCCGTCTCGTTTACTTCATCCTCCTCAATTAGGAGGTTTTTTTCCATTGATGAGTTTCTTACACTCAATTGCTCGATGTCTTTGTTCACCACATCTAAAACATTTAATATTAGAACTAGAATTACCTTGTGGTTGTTGTGGTGTAGGATAGGGTTGTTAAGGTTGTACCGATATACTGCTTGGATTGTTTCTTAACACCGATCTTCTATTTTGCTATTGCTCTACATTACGGGTACATTGGTATGCTTTAGAAACAGTCCATAATGAATGTAGACTAAAAGCATCCTATAGGGACTGCCATAAACCCCCTAAATATCATGCCACCAATTGTTCCTCTATTTTAGATATATCATTTTGGGCTATCAATTAGTAGAATTCCTCTGTATATTCATCAACGGATCTGGTTTCTTGCCTCAATAAGTACAATCGTTTAAACAATGATTGAGTGCAACCAAAAAGAAGAAAGTGACCCCTGCATCTTTTTCTTCATCTTCTCCCAATCTATGATTTTAGCCTTACCCTGCCTTTCCCGTGAGCACCTTAACTGCTCCCACCAAGCAGATGATCTGCCCTTATGTTTAATGGCAACTAGTTTCACCTGACGTTATTGGGAACTTCTTTATATTCAAAGATACATTCAACTTCATTCACCCAATCGATGAATTCCTTAGCTTGCAGTGTACCAGAAAACTCTGGTAACTCCACCTTAAAACCCATATCTCGACGACGATCATCTCAACCTTGTCGTTCTCATAACTGATCCCTAAGGTGATAAAGATTTTCAAAACTGGACTCGGAATTATAATCCTTTTCCTCACGATCAAGGTGTGGGACTTCCTCATTCAGAACCTATCAACGAAGACTGAGATCTTGCATCGTTAGATGCTAAGTTAAATCTGTAACTTATCTCTGTAAATCCTCAATTATCACATCTTGAACGTTACAATCACAGTACTGGACTTTCTCAGCCGGAACCTGTCTAGGATGACCACAACCACCAACCACTAAAACTGATGAATTCTAATCCCAAGGGGATGTTTGATGCTCTAATACCAACTGACGCCGGAGTAAGATAGCGATTATCCTGCAGGTTGCGTTAATAGAAAAATTTATAGGAAAAAAAGCAGCAGATTGACCTAAAAGAAACACAAAGAAATTCTCTAGTGTCCAGATTCAATATTATCAAACTAAAAACTCCATTTTCTTAACCCACAAGCCGGGTTATATAGCTAAAAGTATTCTTGGGTAGCATGAAACAAGTCCCTATAGCCACGTAGCAAACTCTGTAACAAACTATGACAAAACCCAAAAAATATGCCACATTGATGGTCCTATAATCACACCACGTTCCTTAACTACATCACGTGACACCGACAACTCCTAAAATTATACTTCATAATAACATAAAAGATTTTCTAAAATCATTACCATAAAAGAAAACAAAAATAACTACAGTAAATAAATTCAAGGAAAATAAACCGCGGGAATGGCCGAAGCTAGGATAATTTCCCGAAGAAGTCTATTCCGAACTCAGCACCACTTCTGAAGCCGAACCAAAGATAATGTTCGAACCCCCGGAGCAAGACAAACTCATTCGAAGGCATCAATGCTTGCCAATCTTGCATCGATCCTCTACCTCTATGTATTTCAGTGTCATCAATGTGTTAAAGTCGACATCATCGCACTCGGATCCTCCAGCATCAGTTGTAAATGTTACAAATACTAGTATAGTATTCTAATAAGCTTTAAAGCCAATATCAAATATGTAAAACTTAATATATATATATATATATATATATATATATATATATATATATAATAGAATATAAAAAGAAAAGGAGACATCCCCATTAGGTTTGTCGGGGGAATAAATTCTTCCGCTTCGCCAATGACATCTATGTGCAACTCCACCATATACTCCTAAATATTTTTTGTATCGTTCGTCCATTACGCCACATTATTATCGTAATAAAAAAAATAAAAAAATTGACATTTCATAGCTCCAATTGTAGGAAAAATTAATCTTTTGTTTGACAGAAACAGCTACATTTATAAAACTTATAAATATTATAAATATATTTTTATTTTATGTTTATCTCTAAAACAATAAATTGGTAGTTCAGCAAGTTAGGATACACATATAGGTTGGAGTTTTGGAGAAATAATAAAATAGTGAAATACTATTATATATGAATGTTGACACCTGATTCTGTCCATCCGTTCTACTACCCGTCCGAAGAGGATACCTGTACAAAAGTCCTGACAGCTTGGGCCGCCGGTGAACTTTTTCGGTGTGAGAGTTACTGAAGGTTTCAAGATAGGTTAACAATGAAGGCCTAAGTATCTAGTAGAGCAATAATAATCGTAAACCTTGTCTCCATTATTAACCGGGTATTTATAATACTTACTTGATTCTTACCAATCCTATTAGGAATGTCCATCGACGAGTTGTAATTGAATAGAAAGGTGACTATCCTAAACCATCAAGGACACATGACCCCTACTCTAATTAGGATTAGATGTAGTAAGTAGTCATCATCCGAATTGGTTTAGGAATCCAACCCAAGCCTATCGCACTAAAGAGTCCTTATAAGCAACTGCCAAGTTGATGGATCATTGGGCCTAGCCCAATATTAACTACCCAATCAGGCTTAGCGAAATATATGTCCTAACATTGTCCCCCACTCCTCTAGTATATAAATGTGCTGGGGGAGTAAACTAAAAAATTCTGAAGGTACATGTAAGCGGACAAATCCAGAGTGAAATTAACTTTTTGGGACTCTAGATGTATCAACACAAGAGATATCAGACCAAAGACAGATCCTCTTTAAACTTTATATAGAAATTCAGGGGCAAAGTAACAGAGGAGAAAAACTCATTCGGGAACCTGGAAGCATCGAACTTAAGGGAAAGCTCCTTCGAAAAGATAAAAGCATTTGACCGAAAGGAAAAATCTTTCAGGGACCCGGAGGCCTCTGATCGAAGAGAAAGCTCTTTCGGGAACCTGGAGGTATCATACCGAAAAGAAAGCCATTTCTAGAACCTGGAGATGGCAGATCGAGCAGGAAGCCCGTTCAAATTACCCTTAACCTTTATAATAGGACTTCAAGTGTGGGACTCTATGTACTAACCAGGCCCAAACGTTTATCGTCAAGCCCAACGTGTCCAGCTCAATAGCCTACACAAATGCCTCAGATTCCATTTTTTGAAATTCAAAACACCATTTGGACAGTTGGCAAGGAGCACGTGAGTAGAGTCATTATTACCCTACTGTAAAACACTACAAACGAACCCCATCCGTTAGATCACTCGTATCCGGACCGTTGAACGATGAATAAGATAAGGGAGGTATATCAATCGCTATTTTTTTTTACTGGAAGCAGTGTTTTTGAGAAAAAGACATCTAAGAGAGAATCTTGCCCACCGTTCAAGATTTTTTCATACAAGACCTAATTTTCCCTGATCATCGCTCCATTGATCTTTCTCTAATCACCAACTAAGTTCCTTGCCTTCTCATCTTCAATATTTCAAAATGGTAAAAAGTTCAAAAAACATGAGATCACATGCTTCGTCTTCCTGGGTTGAAGACGAGGTTACTGTCGCCGAACCAGGGATCCTAGAAGGTCAACCATAGAAACCTTTAGTTGTTGTGCAGATGAGAGATATAGAAGAATACAATAGGAGCAAATACTTCACCATTCTATATAAAGTAGCAAACATCCCTTCTTCCATCTGAAACCATCACGATAATCTATTACGAACAAAATTTTATATTCCAAAGTCGTACAAAATTAAGAGGCCCGAGGCTGGTGAAAGAATATATTATCAGTTCGAGAGGGGATGGATTTCAATTTATCGACAGATGCTGATCTTTGGGGTCCGATTCCCTCTTCTCTCGTTCGTACTTGAGTTACTTCATACACGGGGCTTAGTTTAAATCAATTGTCCCCCAATTCGTTCATTCATTTGAACAGTTTCATCACCTTTTGTGCTTCTGAGTCAACCCCCTCAACCATAGATTTCTTTTTTCAATTCTTTTCCATCACCAATAATAAAGAAAATCGATTCTTCCAAATAATAAAGAACACCAAAAAGGAGACCTTAATGGAGACCCCTTCGAGTAATAAAGGGTGGCATGGGGATTGGTTCTTCATTAAGGGGCTGGACACTGAGATGGTCGGACCTTAGGCAGACTCGAACAAAGACCAGCTAAATCCAAAATGGATCACACGAGCAAAGTTAGAGGCGTTCAAGGTCTTATATTCCAAGAGACCGTATGTGAAATGGGACTGGGACCTCCTTAACGACCATGACTGGTTGTATTCTTTCGGCTGTAAGTCATCTGCCATGTGTACCATGCGAGTTTCCTTATTCTGAATTTGATAAGATACTAATTCTTCTGTTCTGACTGTGTTATAATGGCCAATCAAATAAAGAACCTTGATAATGAAGCCATACTTAAGGCAACTGGGGTCCCGAGGGTAAAACTGAGCAGCACCGAGAAAGTAAAAGCGGCCCGTAATTTAAGGCTACAAAATCCAAAGGCCCGACGGAAGAGCCAGTCATTGTCGAGATGGTGACGGAGTCCTCCCATATGGATTATAGTGTTAAACCTACAAGGGATGAAGCAACTGCTTCTAAAGAACCGAGGCCAAGTAGGCCGAAGATAAAGAAGAGAAGATTAGTACTTCGATCTTCGTTGGAGGCAGGAGTCGGACTGGCTCCACTTCCCCAAGGATCCCCGAGCAACCCACCAACCAAATTGGCCATTATCGAACAGTCGAAAGAGCCACTAGTCCCTCCTTCTCAAACCACTAAGTCAATCGCCACAAAGGAATATGAGTCGTTGAAGAAGAAACAAAAAGGACCTGTTGATCATCTGAAGATGACTGAAGATAGAAGAACAGAGGAAGGACTAAGTCTGAATAATTTGGGTTTCTCAATGATCCTTTTTGCTACCACAGGCTACGAGAACATTGACTTGAAGACATTGATGGATATGTTGTTCTCCTTTCCCGCGAAGGTAAGCCTCTCTCGATGATTGTCTTTGTTGGTTTTTAATGCACTACATTTTCCGTTTCTAACAGTCTGAACACATTTTCGTAGGGAAACGTCATTCTTTTGCGAGTGTTTGATGAGCAGAAATCTCTAGAGCGTAGATTGGAAGAAAGCTCCAAAGAGCGTACTAAGGCCGTATAAAATCATCACAAAATTTGGCATCAGCTGAAGGCCCAACACGATGCCTTCCATGTCATGAAAAATGATTATGAGGAAATACGGAAGGAGAGAACCAAAAAAGATAAGGAGATCAACTGCCTGTAGGCCCAGTTGCAAGACTTTGAGAAGAGGAGGACCCAAGCTATTGAACTGACCGAAGTTAAGGAACGCAAGAAAGTTCTTCTTGAGAAGAATTAACAAGAGCTCGAGGCCCAAGTCCAGAGTCAAAAGGAGCTACTTGATCAATCGAAGAGTATCAACAAGCTTCAAACTAATCAGATAAAAAACCTCAAGGATAATATCAAGCTGATTATTGAAGGTTGGGCTGCTAAGGAGGCCGATTGGTTGAGAGGGCCGATAGCCTCTGCTTCCCCGAGCGTTCTAGCTCTAAAACTTTGGCAAAAGGTTATTGACGAGCACAAAGTCTCGGATAACTTTCAAAAAGATGTCTATTTTGCCATGGTGAACGAGTTCAATGATGGCTTTGAATTTGCTCTAGAACTTACTAGGGAGAAAGGTTATGACCCCGATCAACTGGGAATTGTTATTCCAGATGATTGATTATATTAATTTATTTTTTTATTTGTAATCCCAAGAGACTTGAATCGTGAATTCAATTTTTGTTATAACCGAATGATTATCTAGTTATTTATTTTATTATTTTTTTCTCATGAGTTAAGTTTTATCATCTGCATGTATAACTATTTACTTATACTGTTTCACCCCCACTAGCTTGATCAGATAAATACCCGATGAGGCTAGGAGATGAATTTAAAGTATACGTATCAAAACAACAATACAAAAATAAGATTCTTATTAATTTAAAAAAAATAACACTTTTGGCTAAACCATAGTCTCAAAATTTTACCAAGTATAAAAAATCTTAACAATTGATAATACCTACGAAGCCGAACGGCATGCCAAGTATTAGGAACATTTCTCCCATCCATGTGCTGAAGCTTGTACGTACCAGCCCTCAAACCTCGATCACCAATTAGGGCCTTTCCCATGTGGGCATCAATTTTCCAGTATCCCGATGTGTAGATGCTTTGGCATGCCGAAAGACTAAGTCGCCTATATTGAATGATATGTTTTTGACATTTTTATTAAAGTGCCTGACATGCGTTGTTGTTAAGTGGCTAACCTGAGGACTACTGAATCTCGCTCCTATTCCAATAGGTCTAGATTCTGCCAAAAAAGTACTTCGCTGTTGAGTATTTCGTCAAAATTCTAGACTCTAAGTGAAAGTATCCCAATCTCAACAGGTATCAAGGCCTCGGCTCCATAGGCCAGTTTGAAAGGTGTCTCTCCCGTAATAGTCCGATGAGTTATTCGGTAAGCTCAGAGAACGGGCAGAAGCTCTTCAGGCCAAGCCCCTTTTGTGTCTTCCAATCTTCATTTTATTCCGTTAAAAAGCGTCCTGTTGGTGACTTCCACCTGACCATTGGCTTGAGGATGAGCTACCGACGTCCGATGATGTTGAATGTTGAGTTCACTTAAAAATCCTTTGAATTCCCTGCCTACGAACTGAAGTTCATTATCAGAGACCAAGACTAGCAGTATGCCGAACAGGTAAACTACCTGCTCTTTGAAGAATTGAAGACATGTGTGCTCTGTGATTCTGGTAAGGGGCTTGGATTTTACCCATTTGGTGAAATAATCGAGAGCTACAATCACAAACTTTACTTAACCCTTTCCTAGTAGAAGCGGGCCTAAAATATCTATTCCCCAGATTTTAAAAGGTATTGGAGATAGTATGGGGGCAAGTTCTTTGGGAGGTTGATGTGGGACATATGCAAACAGTTGACACTTGTGACATTTTCTGACAAAGTCTTTGGCATCCTAAAGTATGGTCGGCCAGAAATATCTTTGTCTCAATATTTTATGGGCAAGTGTTTTTGCCTCCACATGATCCCCGCAGATTCCTTCGTGGACTTCCCGAAGAGCATAATCGGATTCCCTAGGGCCGAGACACCAAAGTAACGGGAAAGAATAAGATCTTTGGTATAATTAATCATTGATAATACAATATTTGGAAGATTTATACTTTATCCTTCGGGCTAAAGATGTATCTTTAGGTAACTCTTCGGTTTGAAGGAATTTGAAGATCGACATCATCCACGAATCCTTTTGCTTTATATCCATTACTGTCTGAATCATGGTGCTCGAATGTTAAAGGTCTTCCAAATAAACAGGACCCTCTAACTCCCCCTAATCAGTAGTTGCTAATTTGAAAAGGGCATCGACCATTGTATTTTCTGACCTAACTATATCGAGTATCTGATGCTTTGGAAAGAATGCCAGTAATGACCGTACTAATGGAAGATATGCATGTAAGTGCACATCTTTTACTTCGTATTCCCCCAAGACTTATTTTATCACTAGCTGGGAGTCATTATAAACTACCAAGTTTGTTACCTCTAAACTTCGGACCAACTTCAATCCTGCCACTAACGCTTCATACTCTGCAATGTTGTTGGTGGCGATGAACCCAAACCGTATAGATTATTGCACTTTAAACCTTTCAGAGAAGTGAGGATTATTCCTGCCCCGCTCCTCGTCCTAGTAGCGGATCCGTCTACAAATAGTGTCCAGACAGGTTCTTCGGGAATCCCTATCAAATTATCACAATCAGTTTATTTTTCTTCTGGATCATCGGAGAAGGAGCACTCAATGATAAAGTCTGTGAGTGTTTGTGCTTTAATGGCCATCCGAGGACAAAATTCTAAGTTGAATTGACTCAGTTTTATGGCCCATATTGCCAGCCTTCCCGATGATCTGGTCTGTATAGAACTTTTCGAATAGGCTGATCTGTGAGGATGAGGACAGTCTACCCTTTGAAGTAATATCGAAGTTTTTGACTAGAAATAACCAATGCATAAGCTAACTTCTCTAACTTTGGGTATCTGGTTTTAGCGTCCCGAAGAGCATGACTTACATAATACACAGGTTTTTGCCCTTGAGAATCTTTCTTCACTAGAGTTGACTTAATTGCCAAAGACGTAGCGGACATATATAACTGTAGATCCTCCTCAAGAAGAGCCTTACTAAGGATTGAGGGAGAAGATATGTACTTTTTAATTTGATCAAAAGCTTCTTGACATTCCTCGGTCCATAGAAATATTTTCTGATTTTGGGCCCCCTTCAGAGTTCTAAAGAAGGGGAGACATTTTTCAGCTAGTTAGGCCACAAATCGCCGAAGGGCCGCCAGTCTTCCAGTCAACTTTTGTATTTCCTTGAAATTTTTTGGTGGCTAAATTTTTAGAATAACCAATATCTTTTCGAAATTTTCCTCTATCCCTCTCCGGCTAACCATATATCCCAAAAATTTGCTTGACCCAAGCCCAAAGGTGCATTTGGTCAGGTTGAGCCTCATATTGTAAGATCTGACATTCGCGAAGCATTTTTTTAGGTCTGATAAATGATCTTCTTCCTTCATGCTTCGGACAATCATGTCATCGACATAGACTTTCATATTTCTCCCAATCTGGTTACTAAATACTTTGTTCATCATTCTTTGATATGTGGCTCCCGCGTTGATTAAATTGAAAGACATTACCTTGTAAGCATAGATGGCTCTATGAGTGATGAATGTCGTCTTTGGTATATCATCTTCGTGTACAACAATTTGATTGTACCTGGAGTATGCATCCAGGAAGCTCATGACAGTATGGCTTGAGGTTGAATCGATTAATTGATCGATGCTCGGGAGTGGATAATAATCTTTAGGACATGCCTTGTTCAAGTCTGTATAGTCCACACACATCCTCTACTTTATGTTATATTTCTTAACCAGCACTACATTGGCGAGCCATTCTGGGTAAGCGATTTCAAAGACAAAGTCAGTAGCCAATAGTTTTTCAATTTCTTCATCGATTACCTTTTATTGCTCGGGAGCGAAGTTGCGTCTCTTCTATTTTACAGGCTTAGAGCTTGGGTTGACACTTAGTTGGTGGATGGCTTCAACTTTGTCAATCCTTGGTATGACGACTGTAGTCCATACGAAGATGTCAGAATATTCCTGTAAAAGGGTAACCAGCCGAGACCTAGTATTTTCCTAAAGTCTGGTCCTAATTTGTACTGTTTTCTCATCACTCCCTTGAAATAAAGAAATATCTTTAGTATCTTTGGCAGGTGTTGTGATTGGCTCGGTACATCTTTCGGTGAAGGGTTCACATTCGATTTTTATTGTTTTCTTTAGCTTACTGACTCCAATAGAAGATGCCTGAATGGTTTGGAGATAACACCTGCGAGATAGATCCTGATCATCGACTGCCTCCTCGATCCTATTTTTGATTGGAAATTTTATTTTTAGATGCGAGATTGAGGTAACTGCTTTGAGTGCTGACAAAGTTGTTCTTCCTAGGATAGCAATATAGTTACTTTCCATTTGAATTACATAAAATCGAACCATAATTGAGGCTTACTTCGGGGGAGTCCCAAAAATTACTGGCAATTCGATCATCCCTACTATACAGACTAGATTATTTCCAAACCCGTACAAGGGGAACTCATTGCAGATATCTAGCTTCCTTCCCCCCAAGTCCAGGCGATTATACACTTGGCTATAGAGTACATTGACTGAACTTTCATTATCAACGAGCATCCATTTCATGTCCATAGTTCCCACCTGTGCGGTAATGATTATGGCATCTTGGTGAGGTGTGACCATCCCCGAAGGGTAATCGTCATCAGAGAATGTGATGTGGTCGGTTTTGATGTCATGTTATTTACCGGATACTAGATGAACCTCTCTAACGAAAGCCTTTCTCTTTCTATTAGACAGGGTGGAAATGGAGCCTCCGCAAATGATATCAATAACTCTTGCCTCAAAAGGGGGAAGCGGCTCAATACGATCGAATGGTGATGGCCTGTAGGACTCGATGACATAACAATCAAGATTACCATTTTGTACCTATTTTTCTAAGAAGTCTTTCAGCTGGTAGCAGTCTTCGGTATCATGCCCCTTTGCTTCATGATATGCACAATATCTATCCATGTTTTTCTATCTTACGAACACTCGAATTTTCGGAGACTTCTCATAGAAGGGTTAATTTTTGATTTCTTTGATGATATTGATTTTACTGGTGTTTAGGGGCGTGTAGTCCTTGTCGCTACCTCTATTGCTTCTATCCTTTGGGGGATCGTTCTTCTGTTGTCGATCCCCTTTAGAGTCCTTTTCTGCCATTTACCTTCTTGTCATTGGATTTCTTATCGACATTATCACCTCCGGGGTCTCTCTGGTGAAAATCACTTGTGTTTTTCGAAGAACCTCGAAGATTAGCGAGTGCCTCTTCCAACTCCACGAACTTGTCGACTTTTTCATAAGTCTCAAATAAAGTTTTTGGTGCCCTTGAGATAAGCTCTTCAATTAGCCTGCCAGATTTGTCAACATTTAATCCCATAGTCAAAAATTGGATTACCTATTTCGGGTCGATCCCATTGATCTCAAAAATAGCCTCCCAAAGCCTCTTAATGTACTGTCGAAGAGTTTTATTCGGCTTTTGTTTCACCTATAGGAGGGATGTCATCATTCTAGCTCGTCTTTTGTTGTTGCCGAAGCGAGTGTGAAATTGGTCCTACAACTTTTCTCGCAAATTAATTGATCTGGATGGAATGGAGATGATCCACTCCCTGGCAGTTTTCTTCAGGTTAGATAAAAATAGGTGGCACATCGCTACTGCATTATGGTCGTGAAAGTGCATGGCATGTTCGAAAGAATAGGTGTGATCGTGGGGGTCTCCCGTATGGCTTTCATGGCTACGTCTGTCATCTTGGTCTTTCCTTGAAGGTGATCTGGCTCACTTTCGAAAATCCGCTGTGAAAATTGATTTGGAACTGACCGGCTTCCTGTCTCAATCCCGAGCTCCATCTCTATGTCGCTCCTGGTGTCTATCGTCGCGTCGGTCACGATGTTCTGAGCGAGAGGCCGAGTCTCTCTAGCTTAAAAGGTCATGTCCTACCTCGTTCAATTCCTCGTATTATTTATCAAGCTCTTTCTAGTGGATGTCTAGAGCTTTTTTCTTATTGAGGATTGCTTGGAGGCGACATTCTGTATTTACTATCGTCTCCCAACGAGACTGAGATGGAGGTGGTCGTCGTGAATTGTTTTGACTTCAGTGCAACTTTGAGGTTGTCATGTCAATTCTTTCTAATGGAACTTATACTTGGTACTAAATACTAGAGCTCCTCCTTCTAGCGCCAATGTTGACGTCTGATTCTGTCCGTCTGTTCTATTGCCCGTGCGAAGAGGATACCTGCACAAAAGTCCTGATAAGTTGGGCCACCAGTGGACTTCTCCGATATGAAAGTTAGTAAATGTTTCAAAATAGGTCAACAAATGAGGCCTAATAGTAAAGCAATAATAATCATAACCACCGCCTCCATCATTAACCGGGTATTTATAATACTTACTTGATTCTTACCAATCCTACTAGGAATGTCTATCGATGAGTTGTAATTAAATAGGAAGGTGACTATCCTAAATCATCTAGGACACGTGACAATTACTCTAATTAGGATTAGATGTAGTAAGTAGTCATCATCCGGATTGGTTTAGGAATCCCTCAAGCTTATCAGACTAAGGATGTGACACCCCCAAATCTGGGCCCACACAGCCCAAATTTTAGTTGTCAAAATACACAACAACTGTTACAATACAACGAATAACATACCACAATACAGTATACAACTAAGTCCTCATTATCATTGTCACACTATTTTACAACTTATGAAGACTAATATAGCTACAATTCGGACCTTCACACCATCTTTTGACTAGACTCAGCTACTCTCATCTCCTATTGAAAAATAATGGAACAAAAGGAAATGGTGAGTTGGAATAACCTAGTAAAGAATATCATGACTAAGATAATAACAAATAAATTATCATTAGTTTTCAACAGTTTAGTTTTTTGATAGAATAATTTAAACGACAAGTTTTAATTCAACAACTGCAGTTAAGTTCTTAAACAAAGTTCAGATCCAAAACTGTAGCAGAATAACAACCATTAGAAAAATCATATGTACCATGATGTCCACTCGCTTCTCTTTTTAAGAAAAATATCATCAACTTTTATCATTTGAAACATCACTGGCCATGATAATAAAATTTCACAGTTCCTGATCATAATCATGGAAGTCAACAATTCATCTTTGTACTATGGGCCAAAGATATTCAATATAGCACCAACGGTCATGATTATACCAGTCTACAGTCTTTGGTTATAATCATACAAAACAACAGTTCATCTTTGCCCCAGGCCAAAGAGAACATTCACCACGTATATCGCCTTTAACCTATCAACACGTTTATCCAATCTGTGCCCCAAGCCACAGATATTAACAATAATTTGATTCTTGATTATTAGAATAATAACAGAGATATTAATAATGAACAAAAGAAACAGGATAAACAACAAATATCGAAAGTTTACAATTTTTACTTTGTGAATATTCAAATAATGTTCAAATTATCAACATGATGTGGAGTGAAATTATAAAATGATATTTAAGATCCACTGTTCAGAATAACGGTTACAATTCAATAAAAAGGTTCACGTAAATAGGAAAGTGTAATTAAAATGATATTAAATGAAGAGCAAACTATTAAGGAACATATAATCATTTCAAAAGTTTTACCGAATAATATTTACCATAGTAAGTTTAAGATTATAAAAGAAATGATATCCCTTACCGTGATAAGTTTGAATAATGAAAGATGAAAAAGATGGTATCCCTTACAAGTAAGAAACAAAATAATATCCATTTATGATAATGAAAGAATGATACTCATTACCTTATCACGTGACTGGATATTGATAAAAATAAGGTTGATCAACTTGAAAAATTCATGCACTTCTTTTGGTTTACAAACACTCAAGATAACCTTACTATTCTCAGAAAAAACTAATAAAATACTTGTAGAAAAATTTTATGTTTTAGATGTGATTTTTTTATTTAGTTGAGCAAGCTATTTATAGGAGAAAAAAAGTTACTATGCGCGGTATGTGGCTGGCGTGTTGCACACCAGCCTGAGAAATTCAGGGCAGCAGCCTGGCTGCTTTCTCACCAACCCAACAACTCATTTTTCATGTCATTTCTCATGTGGCCCCCACAAAGGGCCACATGTTTATTATTCAAAATAATAATAATTTTTTTTTTTAATATTTCTTCCTGTGGGTCCAACATATATAATAAAATAATGTTACAATAATAATTCAATAATAATGTAAGAAACACGTTACAGATTATTATTAATTTAATAATATAAATTACACTATATTTGTTACTGTGACAATTATTAGGTTCAATAATTTTAAAATATAGTGCAATAACAATTATTGATTCAATGATATAAAATAGAGTGTAACGACAATTATTGAATCAATAATGCAAAATACTATGTAACAACAATTATTGATGAATATTGTGCAATGACCACGTTATCAGATCAATAATATGAGATACTGTGCAATACCGTGTGCTACTGTAGAATACCATGTGCTACAGTAAAATACCATATGCTACTATTCTTTTATCACCGATATTTTAATAGTTAAAAATGATAACACCGTTAACTATTTTTATTTAAAAAGATTACTTCTGGCATTTTCTATATCCGATAACTATTCCGTTTTGGGGTCCACCAATGATTAGTTATTTCGGCGCCGTCGTACGACCGAATATTCCCTAACAAAACGAATATTCTCCGACAAAATAAAATTTGCACATAACATCCTTAACTTTTAACTTTGTCAATTTAACTACTTACTGTTTCAAGAAAAATATATATGAAAAAAAATTAATTTTGTATTTCATAAAATTTGGGGTCTTACAACCTCCCCTCCTTATGAAATTTCATCCCCGAAATTGATGTACCTGGCATTTCGAAGAGATAAGGATACTTAGATGTCATCTTAGATTCTAGCTCCCAAGTCATTTCCTCAGTATCTTGGTTCCTCCATAAAACCTTGACTTGAGGTATAACCTTTGAGCGTAGGATCTGCTCCTTCTTATTTAGGATCTTAACAGGTACCTCCTCGTACGTTAAATTCTCTACTATAACGTCTGGTTCTAACTCGATGACGTGGTTTGGGTCCTTCACATATTTACGTAACATAGATATGTGAAAAATATTATAGATGCGGGACATACTTGGTGATAAAGCTAGTCTGTAGGCCCCAGTTCCTACTCGATCGAGGATTTCAAATGGGCCAGTAAATCGAGGGTTGAGCTTTCCTTTCTTTCTGAATCTCGTAACTCCTTTCCATGGAGAAACATGTAAAAATACATGGTCTACGATGTTGAAACTTTCGTCCATTCGATGAAGATTAACATAACTCTTTTGTCGTTTTTGTGTGGTCGTTGTCGGATCATTTGAATCTTTTCTATTGTCAAGCGTACCAACTCAGGTCCTAACAATTTTGCTTCTCCTACCTCATTCCAACATACTGGAGAGCGACACTTGCGTCCATATAAAGCCTCGAATGGAGCCATGCCTATACTTGCTTGGTAACTGTTGTTGTAGGAAAATTCAACCAATGGCTAGTACTTATCCCAACTTCCTTTGAAGTCCAGTACGCAAAGTCTCAAAAGATCTTCGAGGGTATGGATCGTCCTTTTCGATTGTCCGTCCGTTTGAGGATGGTATGCAGAACTAAAACATAGTTCAATGCCCATAGTTTTTTGTAGACTGATCCAAAAGCGTGAAAAGAATCTAGGATCTAGATCAGAAACTATGGAAACTGGCATGCCATGCAATCTCACAATCTCATTTATGTACATACCGGCAAGACGCTTAAGTGAAAAGTTTTCTCGTATAGGCAAGAAATGAGCTGATTTGGTCAATCTATCTACGATGACCCAAATTGCATCTAAGCCTTGAGAAACTTTGGGAAGACCCGTCATGAAGTCCATATTGATGTGTTCCCACTTCCATTCGTGAACCTCAAGTGGTTACAAAGGACCTTTAGGCACTTGATGCTCTGCCTTGACACGTTGACAAGTTAGGCACCTTGAGATAAACTCTGCAATCTCCTTTTTCATATTGTTCCACCAAAATGTATGTCAAAGATCACGATACATCTTGACACCTCCTGGGTGGATTGCAAACGGCGTGTTGTGTGCCTCCATCATGATTTTATGCCTCAATTCAGGATTGTTAGGAACACATAATCGAGAGTTGACTCGAAGTATTCCTTTATCGTCGATTCTTGCTTCAGGAATGGTACATTTTTGTACTTTCTTCATCATGTTCATCAGTTACTGATCAGTAGCTTGAGCAACTTTAATTTTATCGATTAAAGCCGGTTCTACTCGCACGTGCACAATCTTCAAGTGGGTCCCTGGTATCTTTAGCTCTATCTCCATCTTTTGTAAATCATACAAAATACATTTTTGTGTTTTCAGCAGTGCACTTGTACTCGCATAAGATCTTCTACTTAAAGCGTCAGCTACAACGTTAGCCTTTCCCAGGTGATACTGGATGGTGTGATTGTAATCCTTTAACAGTTCAAGCTAACGTCGTTGTCGCATGTTGAGTTCCTTCTAAGTGAAGAAATACTTTAGGCTTTTATGATTTGTATAGATACCCATTTTTTCTCCGTACAAGTAGTGTCTCCAGATCTTCAACGCAAAAACGACAGCTGTCAACTCTAGATCATGAGTAGGATAATTTTTCTCATAATCTTTGAGTTGTCGAGATGCATAACATTTTCATGTTGCATAAAAACACAACCTAGACCTTTGCCTGAAGCATTACTATAGATAACAAATTCTTCCGATCCTAATGGTATGGTCAGAACAGGAGCTGAAACAAGTCTTCTCTTGAGTTCTTGGAAACTTTTCTGACATTCCTCACTCCATACGAATTTGGTGCTTTTCCGAGTAAGCTGAGTTAATGGAGTGGTGATTTGAGAAAATCCTACTACGAATCTCCAATAATAACCAGCTAGACCTAGAAAGCTTCGAACTTCCGTTACTGTCTTAGGTTGTTCCCAATTTAGTATTGCTTCAATCTTCACAGGGTCAACCGATATTCCCTGTCTTGAAATTACATGCCCAAGGAACGTAATTTTCTAAATCCAGAACTCACATTTCCTCAACTTGGCATATAGTTTTTCTCGCGAAGCTTTTGAAGTATCAATCTCAGGTGTTGTTCATGATCCTCACGACTCTTGGAGTATATGAGGATGTCATCAATAAAGACAACCACAAAATGATACAAATATTCTTTGAATATTCAGTTCATCATGTCCATAAAAGCTGCAAGAGCATTGGTTAGTCCAAAAGGCATAACTAAAAACTCATAATGCCCATAACGAGTTCTGAAAGTAGTCATTGGAATGTCCTCAGCCTTAACCTTTAACTGATGATATCCAGAATGGAGATTAATCTTTGAGAAATGTTGAGCACCCAGCAATTGACCGAACATGTCATCAATCCGAGGTAACAAGTACCTGTTTTTGATGGTGACATAATTCAATTTTTGGTAGTCAATGCACAATCTCATACTCTCGTCTTTCTTCTTCACAAATAGAACAGGAGCACCCCAAGGTGATGCACTCGGACGAATGAAACCAGTATCCAACAATTCCTGTAGTTGGACTTTTAACTCTTGAAGTTCAATGGGAATTATTCGGTATAGGGCTTTGGAAATGGGCTTAGTACCGGGTTTAAGATCGATACAGAATTCAATTTCACGGTTTGGGGGTAAGCCAGGAAGTTCCTCAGGAAAAACGTCAGAAAACTCATTAACAATGGGGATATCATTCAAGTTTGACGTGTTTTTGTTCAACTCAGTGACATGAGATAAAAAGGCTTGACATCCATTTTTCAATAAACGAATGGTTTTATGGCTAGAAATAACAGTTATAGATTTCATTGGTTTAGTTGCTTGAATTTGCATGACAGGTTGATTAGGAATATGAAAACTAATAATCTTATGAAAACAATCAATTTTAGCATGATGGGTAGTCAACCAATCTATTCATAAAATCAAATCAAATTCATGCATTTCCAAAGAAATAAGGTCAACGGGTAATGTGAGGTTGTTGATTTGAACTAGGCAAGATTTATAAACAGTAGATGTAATAATCATTTCTCCTAATAGGGTTTCAACTGATAAGTCAAAGTTTAAGATTTCAGGAGTTAAGTTTAATCGTTGAGCACACGTAGGTGAGATAAAAGAATGGGTAGAACCAGTATCTAACAGGGCATAGACTTCAAGAAAAATTATAAATAGCTTACCGGTTATCACTTCGTTCGAGTTTCGTGCCGTTTGGGATGTCACAACAAAAGCTCTCCCTTGAACTACCGATTTTTACTTATATGTGCTAGCTTTTGGTATCATTATTGCAGCTGGACTTGATTTTGTAACAGGACAAAATTGAGCAACGTGACCCTCATTCCCACAACTGTAGCACAACTTGGACTGCTGAGTACAGTTTGGGCTTATATGACCCTCCTGACCACACCTGTAGCATCTTACCGGTGGTCGATCTCCTCCCCTTGAAATTGGTGCCGGTGCTGGTACTGGTACCGGTGCACTTCCATAATCATTATGGGATCTCTTTCTCTTGAAATTGTTCCCACTAGATTATCATCTTCTGTTATTCGATGCTGGATTACCACCGAAATATTGGTTACCTTCTCTAGGTTTCTTGTTTCTGTTGTTGTTGTCATTTCTCTCTCTATGTTGATCATTGACTCTTGGCTGCAATATTTCATCTGTTTGCTCTACCCTTTGAGCTCTATCCACAACATCTGAATACAAACTAAATTTATGAGAGCTAAGTTGTTGACGAATTTTGAATCTCAAACCTCGTAGGAACATCCGACTCATTCGTGTTTCGTCATCCACAAAATGGGTGGCAAAATGAGATAGCTTGGCAAACTTAGCTTCATATTGTGAGACTGTTATGTTTTCCTGCTCCAGCTTAATGAATTCCACCTCTTTCATATGGCAGATGCTTTCTGGGAAGTACTTTTCATTAAACAACTCTTGAAATTATGTCCAAGACATTTCAAGTGCTGAAGGGTGGATACGTTTTACCACTTTCCACCAATGGTCCGCCTCACCTCGTAACATAAAAGTGGCAAATGACACATTCTGATCATCAACGCATTGTAAGACATCAAATATTTTTGTCGTCTGCTTCAGCTACGCCTTCGCTTTGTGTGGGTCAGGCTTCCCGAAAATTCAGGTGGTCCCAATTCTTTAAATTGTTTAACAGTGACCGTCCTCGAATTACCAGCATTTCTTCTGTTATTATTGACTAGATTTTCTCCTGCCTTAATTTTGCATGAACTGCATGAAATTCCTAAATAATCCATCGTTCATCATGTTATCAGGAACATTATTTCCTGAGTTGGTAGGAGGATTGTTTGTGGCCTCTTGATTCTCAGCTACATTGGCTTCAGGCATTCCATAGTTAACTTCCTGATTTTCAGATGTCATACTTAAATGTGGTCACAAAATAAATGTTAGTTAAACAAATTGACTCTTCACTTCCTGTCCCTACATTCAAATCGACTCGTTAGATAATAAAATCTAACTTAAGTGGGGCACTCTACTGACTGATTCTATTCGTCTCTCCCCTCCTATTTCTAACCCTAGATCTCCATTAAAAACCATATCTCTAAGCTCTGATGCCAACTGTGACACCCCCAAATTTGGGCTCACACAGCCCAAACTTGAGTTGTCAAAATACATAACAACTATTACAATACAACGTACAACGCAACACAATACAATACGCAACTAAGTCTTCATTATTATTGTTACACTATTTTACAACTTATGAAGACTAATACAGCTACAACTCGGACCTTCACTCTATCCCCCGACTAGACCCAACTACTCTCTCATCTCCTATTGAAAAACAATGAAACAAACGGAAAGGGTGACCTCAAATAGCCCAGTAAAGAATATCATAACTAAGATAATGACAAATAAATTATCGTTAGCCTTCAACAGTTTAGTTTTTTGATAGAATAATTAAAATGGCAAGTTTTAATTCAACAATTGCAGTTAAGTTCTTAAACAAAGTTCAGATCAATAACTGTAGCAGAATAACAGCCATTAGAAAAATCATATGGACCATGATGTCCACTCGCTTCTCTTTTTAAGAAAAATATCATCAACTTTTATCATCTGAAACACCACTGGCCATGATAATACAATTTCACAGTTCCTAGTCATAATCATGGAAGTCAACAATTCATCTTTGTACTATGGGCCAAAGATATTCAATATAGCACCAACGGTCATGATTATACAAGTCTACAACCTTTGGTTATAATCATACCAAACAACAGTTCATCTTTGCCCCAGGCCAAAGAGAACATTCATCACGTGCCTTAAAAGACACATCATCAAATATATCGCCATTAACCTATCAACGCCTTTAACCTATCAACAATTTTATCAAATCTGTGCCCCAGGCCACAGATATCAATAATAATTTAATTCTTGATTATTAGAATAATAACATAGATATTAATAATGAACAAAAGAAACAGGATAAACAACAAATATCGAAAGTTTACAATTTTTACTTTGTGCAGATTCAAATAATGTTCAAATTATCAACATGATGTGGAGTGAAATTCAAAAATGATATTCAAGATCCACTGTTCATAATAACGGTTACAGTTCAATAGAAAGGTTTACGTAAATAGGAAGGTGCAATTGAAATGATATTAAATGAAGCGCAAATTATTAAGAAACATATAATCATTTCAAAAGTTTTACCGAATAATACTTATCATAGTAAGTTTAAGATTATAGAAGAAATGATATCCCTTACTGTGATAAGTTTGAATAATGGAATATGAAAAAGATGGTATCCCTTACAAGTAAGAAACAAAATAATATCCATTTATGATGATGAAAAGAATGATACTCCTTACCTTATCATGTGACTGGATATTGATAAAAATGAGGTTGATCAACTTGAAAAATTCCTGAACTTCTTTTGGTTTACAAACACTCAAGATAACCTTACTATTATCAGAGAAAACTCACAAAATACTTGTAGAAAAATTTTATGTTTTAGGTGTGATTTTTCTATTCAGCTGAGCGAGCTATTTATAGGAGAAAAAAAGTTACTATGCGCAGTAGGTGGCTGGCGTGCTGCACGCCAGCCTGAGAAATTCAGGGCAGCAGCCTGACTGCTTTCTCACCAACGCAACAACTCATTTTTCATGTCATTTCTCATGTGGCCCCCACAAATGGCCCACATGTTTATTATTCAAAATAATAATAAAAAAAAATTTATTTTTTTTTAATATTTCTTCCAGTGGGTCTAACATATATAATAAAATAATGCTACAACAATAATTCAATAATAATGTAAGAATTACGTTACAGATTATTATTAATTTAATAATATAAATTACTGTATATTTGCTACTATGACAATTATTAGGTTCAATAATTTTAAAATACAGTACAATAACAATTATTGATTCAATGATATAAAATACAGTGTAATGACAATTATTGAATCAATAATCCAAAATACTGTGTAATAACAATTATTGATGAATATTGTGCAATAACCACATTATCTGATCAATAATATGAGATACTGTACAATACCGTGTGCAACTGTAGAATACCGTATGCTACAGTAAAATATCATAAAATACCATATGTTACTATTATTTTATCACCGGTATTTTAACAGTTAAAAATGATAACACTGTTTACTATTTTTATTTAAAAGGGTTATTTATGTCTTTTTCTATATCCGACAAATATTCCATTATGGGGTCTACCAATGATTAGTTATTTCGGCGCTGTTGTACGACCCAATATTCCCCGACAAAACGAATATTCTCCGATAAAATAAAATTTGCACATAACATCCTTAACTTTTAACTTTGTTAATTTAACTACTTACTGTTTCAGAAAAAATATATATAAAGAAAAATTAATTTTGTATTTTATAAAATTCGAGGTCTTATAAAAGAGTCTTCATTAGTAACTTTCAAACTGATAAATCATTAAGCCTAACTTAATATTAATTACCTAATTAGACTTAACGAAATATACGCACTATTCTAATAAACTTTAAAGGCAATACTAGTGTAGTATTCTAATAAATTTTAAAGTCAATATCAAATAAATAAAATTTAAAATATATATATAGAATATAAAAAGAAAAGGAGGCATCCCCATCAAGTTTGTCAAGTTTGTCGGGGGAATAAATTCTTCCGCTTCGCCAATGACATTTGTGTGCAACTCCATCGGCCGGGGGGGGGGGGGGGATATTTTGTTTGACACAAACAGCTACATTTATAAATATTAAAAATATATTTTTAGTGGGGGGGGGGAATATTTTGTATGACACAAACAGCTACATTTATAAATATTAAAAATATATTTTTATTTTATATTTATTTCTAAAATAATAAATTAATAGTTCAGCAAGTTAAGATACATATATAGGTTGGAATTTCGGAGAAATAATAAAATAGTAAAATACTATTATATACGAATGTGTTTAAAATTTAATATCTTAAATTTTTGAGTCAAGCTAAAAAAATGTATTAGTCTCTCATGTACACTCACATAGCGAAATGCATAAAATTATATAAAGTGATAAGTCATTTTTTTAATTTAATAATGAACTCTATTAAATAACATATTTTTTTTAATTTATGTACTTATTGTTATCTTTTTCGGAAAAAAAAATTATACCTTAAATTACCATTTTAAGGACGGAGAGTATAATAACCGAAAGCAAGTTTAAGTAACATAGATGATAGTAACGAAATAAACACTAAAATCCAACTCATGCCGTCCTCCAATTTTGTTTATGAGTTTCGCTTCGAATAAAAAGAAAAATGATAGAAAAGGAAAATTCTTCTGTTCAACTTTCGAAAAGAAGAATATTTATCAAATGATGTCTAAATATACATAAAATTTCTATAAAATATGCATAAAAATTAATTTACATTCAACAGAATACTTAAATATATTTAAGTGAGGTACATTATTACATAAGGTAAATAGTGTGGTTAAGATTTGAACTTGCTTTATACTATCTTCTACTTTTATTTAATAATTTTTTGTCAAATTTTTTAAAAACAAAAGGCTGGTCCTCATATGGCTGGACCTAGTGGATTGCTCCGGAATTAAAGGAGAAATGAGTAGGGCTGAGAAAAAAAAAGGGGTAAAATCAAATTATTCAAAAAAAATTAACCGAATTATTTTAATTATTCGGTTATTTGCATTAATTCGGTTATAACCGTTTATATTTTTGGTATTCAATTTTGCATACGATTTTAAAAATTAGTCTATTCATACCCGAATAACCAATATTAAAAATTAAAAAAATAATATTTTAATATATGTGAAAATACTGAAACTTTCACATGAAGATGCTTAGTCTTCAAAATTATCACGGTTAGATACATGATTTTGGCATTTGTGTTTCATTCAGTTGCTAGTTAGTATTATAAATATAAATCATGAATATTTTGTTAATTTTAGGCTGTTGTGTTCTACTGCTAGTCTGATATTGTGGTTCGCTACGTTAAGTAATGTACTCTCTGTGCCTCAAAATATAAGATTGATGTTCAAATTTGTAGATTTGCCTCAAAATATAAGATTGATGTTCAAATTTGTAAATTTACATCATTCATTTAAATTTGAATATAATAAATCTTATAATTAGTAAAAAAAAAAAATTGATAATTTTTATTTGATAAAAATAAGCCATAATTTTGGTTATATACTAAAATAATCAAATAATATATTCAATTATTTGAATATTTTAAAATTTAAATATTTATTCAAATAATAAAATTATAAAAAATTTGATATTCAATAATTAACAAATTCGATTATAATTGAATACTCACCTTTAAACATAAGCAACACATCAAAAAAGGAAAAGAATAAAAGAAAACTTGTTGGCCCGGTAGTTGCGTAAACTCGTTAATGGAAAGGCAATAAAGCAGACAAGTGGTTGGAAAGCAGTGGTAACCTTCATGATTCAATTATTGATACCAAAGTCAGTGGGATTATATAGCTTTGCAAAATTTAGAAATTAGTATTAATTCTAATAGAGAATTATTGGCCTCGTTTGTACCTGTGTAAACACATTTATTGAAAGCCAATGGAAGAGATGACCGGTTCAAAGCAAAGCTACCTTCAACTACCTTCGTGGCTGAACATTAATAATCTATCTATGCCACATGTTTTACAAAATTTTAGTTGTTTTTTTATGTTTAGTCCTCTTACTAATTTTTTTTTACGTACTTCATCCTCAAATTAGAGTTATATTTCATCTTTGTCACCAAATTAATATCTGATGATCTCTATTACTTCGGGATGGTGTCTTTGATGTCTTTAAACCTCCAAACCCTTGCAATTAATGTATCTACAATGGTTAAATGGTTGTCGCTGTCGTGAGAGTGTAATCTTACCAAAAAGAGTGGACAATTCTTACTTATAGTGATGACAAGTCTCTCATGTGCCTTCCCCGTGTTCTACTCAATGCAGAAAAATTATTAGATATTTTTAGAGCATTTGTTATGTAGTGTCTTATATTATATATGTACTGTCATTTTAACACTTACATAACAGGTGTCCTAATATCACTGAATAATTACTCCCCAACGCAGGTATCATCGAACCGTGGGATGAGCCCACGTGGGTGCATGATCGCCCCACCCTAGGATTGGCTAGAAGTTGTCCATGTGTTCCCAAAATCCCATCTGAGTGCCATGAGTTATCCTGAAGACCCATGTTCTGCATGGACAATGCGGTGTCAATCAGCGGGTCCCTTAAATATCGTTTTCGGCTCTAAGTTGTCACGTGACACGCAGTGCCTTCTGATTGTGAGTACGGGCCTCAAGTGTTCGAGTGTGGACCTTTTATGGTATTTGGGCCATTGCCCCAACAATGTCCATTCTTATTTGGGTCATTTACATAAGTATACAACTTTTAAAAAATAATTATAAAAATAGTGCACTAAAAAAAATAATTACAAAAAAAGTACACTAACAAAAATAATTACAAAAAGAGTGCAAATGAGAAAAAAAAAGAAAACAGAGGAGAGAAAAAAAAGGACACATGTACCTTACTTCCTCCTTCTCCCCGTCTCCTCTCGTCTGCCTCTCCCCCCCTCCCGCTCCCGCTCCCGCTCCCGCTCCCGCTCCCGCTCCCGCCTCCGCTTGCCTCCTCCTTCCCCCCTCCCCGCTTCCCTCTTCCGTCCCTCATCCCCCTCCTCCTCCGCCTGCAACCTCCCTCCCCCCTCCCCGCTCCCCGCTCCCCGCCTGTCTCCTGCCTCCCCGCCTCCCTCCGTCCCCCCTCCCCTTCCAGCCTGTCTCCTCCTTCCCCCTCCCCGTCTCCCTCCTCAGTCCCCCATCCCCCTCCCGCTTCCCTCCTCCTCCCTTCCCCCTTGCCTCCTCCTCCCTTCCCCCCTCCCCGCCTGCCTCCTCCCTCCTCTGTCCCCCCGTCCCCGCCTCCCTCCCCCTGTCTCCTCCCTCTTCCGTACCCCCTCCCCGCCTGCCTCCTCCCTCACCCCTCCCCGCCTCCCTCCCCCCGCCTCCTCCATACAAAGGTAACCAACCCTATAATACAAAGGTAACCAAACCTCCCCGCCTGCCTCCTCCCTCCTCCATCCCCCGTCCCCGCCTCCCTCCCCCCATCTCCTCCCTCCTCCGTACCCCCTCCCCGCCTGCCTCCTCTTTCACCCCTCCCCGCCTCCTCCATACAAAGGTAATCAACCCTGTAATACAAAGGTAACCAAACCTTAATACAAAAGGTAACAAACCTTTAATACAAAGGTAACCAAACTTTAATACAAGGTAACCAACCCTTAGTACAAAGGTAACCAAACCTTAATACAGAGGTAACCAACCTTTAATACAAAAATAACCAAAATTAGTTACTACACATTCAGGAATTGGTTACCTCCATACTAGTGTTTGGTTACCTCTATACTTGTGTTTGGTCACCTAGAATTACTACACGAAAAAATAAATTATCAGAAATTTGTTACCTCAATAATAGTATTTGGTTACCTAGATTTACTTGTGCAGTCTTTAATTGGTCACTAGGATGAATTTAGGTACTGAGCCGTAGTTACTGCACATTCATGAATTGGTTACCTTCGTACTATTGTTTGGTTACCTATATTTACTTGTGTCATTGTTGTCGGTGATAACCAAACCTTAATACGGAGGTAACCACTTTAGCTTTTGTGGTCAAACACACACACTAAACACTAAGAACACATAACATCTAGCAGATCTGGCACCACCACCACCAGAACTAGCGCCACCACGATCAGATCTGGAGCCACCACGAGGGGAGAAGGAAGGGCAGAGTCAGGGGGATGAGGGGCGGGGATGGAGGGAGGAGGTGCGGGGGTGGGGTGAGGAAGGGGAGGAGGGACGGGGGCAGGGGGGGCGGTCGGAGGGGCTGGGGTGGGGGTGGTGGTCGGGGGGAGGAGGGGTGAGGGCGGGAGGAGGCGGGAGGAGAAGGGAGAAGGCGGGGAGAGGAGGTGCGGGCGTGGAGATAAGGGAGAGGAAAGGTGGGGACGGGGGGAGGCTGGCAGAGGGGATGAGGTGGGAGTTGGGCGGAGGAGGGGCTGGGGCGGGGGTAGTAGTAATTTCAATTTGAATTTTGAATTGTACAACCAACTAGAAAACATGAGCCACATCAGCAATCTATTAAATCACTCAACTAAAATAAAGAGATAAGAATACATTAATTATGTAATAAAAAATTACATATGCACTAAATCTGTAAATATTTTTTTAGTGCACTGTTATTGTAATATTTTTTTAAATGTATTATAAAATGTAATTGTCCCTTCTTATTTTAACCTTTGAACACATGATGTTTTTAATACGATCTATATTAGAACTATTTGATATAATGGTATATATTTGTAAGAAGTCTTGTTTCGATTTGTATCTAGTACATTTGATATACTGCTATACATTTCTAGGAAGCCTTATTTCGATTTGTGTCTAATACTCTGCAACATAATATTTTCATTGTTTTGTCTTGTTTTCACTGATAAAAAGATCCAGTAAAAATATATCAATTTTTTTTGCTATAAAAATATATGCAGCGGTAGGACTATATTATAGAGTTAGGTGTGTTGTATAACCAACTCATCTAAAAGTCTAAAGGGGTGTTTGTTTAGAACTTAATGCATCTGAATGGTTGAATCGATCAGTCCTTCAGTGCGTTTGTTTAAGACTGAATGACTGAATCGGTCAGATTTTTGGGTTGAATGACTAAGTTAAATTTTTTTGACTGAATGGTTAAATTCCTACTAAATAAAGTAAAAAAAAAAAAAAAAATTTAAAAAAAAAAAAATATATATATATATATATATTAAATATTATATTAAGTAATATTAAATCAATTTACAACAATTTTGAATTTTTTTAGAGGAATAAAATAGTAAAAATGTGTTATTCAGATGGTTCAGACATGTCACTTATCAAATAATTTTTTTCATTCAGTATTCAAAAATCTATTTCATTCAGTTCGTTCAGATTACTTAAATATTCAGAACTATTTTATTCAATTTTTATCAAATACTCCCCAAGTTACAAGATCTTACACACCTAAACCACTAATAACATGTTAAGTAACAAACTCATCTAAATGTTTCAAGTGTTAAGAGAGGTCTGATCAATATATATCGTGCTAAAAAGTTGGTGAGACCCAAATATGTACCGCAAAAATACCGATGGTCGATTGGACGAGTTGCAATAGTGAAGGTTCTAACTATTTGAATTTTTTTCTGTTGAATGTGTATTAATATCTTCGTATTTTCCTCATTATGCTTGTTATGTTTCTATATCTCCAAATAATGTCAATCTTTTATAATAAACAAACAAAAATAAGGCATATTTTGTGTACGTTAATAAAATATATTTTTTTAATTTTATGCACTATAACCAAATTGTCAAACCTTCTAGCTAGTTACAAGAAAACGTTGTCTGGGAGCTTTAGCGCAGGACTAACTAATAAAAAGTCAAAGCCGGAAATGATCTAAGAAATCAATCGCGTTATGCATGGAAAAAATGAGAATATCTGTCTTCTAAGACATTTCTGGTTAGCATTGTATCAGCAAACGAAATGCAATTACTACAAATTTGTATATGAGTAAAAAAAAAACTGTTAAATAAATATAATGGATAAGATCATAATCCGTGATTTTATAGATATTAAAGCTATTCAAGAGGAGCCTAAATAAGGAGGAAGTGACTGCAGGTCTTCCTAAATGTGGTTTCAGCAACATTTGATGACATTTAAAATTTAGCCACTAATGAAAAGCAAATTTTAAAATTTTGCCACTATAGATGTACAATTATGAAAAATATATATATATCATATTTTGCCAATATGAGACTAAAAATTTATGGCAAAAGTTTCAAATTTGTTGCTAATATTCATCACTAAATAAATAGAAGTGGTGACGAACTACTTTGACAATATTACTTTTCTTGCGAAAAATAATCGTCAGTAACTGTAAAATTTTATGTGATAAATTCAGTTTTTCACCAATTATATATTCATTAGTGGCAATTAAATAAATTTCGTCGCTAAAAACTTTCATTGTAAAGCCTTTTGCGACAAAGCTTTTTAGTGACTAAAATGGCGCGTACAATGGCAAATGTTTTTTTTGCCTCTAGTTTCATTTTTCCTTCAAGAAATTATGATTTCGAACCTGTTTGGGATCAAACAAGCTCAGGGGGGTGTATTCAATTAAGATTTTTAAAAAATTTTAAAGACTCTTTTTAAGTGACAGATTTTTGTAGAGTTCGTTGACTTTTAATGACTTTAAAGACTTTTAAAATGACTTTTAAAGACTCTATGAAATAAGTGACATACTTTTATAAACTTTTTACTAAAGATTTTGATAGACTTTTATATACTTTTAATATATCTTGTAGCTTACATTATTAAGCATTTTGTTAAAAAGGTCGGACAATATGCTTTGAAGAAAACTATAGAAATGATGAACTGGATAAATTAGTTTGGTCTGGAAGTATCCCCATCTTTACACCTTTGACATAATAGAGTCTTCATGTTATTATACTTCTCAGTAAATTAGTATTCAATAGTATTTACTCTGTTCTAAATTAAATGTCCAGTTTTTATATTTTTTGTCAAATTGATTATTTTTAGAATTAATAATTAAACACAAAGTTATTAAACTCAGACCAGACTGCCGGTTCGACGGATAAAAATTAGAACTGATCGGCACTCTGGTTTGGTTCAAACAAAAAACACAGTTTTTGTCAAAACTCGGCGGTTAAACCGGTCGACCCAGTGACCTGGTAACCGAGTCATCGGTTTTACTGGTTGCTTACCTCTTTTTCTTTTTCTTTTTCTTTTTCTTTTTCTTTTTCTTTTTAATTTTAGCCTTTAAATTTGATTGAATTTATCATTGATTCAATTTTTTACATGGTTTTTACTGTAGTAACAAAGATCTAATATGGCTACCAAAAACACTGATCGACTAGATTCGGAGAATAAAATCAGGAGAGGAACGGTGCCTAAAGTAGAGTGTACAAAACATCTAGTTCTCGTACCACGATTCGAACTTGATAAAACCCGATATGCGAACACGACAATGAGTTCCCTGATAAACCTAATCTAATCTTATAGAGTGCAATGTTCTTTCGAGACCTGCCCAGCAAGATCAAGTGCCCCACTATTTTTGTAGATAAGGTGCAAATTGTAAGCTGCTTCTCGCTTAATGTTGCAGTATCCCGACTTTTGATCAATTGTCAGATCTGGATTGTCATAAGGAAGTTTCGGAATGGGAAAATCTTTTTCTCCAGTAGTAAGAACATTCTCGTAATATGAAGCTGCAATCGAAACGAGGCCAACATGATGAAATGCCCGGGCTATGTTATACATGGCTTCCTGGCCATCTCCACAAAGCTTTATATTGTTGTAAAGAAATGCTAAGCCTTGTGCTAGACACTGGTGCTTGTTCTGGAGTCTTGCATCGAGAACTAAGTTAATTAGTGCAGTGCCTACGCATAGATTGATCAAGGGGCTGTCTGGGAGAAGTTTATAAGCTTCTAGGTATTCTCTTGCAGCACCTTGATGCTGTCCAATCAAAGAGAATTGATGGCCTGAAATTATTATAGGCGGCACACAATCTTTATGCAAGTTGCGTACTCGCTGCAATACAAATCTAGAATGCCTTGTGTGATGAATCTTAAATCTGGATATTACCTTGTAAAAGTAATTCCAGGCAGCCATGCAGTATGAATGCTGTTGAACAACGTCACATACCCAAATTTCGGATTCTTGGTTTTTTATGTCATTTATGCCCCAAGTGTTTTGAGCTCATCCTTCTTCACAGAGGACATTTTGTTGGAAGCAAGTCGCAAAGTTAGTTTAATTATGTCTAATGCTTCTTCATATTTTCACAAGGACGCCAAACCATTACATAGATCTATGATAAGCTGATGATGCCCCTCATCCTTCAGTAGTTGAGGCACTGGAGGCTTTCTTGATGTCTGCCTTGGTGGCTCATCATCCGAATCTTCACTCTGCCAATCAAAACCAGCAGCCAATGTCTTTGTTTTAATGTCTTCCTTCATAGTTGACTTCTTCCGAAGCAGCTTTTTAGCTCGAGAAGCTTTTAACAAGTCTGAAGCTCTAGCCATTGGCCTTAATCCATGGAATACATTGTCAGTCGAAAGATCATACAGCACTTTTGCTCTTTCAAGAAGAACATTTGTTGAGAGCTTTTTCTTTGCTTTAACCTTCTTATTAGTAGTTTCGATTATCAATGACTGATGAATCAAGGGAAAGATTACATCAACAAATTCGTGGACCATATTTTTAGCTCGATAAATGTTGGCGAGCTTCAGTTTGATTTCCTCATTGAGCCAACAAGGTTTAGATTGATCGCAACTTGTACCCAGCATTAACTCTGAATTATTTGGAGAAAGTAAGGCAATGGCTTCGCATTCTTTATGTTCTTCAAGAAGAAGGTAAGTTAAAGACCAGAGCATTAACAGTGTCATCAAGTGAATTCAAAGCTTTATAGAAAAATTGAATTGCTTGTTTCCTGTCCTTCAAGAATAAATAACACAGCAATTTTTAGATGCAAATTTCCATTGTCATGTAATAGATTTCTTTCCAGCATTAAATAATAGCCCGATGCTGATTCATAGTGCTCAAGACTCTTAAATGAGTCTGCAATATCAGTAATCAGGTCAGCATGTGTAGAAACATTCTCAAACTGCAAAGCCCTAAAAAGACCCTCTGCCTTGTCCATATTTCCAAGGTGAAGGTGACAAATTCCTGCTTTAGTTGTTAGATGAAGAGGCAATTCTCTCCCAGAACAGTAAACAGAGTGTGCAAGCTCGATATATTCCAGAGCTTTGGCATATTCATTACTTTTCATGCATATGGATGCTAGCAGATCAACAACCCTTAAATCAGCTTCAGTTGGTTGATGTTTAATATAGGACTCCAGGATGTCGATAGAACGTTGCACCTTACCATAAGCTTGATACAACTTTGCAGCTGTCTTGCTTCATTATTACAAGGCCAAGGCTGTGATATTTCATCAAATGATTTAGCATCTTTCTCATTATTCCCAAGCTCAATGTAAAGTGATGCACGATGAAATCTAAGTTCAGTATCTTCAGGATCGGCCATTATAGCTTTACAAAGGCAGTATCTCGCCTGAGAAGTGTTTCCTTGCTCCAATGACCATGAAAAAAGCAACTTCCGTAAAGATGAATCCTTGGGCTTCATTCCTGCAGCAAGCATGTAGAAGCTCAGTGATTTTTGCTTCTCACCAACTTCACCATATACAAGGCTTAGTGTATGATGTGTATCGGCCAAATTAGGAGCAAGCCGAATGACTTCATTTAGCATATTTATGGCCTCTTCATAATGCCCACTCGCATAATGAATAGTGCCCTCACCTAGCATTCGTGTTACTGCAGGGGTAACTCTATTTCTAGATCCCTTCGGTCTTCCTCTTTTCTTCTTCTTTCTCCTTGATTTTTGCCGATTACCATAAATCATGGCTTCCATTAATTCTTCAAAGCTAGTACCAAAAACATCCCCCTCCCTGGACTTCTTTGCTGACTCTTCATTCTTGGGATCTTCAATGGCTTTTCGCTTTCTTTCAGCAAGAGATTCATACTCGAGGCGTTCAAATCGCTCATATGGTTGGGACCCAAAGGCATCATCCTCTGTAAAATCAAGAGGATTCATATTACCTTCGAATCTCAGAGCAAACTCCTCGTCGTCACTATGATCATCTCCATCTTCTCCTACCTCTTCTTCTTTATGGGCATCTCTATCTCCATCTCGCTTTCAGCACCTGCAGCTAACTCAGAGAAACGAGCATCTTCAAAAGTACTATTTCTATGAACTCCCTTCTCCCTCAGCGTGTAGAACTTTATGGACCCTGTACGGAAAATCTACCAACCAGAAGAAAACTAAGATGAGGAGCCCCTCCTTGATCAACCCTTATTTAAATTCAGTTAAAGGAGTTTCTGATAGCAGAAGTCGTCTGAATAACGTAATGCTAAATGATTTGTCTTACAAATTAGGAAAATAATGGATCATGGAAAGCAGAAAAGTTACAATAATAGCAGCTCTAGCATTAAAAAGAAGGATATATTTATTTGAGTGACAGGCAAGGATAATCCTATATTAATTTAAAAAAATTCAATTCAGATAAAGAGAAAGTTGCATTGTGGTAAACGAAATGCTTCCGTAAAATTTGAAGAGCAAATTTACGGGAATGGCAAAATTTGAAGATCAAATTAACGGGAATGGCAAAATTTGGATGCATATCTTAAACTAAAAAAAATTAAGTCTGGTTGGTCAATCATATTTTAACTCAAATATATTTTTCAGCTTTTGGAGCATAACTTTAGATATATAAACATATCAATGCTTCAATCAAAATATTTGCCACAAAAAAAAATGTAGCATAACTATAAATCTAGATTATCAGTCAATTCAATTTCCATCAATATAAACTTAGTGAAAATCATATAATATCTAAATTAGTGAAAATCCATTCAAACAAACAGCACCATTACTACGTCGTATTTGGTTGGTTACTAGTCCAACGTTTTTATGGTGAACATCATTCTAAACCCAAAAAATATATAAATAAAGAGAGAAAAATATATATATGTAGAAAAGTGAAGAGTTTGCTGTAAGGATGAGGGAGGATAGAAATTAGTTAATTTTCTTTTCTTTCCCAGTCCTTGCCATGCCAGACTTCAGTAAACCTTTTATCCTAGAAACAGATGCCTCCCACTATGGCATTGGTGCAGTCCTGGTACAGAACAATAGGCCGATAGCCTTTCTTAGCAAGGCTATTGCAGCAAAACATCTAGGATGGTCGACTTATGAGAAGGAATTAATGGCAGTAGTATATGCAGTGAGTAAATGGAGAGTGAAACAAAATATATATAAAGACTGACCATCATAGCTTGAAATACCTTTTGGACCAGAGGATAACTACTACAAACCAGCAAAAGTGGATAACCAAGCTAATAGGGCTGGATTATGAGATTGCATATAAAAAAGGAAAAGAAAATGCGGTTGCTGACAGCTTATCCAGGAGAGTAGATGGTCCTACATCTGAGCACTATGTTGCAGATACCAACCAACAGAATCAGGAGGATTACATAGGTGATTGCAAAATGCTCACCACTTTGGTTCCTAGCTGGATACAAGAAATAGTACAGCTAGCCTTGGGAAGAAGATGAAGGTATGAGGGATGTCATAATTCATCTACAGATGAAACCTGATGCTCTACCAGGTTATACTTATCAGAATGGCAGACTCAAGTTTCAGGATTGCTTGGTGGTAGGGCCAAATCCAGAGCTGAGAAACAAGTTTTTGACTGAATTCCATAATTCTGCTATAGGAGGACACTTTGAGGGAACAAGAAGTTTTTCTAGTGGCCAACTATGAGGCAGGATGTTACCACTTTTGTTAGGGAGTGTGACACCTGCCAACAACAGAAGCATGAAACAGTGGCATCCCCAGGTCTTTTACAGCCCCTACCCATTCCAAAAAAGCCCAGGTCTGACATCTCTATGAACTTTATAGAGGGATTACCTAAGGCAGATGGCATGACAGTAATATGGGTGGTAGTTGACAGATTCACTAAATATAGCCACTTCATTGCTTTGAAGCATCCTTTCACAGCCACTCATCTGGCTCAGTTGTTTGTATCCCAGATATATAAACTCCATGGATAACTGCCACCATAGTTCCTGACAGAGAAAGTATTTCTTAGCCTCTTTTGGCAATCTTTTTTCAAAGCAATAGTGACCAGATTGCAGATGAACACATCTTATCACCCTCGGTCAGTGGCCAAACTGAGAAGGTGAACCAAGTTTTAGAATGCTACCTCAGACGTATGGCAACTCACAAACCTTCTAACTGGATAACTTGGCTGCCACTAGCAGAATGGTGGTATAATTCTCACTTCCATGTCAGTCTACAAACCACTCCATTTAAAGCCCTTTATGGTTACAAGCCTCCTCACTTAAACTTCCACCAGTTTGGGAAGGTTCATGAACCCTCTATCAAACAATTCTGTAAGGATAGGGCTAATCTGCTGAGGATGTTGAGGTAGTAACTGATTGAGGCTCAGGCCGTAATCAAGTTTTTTGCAAATAAAAAAAGGTCAGAAAGGACCTTTGAACCAAGGGATATGGTGTACCTTAAGGAAAGATCCCTTACAAGCAAATGACCTTAACTCAGCTCAAACATGGCAAATTGACTCCAAAGTACTATGGACCTTTTATGGTTGAGGCTAAAGTGGGCACTGTTGCTTGCTTCCACAGGGTGCCAAAATCCACCCCACTTTTCATGTTTCATTGCTCAAGAAGAAGATAGGACTGCTGTGCACATCTTCCCCCACACTGCCCCCCATGGACTCTATGGGTGAACTCCTGGTTGAACCTATTGCTATACTAAATAGGAGGATGATAAAAAGGAACAATGTAGCTGCTGTTGAGGTACTGGTGCAATGGGCCAATACATTACCCTCTGAAGCTACTTGGGAAAGTTGGGAACAACTCCACCACAGGTTCCCTCATTTCAACCCTTGAGGGCAAGGGTGTCTCTTAAAGAGGGAAGGAATGTAAGGATGAGGGAGGATAGAAATTAGTTAATTTTCTTTTCTTTCCCAGTTAGTGAAAGTCGTTAGGCCTATTAAGGGCAGTAGTGTCTTTTTAGCTCAGTTAGTCAGGTCAAGGATGTCTTTTCATTTTTAATTCTGTTATTCTCTTTCGTTCCTGAGTAGTGTGGAGAGCATGAATTCTAGTTAAATGAACTTCCTCACTAAAACTCATATTTAGACTTTTGTTCATTAATGGTGTATGTATTATGTATTGTGGTTAATTTGAGAATTGCTGCTGTGGGAGGTTATTTTGCAGTGTTATTTGGGGATCATGGTGAATCTGGAGGCACAAGGGCGGATATGTAAAGGTGTTCTATGATTATGTATGATTAAATTGCAAGTGTTATGTAACTTTGTGATACTTAAGTCCTATGATTTGTTTTAATGAATCATAGATGATCTTACGTGTATATGGACTGATTTAGAACCCAAAATAAGCTTGTAAGAATTCTTAGAAACAAATGGTTCAAAACAGTCCAAGTATGGAACTGTGATGAACAGACATTTTCCAGCCTTGATTTGTGTGACTTAATGTAATGTTTTTAACAAAATATTTTTGGAATACAATACTAGGAAGTAATTTCTATACCACTATCCAAGATTTGTAGAAATATGGTTTATGAATTAAAAGTTAAAAATCATCAAAGTGGCTATGAAAATCACGAAAATCTGCAGAATTCCACAAATTTTCCTGTTATGGACAGCCAGTTTTAAGCCACTGTTTGCATGTCCTAATGATATGTTTTTACCCAAATCTTGGTATGAATAAATACTTTGATATATGTTCTAGAGTTATGTCCAAGTAGTGTGGAAATTAGAATTCTAGAATAAATATTAAAAATCGTCAAAGTAGCAAGGAAAATCAAAATTTTGTAGAAATAGTTTTCTGCCAGATTTGGATTCTTTGTTTTATTTTCATTTTCTTTAAATATTATGCAATTATTATGTGATAATTAAGTTATGTAAAGTCTAATATGGTATGAATCAACCAAAAATGGATAAGAGATAATAATAACTATTCAAAGGAATACATTAAAAAGAGAAAATCACGGATGCATTAAAAAGTGAATTTAATAATTTAATACTTGATAATGGTGTGATTAACCAACGTGAAAAGGTGGAGTTTTTTGAACTTAAGTGAATAGACTTGGTTAATAAACTAATTTGAGAAACAATTAAATGCGTTAAATAGTGTGATGTTATGTGCATAGTTTGTGTAATATGAACTTGGTTATGGTAATGAACCCACGTGGTATGTACCAACATGTATGTCTGTATAAAACGAATGACTAGTCTATTAAACTATGATGTGATGCGCTTAAAAATGAAAAGTGTGAAAGGTTATGACGATAATTAATTTGTGGGCCAATATCATTATATATATATAGGCTATATACGTGATTAGGTATCAAAGGTAAACGTAATTGACAAACAAGACAAGTTTCCTATCTTAAACTTGTTTTCATTGAACAAGTTTTCTATCTGAGTTATTTGTATTAGTTTTATATATTGTACATGTATATCATGTTCGCACTTGTGTGCATCTAAAAAACAAGTTGATTATTCTTTAAATTGCTTGAGCTCATAGTTCTATTTTTGCATAAACTGTATTATAAATGTTGATCTATGTCATATTGTTTCGGCTAGACAACAACTTGAAACTTGAATGTCAAATTCATAAATTCTTGAAAACTAATCCAAATCAAATTGTTAGTGCGAATTCTATAATTAGACTAAGTTGAACAAATCCTCTTTGTAAGGGTAACTTTTATACCGTGAGATCGACTTCGTGTGATATTTTTGAGTGTTGTGCATAACATATGGTATATAAGCTGATCACCCAAAAGAGTGAATTTAGGTTCACAGTCCTCAATGACCACTCAGTATGAAAATTCAGAACTTAATTTCTGATATTGAATCATTTATATTTGAGCTTCTTCACAATTTTGTATAATTGTTGAAGGTTATTCTAAAATATTTATTATATTTCTGAGATTTTATTTCATAAACTGTTTACACTTGCAGAGCAACTAAAATTGCTCACATTTGCTTAAAACATAATATTTCGGCCAAAAAAGAGAAGGTCGGAGAATCCGGCACAGAGAAAGGAAAGAGCAAAGCAACCAAGTAGAATTTACTCCGTTTATATCTTAATGTTTATTAAATAATAATGTGTAATATAACTTGGTGATATTATATTATGTTTTGTATCTTTAAGGTTAGAAAACCTGAGATTGATATAAGAATATTAAGTTATTTTATAAATTATGATTTTTTGCATTTATGAATAAGTAGATAGATGTGATGTTTTATGTTATATTGTAAGCACTGGACATGGGTTTGAGGTGACCCGAATTTGGGGACGTCACATTTATAAAATAAATTTATCTTTATTTTTTTTATTTCTAACCTCACAGATGGAAAGACCACGCAAAAATATGGGTAAACGTAAATTTTTATTTAATTTAAGTGTGACGCCCCCAAATCTAGGCCTACATAGCCCAATTTGAGACGTCATAAAATACACAATTTCTAATACAAATAGTACATAGAACAGAAATACAGAACTCAATAATACACAACTAAGTCTTCACTATTATTGTCACACTGTATACAACATGTGAAGACTACAATAGTTATCTCTCGAACCGTCACTTCATTCCCCTGCTAGACCCGACTATTCTCTCATTTTCTGAAAAACAATGGAACAAAAGAAAGGGTGAGCTCAAATAGCCCAGTAAGAAATATCATGACTAAGATAATGACAAATAAATTATCATTAATCTTTAACAGTTGAGTTCTTAATTGAATATAATAGACAATAAGCTTTATATCAATCATAGCAGCGGAAAGCAATCCATTAGAAGAATAATGTAGACTATGATGTCTACTCGCGTCTCTTTTTAAGAAAAATATTATCAACTTTTATTATCTTAAATACCACTAGTCATAATAATATAAATTTTCAGTTCCTGATTATAATTATGCTAGTCAATAGTTCATCTTTGTATTACAGGTCAAAGATATTCAAATATAACACCAACAGTAATGATTGTACCAGTCTTCAGCCTTTGGTCATAATCATACCAACAACAGTTCATCTTTGCCCCAGGCCAAAGAGAATATTCACCACGTGCCCTAAAAAAGACACAACAATTATATCACGTTTATCCTATCATCTGTGCCCCAGGCCACAGATATTCACAACAACATGGTTCTTGTTGATTAGAATAACAACCGTGATATAGATGATGAATCAAAAGAAACAGTATAATCAATAAATATCGAAAGTTTATGATTTTTCTTTGTGCAAATTCAAATAATGTCCAAATTGTCAATATGATGTGGACTAAAATTCAAGAATGATATTTAAGATCCACAGTTCAGAATAACAGTTAAGGTTCAATAGAAAGATTTAGAAAAATAGGAAGCTTTAGTTGAAATGATATTAGATGAAGCGCAAACAATTAAAGAATATATAATCATTTCAGGAAACTTTACCAACAAGAGACAAATAAGAAATGAATACGATGAGTAATTCATCAAACATGCGGTAGTCCGCGTAGTCGGGTTATTCTCAGAGATTAATGAGGAATAAATACGAAAGGTTATTCACCAAATATGCGATAGTCCGCGTAATCAGGTTATTCCCACAAATTAATAAGGAATGAATACGAAAGGTTATTCACCAAACATGCGGTAGTCCGCGTAGTCATGTTATTCCCACAAATTAATATATGGAAATAAATGACACATCTTACGAGTAAGAAAGAAACGATATTATTTTTTAGAATTAAATAATGATAATCCTTTACTATAGTAAGTTTGAATAATGGAAGATGAAAAAGATGGTATCCCTTACCTTAACACGTGACTGGATATGAAGTTGGTCAACCTATATTTTTATAATTTAATTAGTAACTACTATATATAATTTTATGGTGTATACCAATTCGTCTGAAATCATCAAAAATGATTTAATAAAATAAAGTAGAATAACTTCAATATAGTTTTTGAAGAAAATAATATTTCAAAATAAATCTTCCAAAGGAAGCTTTTCAAAATGAATCTTCCAAAGGAAGAGTCTTCTAAATGAAGGTTTATAAACATTGTGTGATGTGTGTGGTTACTTATATAACTTTTATAAAGAGACTTACTTGGTCAGTACTCGTACACTTACAGATTTTTACAAATACTCAAGATGACTTTAGCACACTCAAAGAGAACTTATACAAAAAAATATTTGGAGAGTGAAAGAAAGAATAAACAATGCAGTTTTTTATGAAAAATCCTTAAGTTACGGCCTCTATTTATAGCAAAAAAAATTATCATCTCCAAGATTTCCTAATTTAATCCAAACCGTATACTTCAAGATAATGTTTAATCCATACCACTCATTTCATCTTTTAAGATTTCCTTAATCTAAACCATTCATTTAAAGATCATCTTTTAATCTATATCATTCAATTTATTTTATATATAAAACAACTAACTTTAAATAAATCAATTAACTTTATATATAAAAATAAATAACTTTATATAATTTATCATAATAGAAACAAATAACTTTATCAATTCAATTATTTAACAATAATTCACAATTATTCATTATTATGACTAATTGTTGTAAATGCAGTGTAGTTGGCTTTTCGAGTTAGATAAACAGAAAAATCAACTAATAATTGAATACAACAGTTTAATCAATATCATAAAAGAGATAACAATAATGCTGAAAATAAATAAGAAAATAACACGTTACTGTGTAATGACAATTATTGATTCAGTAATGTGAATTATTGTGCATATGCTACTGTGACAATTATCAGTTCAATAATATGAATTATTATGCATGTGACAATTATTGGTTCAATATAGTACAATAACCACTTTATCAGTTTAATAATATGAAACACTGTGCAATACCGTGTGTTACTGTGCAATACCGTATGCTACTGTGCAATACCGTGTGCTACTATGTAATACCGTATGTTACTATTCCATTACCACCGGATATTTTAACAGTTCAAGGTGGTAGTACCGTTGACTATATTTATTTAGAAATGTTACGTATGTCGCTTTCTATATCCGACAATAATTCGTTGTGGGGATCCACCATTATTTTGTTATTTAGGCGCCGTCGTACGAATCGAATATTCCCCGACAAAACGAATATTCTCCGACCAAACGAATATTGTCCGACATAATAAAATTTGTACATAACATCCTTAACTTTTAACCTTATCAATTTAACCACCTACTGTTTCAGGAAAAATATATATGAAGAAAAATTAAATTTTGTATTTCATAAAATTCGAGGTCTTACATTAACGTTGTGTAACACCATTATTATAACATTGTAAAATAAGTATATTTTTTTATGATTAAGATTAATTGAATTTTCATTACCACAATGTCGATAATAAACATCAAATCATATGAAAATTCATATATTCAAATATTTTTATATATTCTTTAAATCTATACAGTTCGATTTATTTTAAAAAAAAAAAACCCAAAAAATAAACGTATTAATCCTATGGGGTATGCTAGTTATCCCTTTTCACTATATGAAAAATGTCAAAAAAAAATGATAAATATGTCAAAAAAATTATCAAATATTTATTAAAAAAATAATATAAACTAGTCCGTACATTGCACAAGTTATCAATTTTTTTTCTTATTTTATAAATTTTATTTGTGATTTGAATTTATCTTCTATAATGTTGGTTGAACAACATTTCATATTTCATACAGATGAGTGGAACATCACCCCCTAATATAAAAGACCAATCTACCTACTTGTGCTTACTAAGAAAGGTAGTAGCTTTCTTCTACACTCTCATTACTTTTTGATTTTTATTTGTATTCTTGCCTTCTAGTTTGTTTGTGTTACTTTAGTTCCCATACCTTCTTATGAGCTCCCAAAAATGGTGCCAAATGTCCAGCTTGGCTTAAGCTTTTCGTATTAATATTATATTGGGAATACTCAAAGCCAACGGCCAATGATGGGGCCCATAATATTGGATAAGTCTCCTCAAATGGGCCTACCAAGGGAACAAAACTACAGAAGCTGGAATTTCCACGTGGCCCCCGAAAAAGCTTCACCTTTTAATTCTTTAATGAACAAGAAATACAATTTTTCGTCCAAAAATGAGTGTCATATCATATATTTTATTTTTTGCTTGAGAATCTATATTATTACAATTTAATTTTTTATAGATATATATTTCAGTTTAGGGACCTAAGGGAGTATGGGGAAAGGGCCATGAGAAAAACTTGAGGGAAATCTTTAATTTTTTCACCAGCTAAATTTCTTACTTCTTTAATAAATGATAGACCCGAACATATAAACTTACACAGTAAAAAGAGAGGCGCTTACTACTAGACTGTCATATTTTGTCTCGTATTTAACTTGTTAACTATTTTTTCATTCATATTAACTTTTGTTAAGACACTCTTAAAAATCATTTTGCTCTCTTTAGATTTAATTTCTTCCCTGTCTTACAAATGATGATTAAAGTACATAAAAATAAACTTCGCATAAAAAAAAGTCTAAAGTACACAATTCAAATGCATAATAATATAATATTATATAAAATTTATTTTACTATCAAAATTATTTAAGTAGGGTCCACTATTTTTTGAAAAGTAAGAAATTTTATTTTTTATAGAGATATATTTTAGTAAAGGGAGAGTATGGGGAAAGGCCAGACTTGCACAAACAGGCTACCTGGCCTGGCCCGACCCAGGCTTACCAGGCTTTGACCATTGACCAGGCCGCCACTCCAATAAAAAAAGGCCAGGCCAGGCCGGATAAATAGAACAAAACCTTGGCCTGTATAAGCCTGCAAGCCAGGCCGGACCAGGCCCTAATGAAAAATAATAGCCTAGACACCACCATTCACGTAGTGATTTTAAACTAATGGCTTAATTCAAAGTGGATTTAATAGCCAAATAGCAAAGCACTGCAATGCGTTGGGACATACCAATAGCCCAATGCCTTATTTATAGCCACTTGGTCCTTTAAAATTCTCTTTTACAAGCGATGTGGGAGTTTTGTGAAAATGTGTATTATGTGTGTTTAGTAATTGTGTTCCTCTCTCTCTCTCTTTCACTTAGTGGAAGCTCAGTGCAACTGATGGCAGTGGGGGGATTCGCGATTGTGACGTATGAGGATCCTCAAAGTGGAAGTCACAAGGCCAACCAAACAAAGTAACAAATCGAAAATTCAAGTGGATCAACTCTCTACACACAGGAGACAAAATGGAAGGATAATCACGGGTTGAGGTCCTGAGGATAGGACGATGGTAAGACAAAAAAAAAACAATACACAGGTTAAAACAGTATGGAAACGAAAAGGTGAATATTAATAATTACATTCAATGAAAGTGGTGTGAAGGATATTGTAGACAATAATCAATTACATGATTTTAATTAGCAAGGCTGGCAATTACATGTTTTTCTTTTACCTCTATTTATTCTGTTAACAAATCTCTCTAAAGGTAAAGTAAGTGAAGTTATCTACAATATTCTTGTATACAATTTTGTGTTACTGCTTGTAAGTTGTAAGATGCATATAATTGGTTCCCCGTGTTACCACATGAATGCATGGATAATTGTACTTTTCTGGTTGACTTTTATTCACCATTTCTATTATCTTACTTTGTACTGCCAGCCAGTACATGCTTTTATTCACCATTTCAATGGAGTAGAATTGGAAACTTCATTCTTAATTTCTGACTCCGTGATTATTTTGTTCTTAGTTATGTCAAAAGAAGAAATGAGAAATAACTTTGCAATTTCTGACTCTATGAAAGAATGGTGATATACTCAATAGAGGCAGTGGGTGAAATTACAAGATTTGGATTTGTCCCACATCGAAAGATTAAGGAAATGAAACTAAGTATAAAATAAACAGAAAGAGTAACTAAGTTGTCGTGGTCTTGAAGGCATATGGCCTGGGCCCTGGACAAGCTGTTTACATTTTTGAGCCGCACGCTTGATAAGCCAAGGCGAGGCTGTCAACTACCAATAACAAGAAATTTGTCCCACATCGAAAGGATTAGAAAATAAAGCCAAGTATATAATAAACAGAGCAAGTAGGGTAGAATAATGACCAATTGTGAAGGTCAGGACAAGCTCGTAAGCGGATCATTTGAATTCCAATTGGTAATGGGTGGCCTTCACAATGCATGTGTTTTGATTCGGTGATGATGCCAGGCCAGGCCTGACCAGGCTTAAGGCCGGGTCAGATATTTACCTAGGCCGGGCCAGGCCGGGTCAGAGGAGAAAATATACGGCCTGTTCGCAGCCTGCAGGCTGGGCCTGGCCTGGCCTGGTCCAGGCCTTGACCAGACCGGACTTTGACCAGGCCGGATCCAGGCCAGACCAAGGCCAGGTCTCAGGCCCCAGGCTGAATGTGCATCACTAGGAAAGGGTCAGGAGAAAAACTTAGGTGAAATCTTTAGTCTTCTCGCCATCTAAATTTCTTACTTCTTTAATAAATGGTAGACCCGAACATCTAAACTTACACCGTAAAAAGAGAGTCGCTCACCACTACACTGCTATTTTTTGTCTCATATTTAATTTGTTAATTATTTTTTGAAAAATTATTTCATGCCTGGAATATGATGAATAGTATGATATTCTCCTCACATGCATGCGGAACCTTTTGTGGTAAAACTCACAGGGAGCTCACATATATATGAGGTAAGGAACAAACTATTCACCGTGCTCCAAGAATATAAAATAATTTCTCCTATTTTTCACTTATATTAACCTTTGTTAAGACACTCTTAAAAATAATTTTGCTCTTTAGATTTAATACCTTCTTTGGATGATGACTAAAGAACAGAAAAATAATTTTTTCATAAAAGAAATCTAACGTACACAATTTAAATGTATAATATTATATAAAATTTATTTTATTCTCATAATTATTTAAGTAGGGTCCACTACTTTTTGAAAAGAAAGAAATTTTATTGTACTTACTTAAATTATGTGCAAATTGTACCTAAAATGTTTTTTTTATGGGGCAATGGAGTATTAAATTAAGTGTATCCCTAGACAAATCTTTATAATGGAAAGGAAAAGCTCAACAAATTGCATTGGACTCTCCTTTTGGGACAGAGGAGAAGAACTTAGGCCATGCTCAACTATAATCCTACACTATTTTACCACTCTCACAATCTATTACCAAACATCCATCCATATGGCTCTTTTCTAATAACCCTCTCTAATACAAACTCCCATGGCAGAATTCACATCAGATATCCAAAGCTTCAAATCATCACTCTCTTTCTTAGAGGTTGATCCAAACATGGAATTCTTGAACCAATTCACACACCTAAATCCAAGTCCTGCAGACACCTCAAACCCAAATTTCCAGAGCCTAATGGGATTTTCCATTGACAACTTCTTTACCCAACAAGTACCCGAATTTCCCAACAACTTGGCCAATAATTTTCCCGCGGTTTTTGATCATGACGAGAAGAATGCCGTGCTAGATTCAGCGCCGCCTGGAAATGATCTGCATCGGTGTAAGAAGAGAATTGCAATCCATGAATTGGATAGCAGTTCTGGCAATTCATCTCCTAGATCATCAACTGATAATAGGAACATCAGAAAAAATGTAATGGCTCTATTTTTATTTTTTTAAATAAAAGTTATTAACATTTTATGCTCTTTCAAATGATTCCTCTGTTTATAATTGTATAATTTTATTTTTAATTTTTTTTAGAGTTTAGGAAGGGGAAAAAGATTGAAAAACAGTGATAAGGAAGAGGAGAAACCAAAGGGTGTGATGCATGTCAGAGCTAGAAGGGGCCAAGCCACTGATAGTCACAGTTTAGCAGAAAGGGTAATAAGTTCAAAAACATTTTATCCTTCTCATTATTTTAATTATCCTTAATTAGTCCGATATTGTAATACGAAACATTACCAATTAGACTTGTTGGTTATAATGATTTTGAAATGGAACAGGTGAGACGAGGAAAAATTAACGAGAGATTAAAATGCTTACAGGACATTGTTCCCGGATGCCACAAGGTAAGTTTCTTGGTTACCAGTGTTTATAGCATTTTCAGCTCTAGAGTTTAGTGCGTTTGAGTTCTAAACGTTGCGTTTGTTAATTAAATAAGTTGCGTTTAAAATAAATTACTTGTAGACGAACAAAATTTTCAATTTCGTTTAAAATTTGAAACGTACTAAACCCTCGAACAAGCACTGTGTATTATTTTCAGGATGATAATGACATCAGCCTTCTCATTTTCCTTGATCAATTTACTTGATTGGTTGGGGGATAGCCGCCTATGGGGCATCCTTCTGCTGTTCTTGAACCTGCTCCGACCTTATATTAACTTAGCTCCGTCAATCAATAGGAGATCTGGTTCGCCTTCGATACCGGCTTAGTGAGTCAGGCTACCTTATATCATCCTGATAGTACCAGTTTGATTGGTTGAGCTGCCTTATGTCTTCATGATGGTATCAATTTTGTGAACGGGGCTGCCTTTTATCATCTTGATGGTACCGATTTTATGAACCGAGCTGCCTTATATCTTCATAGTACCTACCGAATGGTCGGGCTGCCTTATGTCCTCGTGATGGTATCGGTTTTGTGAACCAGGCCTCCTTATATCATCTTGATGGTACTAGTTTTGTGAATTGGGATGCCATATATCTTTATGATGGTATCAATTTTTTGAACCGTGCTGCCTTATATCTTTTTGATGGTACCAGTTTTGTGAACTAAGCTGCCTTATATCTCCATGTCTTGTCCGATGTTGACTCTGTGGAGTTACTTCACGCTCCCTACCTCTAACTGTGGATGGGTGGGGTGTTGTTGCCGGCAACCAAAAATAAATCAATACTGCTAAAAATAATTATGTAGTAGGGCAACTAAGGATCGTTCCCACGAAGAGTGTTTAGTCAAAAGTTTATATTACGTAACCTAAGAGGGGGGTTTATAAAACAAAAACAAGTTAAAGATTGACAGCTAAAGCAGACAAGTAAGAAACTAAAACAGACAAGTAAACTAACTAAAGCAGACAGGTAGAGCCCGTCTGTTTACATACAAAAAACTAACGCAAAAGGGAAAGATGTAATCAACGAATTTGAAACTTTAGTTCTTCGATTCAATCTCACCTTCACAGTTAATGAATCAATTAATTAGAATATATTTCTATCTTTCAATGAAACTAATAACCCTAGGTAACAATACGCTCTGCAACCCAAAATTTTTCTTAATTACAATTTAATAAAACAAGATCTTCATTAGATCCTAACCATTATACAATCCAGAAAAAGCTCTGAAAATTTAATATAATGGCAGCATTAATAACTAGAAAATTAGATTATTCTAAATAACAATCTCATAAGCTTGGATTGTTTAACTTATACCATGATAACCATAGAAATAAACGAAAACTTGACCACAATCATCTATCACTATTTACTACCACGATTAGGAATAATATCAATTACACGTAATATAATTTTTAAATCTAGTAATAGATAATAATTTGATCAACTTAACAGACCTGAATTAAATCAATCAAACCAAATATCAGTAAGACAATTAAACATATTATCGTGAATAATTATATTACTGAATTGATTTAACCATCAAACTGCAATTGAGTTTAAAATTCCCTATAAATAAATTGAAAAACTAGTATGACATCCTTTCATAATAGAAGCCCTCAATAATAATTCACTTTATTCTCTGTAGTTCTATATGGAGTCAATTGCAACCTTATTTATCTTAGTCAAACTATATTAAAATCTCCTAAAAATAATTTATACACTAATTATCTAAATCTGCCTAATAAATGGAAATAATAAAAACTAAGTAAAGTCCTAATATTATTAGGAAAGTAATATTTCAGCTGTTGAAACTCTGCATATTTCGCTTCCTTCTTAAAATTGAAACAAGAATCCTTCTTTGCTTCTAACTGTTAATCTGTTGAACAACTTGGACTTTAATACTCAAAGTCGGGCCTTCTTAAATTATTGTGGACAGAGCTTTATTTTACCACAAGTTACCGAACTGGGCTGCCCATTATAATTGCAGATTATCCATCATCAATTCATGTCCAGTACTGTAGTTCTCCTTTACTTTGTTCATACCAAAATTGGTTTCTGCATAGCTAGCACCACTACATTCCTTAGCTTCACTGCCTTGCATAATAGTTTGACTGCAATTTACAAATTCATTCCAAAATCATGTAATTCTCTTTATTCTACACCCAATCCTTTTCTAAATAAAAACATATAAATAATGAGTGCAATTAGTCATAAATTAAATAAATATAGAAGATTAAACAATGAGGAATAAAAATATAGCATTTTATAATCTCATCAAATTCTCCCAAACTTATCTTTTGCTTGTCCTCGGGCAAAATAAAACTAAACTATAACTAACTCATTTTTATAGAAAACACGATTGCACTTAGCATGTGCAACAAGCCTTTAAACCACAAGGTTCCTCCAAGTAGACGAGTTATGTCTCGTGATGGTTTACAGTGAATATACCCACAAAATTCAATTTACTTTTTCCAAAATCATCAAATGATAAGGATGCAATACCATTAACAAAGAACAACCAAACTATTCAAAATTCATAACATATCATAAACAAACATTCTTAACTACTTATTATTAATTAATAAATATTTCTTTTGAAAATATAATAACTAAATAAGTAGACAATCACTAGAATAAATCACTCAACTCTCATGTGTTTAAAGGGTATGTGTTTCACTTAAATTTATTCCAATGAAAATGATCTACCACAGGCTTACATATCTTCTCATTCTCCATCACTAGAATCACATATATACACAAATAATGAGAAATTTTCAAGGGTTATAATGTGGCTTAGGGTCAAGGTAGGAAATATTTGGGAATGTAGCTCAAAAACCATCAAAACTAGTAGAGCAAAAATAAAATCAACTCAAGCTCAAATATGTATAAGACAAATAAAACCACTACCCTATCCAAAATTTCTTCAATCCAACTTTAAAGCATTTAAATTATGTACAACTCCTATAAAACAAATCATTCAAAAGAATTATCTTTCTTCATTTACAACAACAAATGATCTTTCACCTTAACATTCATATTTTCTTTTTCTTCTTTTTTTTTTCTTTTCTTTACCTTTTTTTTAAAGCATAAACAGACCATTTTCTTGAAATTATCGGGTTTATCTGCAATGAACTCAGTATATTCTAATTCATTAATCACAGCCATACCACAAATCCAGACACCCCCACAACGAATCCAAACACCTATCCATATCATAAGAATGAACTATGCTCCACTAGCTCTACAATTTGGGTAACAATATTATATTTCAGGTTTAAAGCTTGTAATGTGGATTCACAATAAACAAGTTCAGCTTAAAAGGGGTTCATCAAAGGGAAAATTAATAACAAGGTGGGTTATTTGGTTTATATAGCTTATAATAAAGAATGCCTTAATCATGTTCATGTAAACATGTGTCAATATGACCTCAAAGAGAATCAATGCAAGTTCTAGAGAAACAAATCCATGGAAGAATATCCTACATGAAAGAAAATGATGAGACTGATATGAATATGCAGTCTAAAGGCTCAAAATCTCACCAGCTTTTGTCTAACAAATTTAGTTACTTCCATATCAAGAAAAATAATAAACTAATTAATTCTAAGTTGAAAGATTACTTATTTAATTATGTTATGAATTTTTCAAGCTTAATTGAATTTTGCTCATGATATAAACAACCAACAATCATTGAAAATCCAAAAAATAAAAAATTTTCCTAAAATTTTGCTATTATATTATTACTATATTTTATTTATATAACCTAAAAATATGAAATAACCTAAATCTCTTCCCCCACTCTTAAAACTTACATCGTCCTTAATGTAAAGTAGAATGCAATGAAGTGATGACAGAAATAAATATAAAAAGAAAAAGATAAATAAATTCAAATCTGATTTCTTATGTTGTCTTCCAAGCAGTACCGTCAGGGGATAGCTCCGGTGTGAGAGTAAGTACATACCAAAAGCGTAAACAGTGAAGGGATGTAAATTGCTAGAATTATAGCGTACGTATTGTATATATGATATTAGATTGTTGTGTGATGCAAAAAAGTGTTGTTGGCCTCCAATTGTAGCTGCTGTATTTATACTTTTCTCAGCAACTCTACTATCGCGCATCTAAGACCATTTAAGATTAAAAGTCCTGATCAGAATCCCATTGTGACCATGATGTTGACTTGGTCAACCCCTATCACTCTAAAATAAGAATCATAGCCTGATTTGAAATTCTAAGTCAATTTTGACTTTAACTCTCCTAACATGTCAAACCGTCAAAGGACATTGTAATGGGCCAGCCCAAATATCGGGGCCACTGTAGTGTGTAAAAAATAAGCCAACACTTACACCGAGTTGTGAACAAACATAGGCCCACACTGGATCCGGGTTCCAATAAATTACAACCCAACAAAGGGTACATTTCATCTTAAGACTATGTTTATTTTCAAAAATGATAGATGTCATAGAATTATTTATGTTGATTTATCAATATTTAAACTATTTTATCGCATGATTAGTCTGTTATTTAATCTATAGACTATTTTTGATCATTTGTAAGGTCAATTGATACCACAAAAGGGGGATTATATAATACCATATTTTCATTTGGAATTATAATTCTCCATCAAATGGTCTTAGAAATGACTAAATATAGTCCATGATGACGTGGGAAAATGGAGGGGATAAAACAAAAGAATTAAAATAGAGTTTAAGCTCTTCAGTCTATGGAAGTCCGCAGGTACATATAAGAGCAACTTGCCACCTTAAAAATGTCTAAATATAGTCCATGGTGACGCGGGAAAAATTGAGGGGTAAAACAGAATAATTAAAATAGAGTTTAAGGTTGTCACTCTATGGAAGTACATTGATAGAGATAGGAGCAACTCGCCCCCATTGGGATTAAATAATTGCATATCTCTATCTGTGAACTTCCATAGAGTGTCGAGTTTAAACACTATTCTATTAATTTGTTTCATCCCTCCATTTTTCAGCGTTACATGAGATTAAATAACAGGTTAACCATAGAATAAATAATCAAAAGTAGTAATAAATTAATAATCACGGTCATATCCCACTTATTATTTTTATAAATAAACATATCTTTAAAGGCCTAGGAGAAATATAAAGAAAAGGCTAAAGGAGGCTAAGGGAAATTTAAGAGACACTTGCCACACACACACACACACACACACACACATATATATATATATATAGAGAGAGAGAGAGAGAGAGAGAGCTTTATCGGTATGTTATATATATCACTTTGGTAGAGGTATATTTGAATTAAAATCATAGTTCTCTTTCTCATCAATTTCTTATATCTAACAGCGCAATATCTAATTAAATTTTAATTTAAAAATTCGGTGAGTTGACTTGGTTGGTACATGAATTCATTCATTTATAAATTTTAAAATTTAGTGAGTTGACTCGATTAGTATATAGGTTCATTCATTAAGTTATTCTCCTAAGCTATGTAAAATTCATTGTTTTTTTCGATATTAGGTGATAATAATTTGAATATGTAAACATTCTCTTGCTTTAATTATACATATATGTAATTAAAGATAAAGAATGAATTATAAATGAGAAAGAAAAAATGTAAACCTAAGGAAGAAAATGATTAATTAGTTAGTTAGAATCGAGTGGACAAAACCTTCTTACAAACACAATTAAATTCTCCCTCTCTTTATGCATTCATCAAATAATATAAATTACCATTCTATTTGACAAAATTATGGAGAATTAAATAGCATAAACTATTATTCTATTTGACAAAATTCTACAATCTACTATAAAACAAAAGAAAATGCAAGTAGGGCCAACAGGTAAATAATTGTGTGTTTTTATTTATATTACATATATTTAAAAATTTACAACTATAAAATTTACATAAATTTATATACTATTAAAATATAAACGTGTCTTGCACAAATTCACTTACTAGTGTCCTCTAATTTTTGCCTCTTGTTCTCTCGCAATTCTCCAAGCACATGGCTCGATTCTATGGGCTCAACTTTTGAACTCTAACGCCATATTTGCTTGTAGGGATTGTTTTCAAAAGATTTGTAGTCCTCTAGATTACTTTTTAGGTTAGAATATTTTTATGAGATTAGAATTTCTCCGTCATACTTTTTATTTTATTTCTTTTAACACACGTTTAGTCATACAGATATTATTTTAAGCAACAGCACAAGTGACACAATTCCGTCGAATATTATTATATTGTTAAATATAACGTGTTACTATATTTGTATTGAGAAGGCTAGTAATTGAATCGAGATTGACAAGTGAAAATTAGGTAAAAATGTAGGTAAAAAGGGTGAGGAAGTGTTAGTGAAGTGTAATAGGAGATGAGAAAGAGAGGAGTTAGTATTCAAATTTGTTATGAAATAGTAAATAAAACTCTCTTTTACCAAAAGTATCAAAAATAAGAGATGAACATGTAAGTGTCTGTTAAATATGTTAGGAACTGGTCACGGACCTGTTAGAATGACAACATTTTTAGGCCCAACTGGTGTGGGTCGAGACACGGCTCATGGCCACCCAAGTACCCAACCCATTCGATTTGTCACCGAATTATTTATTGATTAAGCTCATTTTGTGTAATTGTCAAATTAGAATTTTATTTAAATTTAATAAATTTGTAAATTTTTTAATTTAAAATTAATTGAATTTATTATTTTTTTTTATTAGTATAATAATTAATACTGTAAACTACTCAAAGAAATTATTAAGTACAAACTTTTAATTTAAAAAATTAAAATAAATTCACATCATAATTTAAATTTTAAGAACTATAAATTAATTAGGATCACGATAAATGAGAATCGTATGTGGAGTAGAGGGAGAAATAGTATATTCGAAAAATTGAAAGTGGTTTTGTAAAATCGCTAGTCGGTGATACAAAAAAATATTACAAAAATAACAAGTGTCGTTCAAAATATTAAATGTTACTAAAATAATTATAAATTTGTTCCTAATTGTATATTTGCTATAATAACATATTTTTACTCTAACAATATTTACAACGTTCAAAAAAATTATTATTTTCACATGAATTTGAAATTTACTTATTACATGCGACTAAAAAAAACATGATGATACTAAGAATTTTATTTATAAATGTATGGATTATAATCCCTTTCATTATATTTTTCACCTAATTCTTCTTAATACTTATTTAGCTACCATAACTATTATGTTTAGTAACGACCTAGCAACATAATTATTTATGACAATTTTTATTGTGTTATTTAGTACAATATTTATATCACTAAACATGTACTTAACATAATTTGGTAAAAAATATATCGAAGGAGATACTAATCATAAATATATGAGAGTGTAGAAGTTTCAATCAAATTAAAACCCTAGAAAGCTCATCACTATGCGATGGGAACATAATAGACTTCAAAATTATTATGGTAAACAGAGCAGTGCTGACCATTTATAGTGCGTTTTAATGACCAACAATTTTATTGATGCCTTTTCGCGATCATGCAATGTGAATAAAGTGGTTGTAACTATTGGGAGTGCGTTTAGGGGACCATTTGATATATAACTTCTAGTTTGCTCACATAACGTTTTTCACGAGAGTGATGGGGCCCAATGGTTGAATTTCTATAAAGTATATATATTGATACCATACAGTAAACCATGATTTTTAAATCCAACGGTCCGATAAAAAAAAATCGAAATTGGTTGGTCTTTCAGTCTGATTTAACCAAAAATATCAGTTTTGATCAAAATCCGATAAAAATCAGTAACCCGGCGGTCGAACCGGTCACCGGTTTTATCAGTTCTCTACCTCGCTTTTTTTTATTTTTTTCAAAAAAAAATTCAAGCATTTGAACTTGATTAAATGTATACTTGATTGAGTTTTAAGTTATAATCATGATTTAATATCTTTCTTTTCATATAGATTTAATATTTATTTTAATTATATAAAGTAAATATTGTGCAAATAGATATTTATTTATTTTTACCGAATTTGATTGAATGTATCCTAGAGATATTTATGTTCATTTGTGTTTAATTTTATCATTCTTGAGTCTTGAATTTTGAGTTATGATCATGATTTAATATCTTTTTTTTATATATATAAATTTAGTATTTATTTGAATTGTATAAAATAAATATTGTATAAATAGGTTTAATTTTTTTTTTTTTTGTAGATAAATTGATTAATTTTACATATTTACTAAATATTATATATAATATATAATAATAATTAATATATTTAATTATGTATTATTTATTATTTATTATATATTAATGACGTCACCGGTTCAATAACGGTTTGATCACTGCTTGAACTAGTGACCTATCTATTCAGTACCTTTTTCGGTTCAATAACCGATCCAGATCTGAAAACACTACAATAAATCGTTATTTGGTTGATTTACTATTTTGATACTAAAATTAAGAAGTGTAACAGTCGTAGTAAATTCGTTGTAGAGGTAAATTAAATGATGAAACTGAGTCAATTTGGATGGAGGAGATAAATTTGACAAAGTTTGCTGAATTTAGTTTGTGGGTGGTAATTGCCCGTTTAAGAAAATGAAGAGATAAATCCAAAATTTAAGGGGATGATCGAGAGAAGAGAGAAAGTGTTGCCTTTGTTGAGTTGAAAATTATTTAAATACAATTTTTATACGTGACTTTATCTTAACTATTTACATCAAATGAACGGATAAGATTTTGTGAACTGCAAAATTTAGAGTATCCTACGAACTCTAGAAGAGCGGAATCCGTATATTTTGATGTGGAATTAGGCTCACATCGTGTCTTAACTATTCTAAACCTAGAGAACAATACGAAATTGAAAGGATTGGAGCTTGGAAAACTTGGCCTTAAATAAGAGGAAAAAGCAAGGAAAGCCACAACAAAAAAGAAAACAAATTTTAAATAAAAAAATTCCCCTAATGAGCATTCATGCATATTATAGTTATACTATCTCCGTTCCAAATTATAAAATTGTTATTCACTTTTAAAAATTAATTTAAAATATTTTTAAATTTAAAATTAATATAATTCATTAAAAATAACGAAATAATAACTTTTACAATAAATAGTATTTTTAGATAATTCACAAATTTCATCATTCAATAGGCTAAATTTTAAAAAAAAAATTATCTCTATTTTGAGTTTGAAAATGACTTAAATTGACTTTCAAAAGTTAACAATGATCTTATATTTTAAAACGGAAGGAGTATATATTTTCAAAATATTCAAATATCAAATAGAACGTTAAAAATGTAATATAATAGACAATTAATCTTTTCTCTCTCTTTTTTTTCCTCTTCAAATACCACTTTTGGAGGGATATTATTACGAGTACAGATCAATTTTCAATCAACCTCAAATAAAAATTAGCAGACTCAAAATACTGAGGAAAAAAGTTTCACAATAAAGAATAAAATAGCTCAACCGATACATAGATATTAATCGAAACTGAACTAAAAGTCATCAGACTAAAACCTTACTCATGTTTTGAATTTTAAGCGTATTATCCTAAATCTTTTTAGGGGTCATTGGAAGTCTCATTCCTTCACTTATGTATACCACATTATGCACCATGTAAGTAGAAATTCCTAACCATACAATTAACCAAACAAAGTCAATAGCAAATAAAGTTTTATTTTACTACATTATACTAAAAAAGCAATATCACTTGTTATGTTGTAGTTACCTATAAATCTGTTACCAGATTTGCAGGCAAAACCAGTAGAAAAAGCACAGCCATCAAAGAACGCCCCAGCAAGAAGGGAACATGAGAGGTCTTCAAGCCTATATTTATTCTCCTAAAAATTGAAATTAGGGTGGTCCATAGAGACTTTCGAGACCTTGTTGAATCCAAAAAGTAAACATACATTCATGTGTTTATATATTAGTTTTTTATTCCCTCCGTTTCAGGATAAAAGTCGTTATTACTATTTTAAGAAGCATCAAGTTAAATGTTTACGGTCTAGTTCTTGTATAATATTCAAGTTTCTTGTTTCTCAAAAAAAAAAAAAAAGTTAAATATCTACTTACCTTAAATAATCTATTTTTTATAATAATTTACCTATAATATTTTTAGAATTAATTGTCATATTTCTATTTTTTACGCATATTTATGGAGTATCACTAGTCATGTGTAAAAAATTATGTAATTAAATAAAAATTTAAATATGAATAATTTTATTATTTTATCCTTTTTTTTAGTATGAGCAAAAAATCGACTAATTTTTTTATTACGGGAGTGAAGGAGTACAAGTAAGTAGCATCATGTCTACCCTAGCTCGGTTTTTAGGTTCCGTCACACAGTTTCGTATAGAGATTACTTGTATCAGTTATATTAAATATATATTAAGATTTTATATATATGTTCGATATTTAAAATATTTTTATACATTAAAATTTGTTTCTGTCTCCTCATTTGGGATGGGAAGAACTACCAATTGGCTATTGGATCCCTCCTACCGTTTAAAGTCGAACTAGGATCTCATTCATTATGCATTTCACCAATTTTTTCAATATATATTTAATAATATAAATACTATTTTAACAATACTGGCAACTAACATTATTATATTTCTAAATATAATATTTTTATCACTAATATATATTTAAAAAATTAAATAAAAAATATAACGAAAAAAATCATAATCCGTCTAAACTTACCCGTCTCCACTTCTTCAATCATATGAGATGTAAAAATAATGTTTTTAACATGATACTCATATTGGGAGGAATGAATACATATCAAGAGAATTTAGTAGGTCCCACTATATAACCTTTTAACTCAATTTAATAATAATAAATTAACATTAATGAAAATCAAAATTAAATAAATTTAAAATATTTTTATTGGGACAAAGGATCTCATTTGCAATACGTATTTATATGTGACGCTTGTTTTATGACGAAGATAAGAAGAAATAAGGAATGAAAGAACCACTCGATTACTTTATCTTCAAATTGCAAATGATTTAATTGGCAATTGGAGAATATATTTTTTGAATTATCAACAAAGGAAAGAAGAAGAAGAAGAAGAAGAATATTGTCCCTCTTTTGTCTACTTGTAATCCACTATTTGCGATGCAACAAGTGCCAAAAAATGAATTAATTTTTTAAATCATATTATATTGCGCCATGACTGTGGTTTTTAGACTCGGATCAGTCAACAAACCAAAAAAAGTACCAAGTAAATAGATCAATGGTTCAACCAATAGTTGAACTGTTATTAAACAGGTGACGTCATAAGTACATAAAAATATATTATAAATAATTAATAAAATTTTAAAACATCTAATTTTTTATAAACTAAAATATAGTAAAATTATGCTACGATATTACTAAAAGTATCTAATTTTAAAAATAAAAATATTTTGGTATAAAAAAAAATATTAAAAATACTTTAAAACCGGTTTACTGTATCAACTTATCGGTTTTATCGGTTGAATCATCAGTTTAACTGATTGTCACCCAATTTAATATGAGTTTTAACCGGGCTAAATTAAATCGGAGTATCGACCGATTCTGATTTTAGCCGATCACCAATCCATTCCAGGTTTAACAACACTGGCCACCACCATGTTTCCCTGTCCTTTTTCCATGTTTCCCTGTCCTTTTTCTTAATAATATATTTTTGTCACATCTCCCTCACTATAATAATTAGTATAATAATAGATGTTTAATTTACAAGAAAATCGAACCTTAATCATATTTACTATTTCATAAATTTTAATAACTTATCTCAATTTGTATTTGAAAATATCTCTCATACTCCCTCATTTCTAATTTATAAGATTATTATTGATTTTTAAAAATCAAACTGAGTTACTTTCAAACTCAAAATTAATATAAATTTATTTTTAAGTTTTGTCAATGCGATGAATAATATTTTAAACAATCTAAAAAATATTATTAATTAAAAATTTTATTGATTTGTAATTTTAAATGAATTTCTATCAATTTTGTATTTAAAAATAATTCAAACTGACTTTTAAAAAATTAATAATAATATTATAAAATAGAATAAAATGAGTATTAACTTTTAAAAATCAATAATAATAAATTTATAATTTAAAACAGATGGAGTAATTTAATTATGTTTGGTGTATGACATTAATCATCATCTTTAGTTGGAGAGACGTCATTTTCCCAAACGAGAGAAAATGAGAGTGCATCATACTGTCATTGTTTTGAGAAAAAATGACATTTATATAATTATATTTACATAATTAACGGTAAAGGTTGAGACGTAGTATAATGTTTATTTCTTTTTACAAAAAGAGTTTAAGTAAAAATGGTTTTGTTCCGCCAAAAAAGAGTTTATAAATTTTTTTTAACAATAAAAATAATATAAATTACATAATATCTTCAAATTTATCATTATAATTTCAAAAACCTTGTTTACCTTTACTTAATTTCACTTGTTCAAAATAATAAGTGACACTCTTGGTAAATTGAACCCACTTACATTATCAAATACTTTAGTGAAATTAGTCATAAATTTGAACGAATTAAATATAAACAATAGTGCCATTCTAATTGAGAGATGTATATAAAAATTAAATTTCTATCTAAAATAGGTGAAATATGATTATTTGTATTAATTTATTACTACTATATACTATTTTATCCCATAATTAATCTGTTATTTATCTCATGTATCATATTTTATCATTTCTCAGATCATTGTTATAAATTCAAATAGAAATGTGATAATTATATAATTTCTCTTTTGAGGTATAAAATGACCGTAAAAATGATAACAATAATTCATACATTAAATCACGGACTAATTATGATATAAAATATTTCATAATAGTAATAACTTAATATAAATTATTATATCTCACTCATCATTCTTGTAAACAAACATAACTTTAAACTGTCGAATAACATATCGTGACATATTAATGAAATTTATACTTGAAAAAAATATTTATTTTAATTAATAGTTACAATTCTATTACTGCTCTTGTAAAACTTTTATTGTATTGTGAATAATTAAGTGGGAGAATCATATGAAAAATAAATAACTAAAATAACTCTTAAATTTAACAATTAAAACCACATATAAAGAATAAATGCATCTTTCTGATCAAACCAATGATTGTAAAAACTAACTCATGATTACAATTCTACTGCTGCTTGTGTAAAATTTTATTGTATTGTGAATCTTAAATTGCATTCTTAGATAAGTGGGAGAATCGTACGAAGCATAAACAACTAAAATAAAACTTCAATTGAACAATTAAAAACATAAATAATTAAATAAATACATCTTCGTCATGCAAACTTTTCCTACATTAAGTTAATCAAGAAGAAGAAGAAGATAATATAAGAAAGATAATTTGATAATTCACCCATATTAGAAACGGGAGCAAATTATAAAATTATCCTCTTATGTTTATATTTAAATATAACATAGACATTAATATTTTAATTTTTATAATTTCATAATTAACGTTTCAACTTTTTGTAAAATCGTCCCCTTTAATTAATTTTGGTCAAAATAAAAGAATCATATGCACAACATGTGAATTTTTAAAAGATAAAAGTCTGTTTACGTACTAAAAAATATTATTTTTAATTAAAGGGGTAAAATCAAAAACACAATAATAAATATTATTCCCTCTTATAGTGAAGTTACATTTATCCTTCTCACATAACAAAAGTGTTTCTCCTTCTATTCATTATCTACTAAAATCTTTTTTCTCTATTCCTTATCTATTTATTGAAAAACAATTATATTGTAATTGAATGAACAATACATGTTCTGTCTGATCTATGTCAAAATTCACTTATAATTTTTTTTTTTTGACACTAAAATTCACCTATATTGTATTCCAAGTATACGTTCCTTTATAATAAATCAGTTACAGATATTTAAAATACACACTCTTTAAACTAAATTAGCTACTCAAAATAAAATCCCAACTGAAGTTTATAAACATTAGATATACTAAACTATCAATATTAGTTTTATATTTTATTCATTAAACGTACTTAAAATAAATACTTAAACTAAGACAATACATATTTTATCATTTAAAAATTTATATTTTTTATTGTGTAAATAAATTATTTTATTTTTTAAATACTTACATATTATGTTCATAATTTTTTTATTTTGATCAAAATTTATTAAATGAGATAATTTCACAAAAAATTAAAATATTAATTATGAGATTGAAAAAATTAAAATATTAGCGTTATTTGAGTATGAATATCAATGTTATTAAAATCGGTTCGGAACAGGCGGTTCGACTGGTTGAACCGGGAATCGGTTCCTTTTTCGGTCCGGTTTGGACCGGTTAACCAGTTTTGGTCAATAATCGGTTGACCCGATTGACCACCGGTTCAACCGGTAAAATCGGTTAATTGACCCGGTTTAACCGGCTTTGAAGTATTTTTTTTTTCAAATTTTTTTTACCAATAATATAACATAATTTCACTATATTTTAGCTTACAAAAAATTAGATGTTTTAAAATTTTATTAATTATTAATAATATATATTTTTATATATTTATGACGTCACTGGTTCAATAACGATTCGACCACTGGTTGAACCAATGACTCATCTACTCGGTAATTTTTCTGATTCGTTGAACGAACCGATTCTGAGAACATTGACGAATATGAAAGGATACTTTTATAATTTGCTCTAAAAACAAAATATCTACTCTATATCTGATGGGACCCACATAACGTACTCACTTATCTCTACAATTTCAGCCTGTGCTATTACCTTTTTGTGAAAAGTCACATAGTTCTTAACTAAATTTCCCAGGTAGTTTTTTGCTTACTTATTTGGACTTTCTTTTGCTCTCTGTGTCAAATAGAAGACTTCCCACTTCCCAAATTTCAGTCCCTATGAATTCCTCGGCTCCTTTTTTCGTTGTCTTCTTCTAGTTACACAAACATAACTGATAATTCTCTTCCCATTTCCAAGTAAAGAATCATTAATACTTCCATTTCAGACAAAATTGTTTCTGGGTATTTCTGTTTCTGATCTCTTAAAGTGGGAAATTATTTTCTTTTCCATGTTCAAGTTGCTAAAAGTAGTAATTTTTGTTTAAAATGGTGAGGAGAAAGAGGAATTATGATGTGAAAGACGTTATAGAGTTCTTTAACCAGTTATTGCTGGAAAAGCCTTTTCTTCCCTTTGTAATTCCTTTATTTTTAGTTTGCTGGATAATTGAGAAATGGGTTTTTTCTCTCTCCAATTGGGTTCCCCTTGCAGTGGCTGTCTGGGCAACAATTCAGGTTATTTCTTTGTGTTTTCAACACTGTTTTAGTTTTTGTTGAAGTATTTATTCTTTGTTTTTTCAGAATTTAGAGTTTGATGCAATTATTCATGATGTTATTTTCTTGCCCCCTTTTTAAATTTATTTTGATGTAATGTATTTTAGTATTTGTAAATCATACTTTTTTTTTGGTTTATAATGGGCTTACAGGATATCAAGATTCTTGGTTATTGGGTTTACATGATTCAAGATTCTTGGTTAATGGGATTATAATAATGAGTTTATAAGTTCTGTTCGTTCTTTCCTTTTCATTATTATTTGATATAATGTTTTTGTGTAGAAACGTCTATGAAAATCAAGAATATTGCTTGTTTGAGCTGTAGATAAAGCTTAATTGGGTATATAATATTCAAGTTTCTGTGTTACTTGGATTATTGTATTCCAACATGAAATCTTTGCTAAAAAATCTAAACCTAATTCTCTTTTTAAAGATGCATCTTTTTTACTTGTAAGTAACCGTTAATTGGCTGGGTAAATTGGATGTAATCTTTTTGTCTTCCTTGAAGTATGTGCAAGACTTGTATTCAATTAAATTATTTATTTTTATTTTATTTTCTTCCAGTGACACAAAAGGAGCACATATTCAGTTTTGTAGATGATGGAAATTTTTAAGTGTACTAATGGTCTTTTAGTATGTGTTTGAGCATATTTAGAGAGACATTTAAACACCTTACGTCAAACAGTTGCCACCTATTGCAAATAATTCCGTCAGAGTTGGACAAGCAGTTTGTTTTCTGATGTGAAATCTTTGTAAGTTTCACCTAAAGAAACAATAATAAGGTTTACCTAAATGAAGACTTGTGTGAGTTGTCAACTTTTATGTTGGAAAAAGGCATTGAGCTTCTCTAATTGGCTACACTTGATACACTAATTATTATCCCCTCTGTCCCTCAATCATTACATGGCAAAAGTTTAAGAACAACCAACTACCAAGAAGGATGTTTACAATTCGTCTGTTGTGGCTCTTATTCTTATTTCACTCATCTCATTTATTTGTCTTTAATTTCGGGTGTTTCATCTTGAGACATGCTTAGGACCTTTCTTTTTCTTTTTTTTGCCATTTTTTCCTTCTACTCAATTAATCAAACTGGAATCTTTAAACTGAAAGAGTTCACAAGTTCTTTGGAATTTAGCATGGCATAATATGAGATGTCAACCTTTTATGCAGTATGGGAGTTATCAACAGCGTATTCTTGTGGAAGACTTGAATAAGAAATGGAAGCAAGTCATTCTACAAACATTGGTAGATTCTTCTTCCACGTTTGTTTCTTTATTTCATATTTCTTCTTGAACTCTATAATCAAATTTGTTTCACTTTGCATATTTACACAGCCCGAGACTCCGTTGGAGCACTGTGAATGGCTGAACAAGCTATTGATAGAAGTTTGGCCCAACTACATCAGCCCTAAGATTGCTAGTAGGTTCTCATCTATTGTTGAGGTGACTATACTTCTCTCTCTCGTTCTCCCTCTCTTCCAGTTGATGCTAGTTTTTATCTCTCTGTGCGCACACGTGTTTGTGTGAGGGATAGAATCAAAAGGGACAAAGCTCTAGGTTGAAGGTGCCCTTAGGTTATCTTAATCACTGGTGCCGGTGAAGTAGATTTCTTGCTAGGAATTGTTAACACTTTTGCTTCATCAGCTGGTTAAGTTTTTAAGTCTGCAAATTGTTGATTCTTAGCTAATTAGTTATTGATAGTATACAATTTGTAATGAAAATTACACCTTATCATACATGATTATCTTTCTGAATATTTGTTCAAGTTATTCGAACCTACTCAATTTTTTTTTTCAATATCTGAATTTGAATGCATCAGATTCATATAATTTAATTATATTTTGATCATGTTAAAACCAATGATCTGTATATTTTATGTTTGTCGAACCCTAATGAGTAATGGGCCAATCACGGGGTTCACACAATGCCCCACAAGCCCATAGTAAACTATATTTCTGTGGCCCCAAAAGACATCATTGCCTTAAGAATATTGAACCCATGATCTATGCTTTTTCAAGCGTATGTCACTTGGCCACTACCACTTAGCTAACACCTCAGGTTTCTCCAAGTTTTATTGTATTAAGATAGAGGAACGTCACTGTAAGTTGCCAATAAGAGAAGCATAGTGTTCTGTACTCCAAACCTTATCACCAGTAGCACCAATTTTTTTTAAAACTAACTAGGATCTTGAAAATATGTTAGTCAGCCATGTATGCATTAGAGGGGTGTACATGTTCCGGATTTGACAGCCTGACATGAATTTTCACTTAGATGGACGCATCATCTAAAGGCCAAAGAGTTACTCCACGTGTTACCTTTAAAATTGATTTTTTTTTTTACCAATAAATCTATATTTCTTTCTTTTAATGGAGATCCTCTAGAAGGGGTGATGGGAATGGTGGTAAATCCTATCTTTATGTAAACATATAACGGCATCAAACTTCACAATTACACCGAAGTAGATTTTTTTTTTAAAAAAAAGATGAAAATGTTTCCTTAAGAATAAAATTCCGGAAAGATATGATATATTTTAAGTAGACATGCACAAAATATCTGAGGCCTGCGGCTTGATCTGGATCCGGCCAATGTCCAATCTGGTCAAAACCTGACCTAGTCTGAAGGCTTTGAAAAGGCTGTGGTTTTGAGGATAAAATTCACCCTGTCCGGCTTGCAAAAAAGCCCGATCTAGCCTGGCCTTAGGCCTGGTTCGGCCTGAAGCCTAGCTTGACAGATTTACGGTCAAGACCTTATAATTATAATTGTAATTTATAAACTTTAATGTTATAACCTTATAATTGTTCATCAATGATTTAATGAAGTACAAATTTTTACTTATTCATTATTGTAATTTGTAATACATTAATTTTTTAATTAATACATCAATAAAATTTAAAGTTTTAATTATTTATTCTTGATTTGTTGTAAATACATTTAATTAATATACATCTTTCCATGAATAGTACTAGTTAGTTTATTTAATATTTAACATTAAAAGTTAGTTAAATATTAACAATAAGTTAGTTTTTTGTAAACACTAATATTTAACATTAAAATGTTATTAATATTCCTTTTAAGTTAGTTTCTTGTAAATATTAATATTTAATATTAAAATTTTATTAATATTCCTTACTACTTTTAATGTTAAATATTAACATCAATTAATACATCAATAAACCAAATTTTAATATTAAATATTAATAATAAGTTACTTTCTTGTAAATACTTTAGTTCTTTATTAAAAGTTTCATTTTTCCAAAAATTTATTAGTTTATACCTTATAATTTTTATTTTTAATATCTAATATTCAGCATTAAAAGGTAAAAAAAAATAAAAATAAAGAAAGGGCCAGACCAGCTAGACCAGATTGGCCTTTGGCGTAGCTTGGCCTTGGGCCTACTCAGATTGCATTTCATCGGCCCCTGCTAAATCAAAGTCAAAGGCCTGCCTGGCCAAAGCCCAGGCCGAACCAGACCAAGACGGTTTGTTGTGCATGCCTAATTTTAAGGCTATAGAGTTTTGAGTCATACATAGATGATCCTTGCCCCGTGTATATACTTTTTCAATTAGATTTGTAAGTGATCTGATCGATTTGTGCATTGTTTATAATTATCTTCTCTAATTTTGTTTCATTCATATAATTTTCACTATTAGCCATATTTTTTTCATGCAGAAACGCTTAAAGGACCGAAAATCCAAGCTTATTGTACGTTTCATTTCTTTCTATTTATGATGAAATTGATAACTATAATATTCTGAAAATTTAACAATATCAACTGTGAAAAACCGTTTTCCTTCCAGGAACGAATTGAATTGCAAGCATTTCAACTTGGTTCATGCCCTCCTATCTTTGGGCTTCTTGGGACTCGTTGGACAACTTCTGGTGATCAGGTTTGAAATCTTGTTTAATTCTGTTCTTTATGATTGTATTAATTCTAGTGTACTTTTAAAAGAAGTTTTTTGTTTTGTGACCTCTAAGAAATGAATTTGTTTCTCATTTACCAAGGTGCTGGGTCAGGGGATGTTATAAAGCTGTTGATACTGTTCTACTTTGTCTTGTTTCTAGAACTTTAGCCAGTGATATCAGTTATTTTCATTTTTAGTTCAATTTTATTAGATTCCATGGCATGTTAGCATCCGTCTTACAACAACGGTTTAGGATTTGATACTAAACAGATAAAACCAAACTAATGCTATACATAAAAAAATTGATGGATATGAATAATATGATACAAAGAAGATTTTCTCATATATATTTTTTTGAAATCACAAACATTGAAAGAAAAAAAAAGGAAAGAATACCATATGGTATGAATAGGGATTTGTCTGATGAAATTGTTGTGAAAGAAACTGTTGGTTTATGATACTGGAAAAGGTAATAAATGGGGTTTCTGAATTAATATCAAACCCCTTTTCATCTATATTAACATATTTACTGCATTTTATCAGCATTTCCTAAAACATTCTGGTTAGTGTTCAATTTAGCTCTGCTATAAGAGTTACTCATTCTCATTAATCATGTATAAATGATCATCTATGAGCTATAGTTGCGAAACAAAATAGGACATGGAGCTAAAACTCTATATATTGACAGAGAATCATGCGTCTGGGTTTTGACTGGGACACTACCGACATGAGTATTATGTTACTTGCGAAGTTAGCAAAGCCTTTATTGGGAACTGCCCGGATAGTCGTAAACAGCATCCACATCAAGGGTGATGTAAGTACAATTGCTTTACTTTATCCACCTACCTCCTTTTGCTTCATGAATTGAAATATTTATGTTGCAGAGTGGAACTGAAGAATAAATTATAGCTGCAGCCAAAGGTCATTGAATGAAAGTAGAAATTGCAATTTGTAGAAACATACTCTTTTGCTGAAAATTATGTTCATTTAATTAATTCAGTACCATATATGGTTGATTGGCGTTCTTGTTATTATTGTCCCATTTCATAGTATATTTAGCGGCAATAAATCCTTTCTTGGTTAGGCATTACACACCAACATGAATGGGAACCGACATATTGTTAGTGGGTTTTAGTTGAGCTTTTGTGAGTTTGTTTCATAAATGTGCCCATCTAATACTTGTATTAAACAGGAGCAGTTACTGTTTGATTCCCCACGCCTAGTAAAGACAATTTGATGTAATTTTTTAAACATTTTTTTACACATAATAAAACATGAAATTTTTAGTGATCTTGCAAAAACGCGATGTATCCCTGACCAATAAGTCTATAGTGAATATTTTGACTTGTGAAACATAGGCATCTCTCTCTCTATGCATTTTGTGCGTGTTTATATCTTTCCAACATGCAGACCTATTCATAACCTTACGTAAAAAATATCTATTCTCTCAACCTGATAAGTGGAAAAGGCTTAGCATACACGTCTAGATATCAGTCTTGACCCAAAAGACTATGCTATTAGGTCTTGCGCCCAACCATGTACATTATTCTTTCTTGTGATCATTGTTTATCCAATGTGGAACTCTTTTCTCGGATATGTCTTCTAACAAAAAAAATGAGTTGGCTTTGATTGGGACCAGCAATGTAATGTCGAGCTCCCAAGATAGTATTACTCAAGTGATTATTCCTTGACTTTCCAACTTAATTTAATAGGAAGTTGCTTAGTACTATTAATAGAGTCTAGGGTCACATTAAGAATATCATGTAGCTTCTTTTTGTTGCAATCTAGTATTGATCATCCTCAGTCTTTTTATATGCATGAAAATAAAGTTTAGTTCTGATGATTCTTCGATTCGGACATTCAGCTTCTTGTGATGCCAGTTCTAAGTGGAAAAGCACTATTGTACTCTTTTGTATCAATTCCAGAGGTTAGAATAGGTGTTGCATTTGGAAGTGGTGGAAGCCAATCGCTACCTGCAACAGAATTGCCAGGAGTTTCATCATGGTTGGTATGTACCTTAACTGGTTGAATTTGATGCTTTATTACTGATCAATTTTTTTTATTATGTTTCTTCTAGCACGTGTTGCTTTTCCTGCAACAATTTCTTGGTAGTTTTAATAGACGCTACAAGATTCCATAAATATAAGCAGCATTTATTTAGTAAATGTAAACAAATTGAATTTACAATATTTGGTTCTGAAAAATCTTGCTAATTATTCTAGGAGCATCGGTGATATTTTAGTGAAAACAATCTTATTGTTATCAATCGTAGAGCAAATTTATCTACAGTGATACGTTTAGATGTTATTAAGTCGTAGGTTGTTTTGGGAAAAAGATATGAGTAATAATGTTTTGCAATGATCCATACAATGACCTTTGTAAAAAATGGCGGGACCCACCATGTAAGTGGTGGGTCCCACCATTTTTTACAAAGGTAAGTTTATGGATCATTGCAAAGATTAGTGTACATAGCAAAGCTTGTTGTTTTGAGAAACTTTGTGGCATATAACAGTTTTTCCCCCTTTTTCTTTTGCTGTCTTGTTTGCTGTTATTGTTGTACTACAAAAATGTCTTTTAGGGATACTGGCTGGGTCATCTATTTATCCCCTAATATATGGCACTTCATATAAAAATGATTGGCTCTGATAATATCATTATGATAGGTAACTATTTGCGATTCTACTCCTCTATGCAAGCATTTAGATACAAGAACAAGTTTCATAGTTTTACGAGTTTATTGAGGCGTACCGGTGTCATACTCTTCAAAGTACCTATGTCCGACTGGATACTCCAAGTCCATGTAACTTGGATTACAAATAACTCTTTTTTCCTTCACAGGTTAAAGTTATCACCGATAGCTTAGTCAAGACAATGGTTGAACCTCGGCGTCGCTGTTATTCTCTGCCAGCAGTGGAGCTAAGGAAGAAGGCTGTTGGAGGCATACTTTATGTCACTGTCCTTTCAGCGAGCAAACTTTCTAGAGTTAACTTAAAGGGAAGCCCTCTCGGAAGACAACAGTTCTCTGTAATAGATGGATATATGGAGGAGCGCCTTGATAATAAAGAGATGCAGATATTTATAGAGGTTGAACTAGAAGAATTGACCCGGAGGACAGGCGTGAGGACAGGACCATGCCCGAAATGGGATTCGACATTCAATATGGTTCTACATGATGATACAGGGATTCTTAAATTCCATCTTTATGAATGTACTCCAGGCAGTGTGAACTATGACTATCTAACTATGTGTGAAGTCAAGGTATTGTATTTTACTAATGCAATCATAAGGAAATTAATTGTCACTTTCACACTTATATTTGTATTTTTGATATATATCAGTGGATTATTCTAGATGTTGCAGCATAATGGATCGTCATATTTTATAATCTAAAAATAAAAATGCATTTGTCTTAAAAAAATGAGATGAACAAATTCATTCCACTAAACCTGGAATGGGTTGATAACCTTTTGCTGTGGAGTATTCTTCTTTTCAATTCCTTATCAACCAATAACCTTTGAAGTAAAGCACATATAGTATTTATACACACACACACACACACACACAAAATTGTCAATGTCCAAAAATGCTTGAAAACTATTCATACAAAAAATCCCAGGTGACCTTATATATTTCTTTCCCTATTTGATTCTGAAACTTTTGTGGCATCTGATAACATATTTTTTCTTATGTCCGGTGATCAGATGAGATATGTTGGAGATGACTCTACAATGTTCTGGGCAGTTGGAGCAGAGTCCAGTGTGATAGTGAAGCACGCTGAGTTCTGTGGCAAAGAAGTTGAATTGACTGTTCCATTTGAGGGCGTAAAGTCGGGGGAGGTATTTTCTGCTCTAACCTTAAGTTACTATAGCTTGGATGAAATTTCAAAATTTTGTGTGAGAAATCAACACGCAAAGTTTTTCATCTTTCTTCAAATCAGGCAGTTGATTTACAAACACTATAATTTCCTTTGCAGAAATCTGATTAGTTTTTCGCTTTATTGTCGCTAAAAATTACTTACTTGAAAAAGATAATTGCTGCTAAAACTTATAGATTACTCCACCCTATTTACTTCTTGATGATAAGATTTACTCCACCCAATTTTCCTATTTAAGATAAAATCGAATTTTAGTCAAAAAAATATCACTACTGTCTGTTTAAGGAATTTCCTTCTTTTATTTGCTAAAACAAATTTACAGTTGGAAGTGGGACTTGTATTGAAAGAGTGGCAATTTTCTGATGGTTCGCATAGCTTGAACAATTTCTACCTCAACTCTCGAGCATCATCCCTCTATGGATCATCAAATTTTCCAACAAGAACTGGAAGGAAAATTTATGCGACTGTTGTTGAAGGAAAGGACCTTATAGTTAAAGATAAATCTGGAAAGTGTGGTTCATATGTGAAACTTCAATATGGGAAGGTACAATTTTCTTATTCCTCAATACTGTATTCAGAAGTTATTGAAATTTTTGGTATCTTCTTTTCCTATTAATAATCCCATTAGTTGGAAAAGTTACAGTCCGAACTCTATCAATTATTTAATTCTTCTTTTCAGGCTTTGCAAAGAACTAAAAGTAATCAACATACTTCAAATCCTTTATGGAACCAGAAGTTTGAATTCGATGAGATAGGAGATGGTGAATATCTTACGATAAAATGCCATATTGAAGATACCTTCATAGATGACAATATTGGTGGTGCACGAGTAAACTTGGAAGGACTTGTAGAAGGGTCAATCAGGGATGTATGGATACCCCTTGAAAAAGTTAATTCAGGAGAACTGCGGCTTCAAATAGAAGTAGCGAGAATGGATGATAATGAAGGATCCTGGGTAAGCATTTACAACTTTGAACTTAATCATGTTGTCTATCATCATATCATATATATGGGCTTGGCCTATTTGTTCTGTGCAGCTCATAGGCTGTGCCGAATGTTTAAGCTCATTTTAGAGAGTTCGGCATATGTAAAATTAATGATACTATTAACCCAATTCCTTTTGCATGGTATTCTTAATAGGTGGTAATGTTAGCACACATTTTGTAGATACTATCATTTGCTGGTGTCTAGCTGATCTTTGTTTTCAGGTTCCTCAGAAAGTTTAAGGACCTCTTTTCTTCATTTTTATTTTTTATTGATGCTTTAAATTAAGACATGTGGACTAGGGCCTTGGGCCGGAAATAAATTAATAAAATTTAGCATAAGTTGTAATGGCCTGACCCATGCTAATTGGAGTCTGGCACGGTCCATCAGATGACCATTCTTCATATGTGTCACCAGGCATTTATGAAGCTAGAAGGTAGATAATGATCATCAAGGTAAGTGGTATGAAATATACTCTTTCTCATTTTTTGTTTTCTTACATCTCGTGTTCATTTTCAGGGTTCAAATGGAGGTTCAGGCAATGGTTGGATTGAACTTTCTCTCATTGAAGGACGAGACCTTATCGCTGCAGATATAAGGGGGACGAGTGATCCATATGTTAGGGTACATTACGGAAACTTGAAGAGAAGTACCAAGGTTAGAAGCTAAACAATTTCATATTGATATTAGTGCATGCGCCTTTTTTTTTAATAACTAGTGAATATTGCATTGCATGTGTGACTTTGTTATACGAGTCTCGAATTCTTTTTCTGGGATTCGACATTTGACCTGTGAAGTTATTTGGGACTACTATGTTTTTTTCCGGGGTATATATATGTTATTGTAGCTAGGGTTTCAATATTATTTTCTTTCTCAGTTTTAGTCGCATTCACATATTGTATTCTTCAAACTTTTATATAATGATTTCTTCTGCCTCTCGCCCGTGGTTTTTCACTATCTGGGTTCTCCACATAAAATGTGTTTTCTTGTCTTTTAATTTCCTCCGTTGATATCTGCGTTGATATCTGCGTTTGCCATAGTTTGTTCTAACAGACTTATTCTGCCATGCTTCCCCTTGCAGGTGATGTATAAAACTCTTAATCCGAAATGGAACCAGACCTTTGAATTCCCCTACGATGGTAGCCCTTTGGAGTTGCATGTGAAAGACCACAACGCTCTGCTACCAACATCAAACATAGGTGATTGTGTTGTCGAATATCAAGGACTGCCTGTAAACGAGATGTCTGACAAGTGGATACCACTTCAAGGAGTGAAAAAAGGTGAGATCCGTATTCAAGTTACAAGAAAAGTTCCGGAAATACAGAAGAAATTAAGTTTGGACTCGGAGTCATCCTCAACTAAAGCACACCAGATTTCTAGCCAGGTAATAATATATAGCAAGTCCCAGTTTTGCTATAATTTCTCGTAGTTGCAAAACTTCAGAATTTTCCAAGATATAACCAAATTTATATAGAAACTATAGCTTTACTTGACATGCATGCAAATTTTCTGGTGGGATCAGCTTGTAAGTCTGTAGTATCATTCCCCTCAATCCGACCCGACCCCGACCCCGACCCCTACCCGATCCCGACCTGACCCGACCCGACCCCATAACCCCCTACCCCCACACACACACCCACACCCACACACACCACCAACAGCAACAAAAATACTCAATTTTTACCCTTCCACAGTTTATAAATCTGCATATCCTTGTTTATCATTCAATATTGCTTATGAACATTTGATAAATTCATCCCTTACCACTTGAGGGGAAACTAAATCATTTGAGCCTAGCCGAGCTTCACCTTGTTCATGCTAGGCTCATTTAGCAGGACCCTATGTAAGAGCCCTAGCTTATCTTACAGAAACAAGAACCGAGTTCAACTTGTTCCTGAGGTGTTCTAAAATTTTAAAAAGTTAATTGTAATTAATTTTGAGAAACAGTCTAGTTTATAAATAAAAGTTTAACAATTGTTAGTTCCCTAAAATATAAAAAATACATTTAATGTAACTGTAAAAGTATAATCAAATTAAACTATACGATATGTCATTTTAAGTTCAAAAATTTCACGTGAAAATAATAAAATTATTGATATAAATGTATCTCTAGTTTCTCTGGTCTTGGCTCGATTACTATACATGACTCCTAAATTTGAGTTAAATCTCGGCTCATTTGCTAAATGATCCCTAACTATCATTTTTAGTTTCTGCTTAAATTTCAGTTTTTTTCCCACTAAAATTTTGAATCTGTACCCTAGAATTTGCACTTATAATCTGTATTACTCATTTTGCTCCAATGGTTTCTGATCAGATGAAGCAAATGATCATCAAGTTTCAGTCAGGAGTTAAGGATGGAAATCTTGAAGGGCTGTCAGCACTTCTTAGTGAGCTGGAAAGCCTCCACGATACCGAAGAAGAGTACATGGTCAAGCTTGAGACTGAGCAAATGCTTCTACTCAACAAGATAAATGAGCTTGGTCAGGAAATCATAAACTCATCACCTTCCTTGAGCAAAAGATTGCCTGACGAATGATCCCCACTTTCATTTTTAGTATTTATGATGTGTGGTAAAAGGATTAATATCCTCAAGAAATAGGGAGTAAACAGTAATCGCTGTTTGGCAAGGTAATTTTGCTTAAACGAAAGGAACTACAAATTGACGCTATGTTTTGGCAACTCGATATCAAGCTCTGTAATTGGAATTGAAAACACATTCTCAATTCTACGGAATTGAATTCGAGTTAAAATTTGGCGCTAAATTTCAATTCCAAGAATTTGAATCAAGTTGCCAAATATAGCTTGCAAGTAAATATAGTACAATAGTGAATGTTTTCAAGCTGTGTCATGTACATGAGTGGATATATTTTTGACCAAAAATAATGGAATGGCCTATATTCTCATTATTCAATTTCGAGCAATTATGTGGACTCTCTTTTGTATGGCCTCTATGGATCATGGACACTGTGTTTCAGGCTTAAAGATGTGTATGCTTCGATTCTCTCTCCGCTGGGCTTGCTGATGAGTGTTGAGATTTATTATAGCCATTGAAGGTTTGTTTATTTATAGAAATAGCCATCTACCACGATCCGCTATTGAGAGTGATATTCTAGGTGATTTTGGGACGAAATAAGCTCATTAAGGGACGAGTGACCTCTGCGAGAGTAGGGATAAAGCACCACAAATATGAGACTTTGCCCGAGACTCTTTTGAATTGGGTTAAATTATTTTTTTCCCATTAAATTAAACTCCAGTTTATATTTGCATTACTATTTACTAAACTAAATTTGTTTCTATTTAACTCGCTGAACTATAATATTTTTACAAATTATTTTTTAAATTATTAGACTTTTAATGGAATAACTAACACGTGAGAGAGAGGTTGTGTACATATCATACTCATGTCAATGAGACATGCTCACATGCGGGTGGAAAATAAAATAGAAAGAATACTTAAAAATAAAACAAGTAAATTAAACTAAACAATTAAAACAAGTGAAACAATTTAAACAAAACTAAACTGCTTAGAATCAAATGCTACCGGTATTTCTTCTTCTTCCCCAAATCTGGATTCTTCATCACAAACCAGTTGATCAGAGAAAATTGAAACCCCAATCTCTCTCTTTATATATCCTCAAACTCAGTTCATAAGAAGTTCTAAATTTTAAAACCCAATCTCTATCTTGCTATATCATCAAATCTCTGCAAATAGAAACAAAGCAGCCTTGAATTCTTCTTCTTCCTCCTTAAGTTTTGAAAACTAAGCATTTGTTAATTTGGGCATAAAGTTTTGGAAGAAAATAGATCTATGATCCCGCACAAAGTTAGATCAGAGTATTTATCCATTCAACCCAATCTTGTCCGTACATTGCGAGATCGAATGACATAGAAAAAAGGATACCCGCATAACAGTTATTAGCAGCACCGCACAATTATTATGCAATATACGAATTACATGAAAAATGACCAAATTACCCCTCAAAAGCACCGCACAATTGTTATGTGGTAGTTATTGGAGATACATAACAATTATGCGGTGGCAATAAAATATAAGAAGACACTAGGGGTAGGAAAAAAAAATGCACCGCACAATTGTTATGCGGTATTAAGAAAAAAAAAACACCGCACAATTATTATGTGGTACCTAATGGTACTGCATAACAATTGTGCGGTAGGAATTAAAGCAAAAAAAAGAGCTAGTTGCGCCCCTAGGAAAACAAAAAGCTAAGTAACATATAAATTATTATGCGATATGAACAAAAGCCGCAATAGGAACAAAACAGGAACTGCATAATTGTTTGTGGTACCACCGCATAACAATTATACGGTAGAAACATGTAGGAATAAGATTGTATTTTCGATAAGATTGTACTCCATGTCATTACCGATAAAAAAAACTTATGTAGGAATGCAGTCATGGTTCTCTTTGAATCTTGTTTCCCTTGCTATTGTTGAAGTGAAAGGTGTTCATCAGTTTGAGTGGTTATTTAGAGAGAATGTTCCAGTTCTTGAAGCTGTGGAAAACCGTTATGGAATTCAAAATTACCTTGGCAATATGACTGCACAAACATTTGCATCCAAATTGCAGGCTAGAAGCCTCAAGTACATTTCTCTGCTCAACCATCTCCGCATATATTTGTCAGAGGTAATCAGTTGTGCATCACGTGCTCTTATTGTTGTCTTCTTTTAGGAATTCATAACAAGGTTTTAATTGTTAAGAAATAACATAATGAACATTTTGATGGTTGATATTAGAGACTTATTTTTAGAGTGTCATCCTGGCCATGTTTGAATCGTAGGCTAATAACTCTATCTACTAGGGAGGTCGAGGAACATGAAACTATGTTGCTTCAAGCACTTGAAGACTTAAGTCAAAGTCTGAGCAAAAAGGAGTAGTAGGTTTTTATGCGGTTCCTACTTTTTACTCAAGTTTATTTTCCCACCGCATAATTGTTATGCGGTACGAATAGGTATCGCATAACAATTATGTGGTTCCTATTTTTTTTTTTTTTATGTTTTGTTCTTATCGCGACTTTTGTTCCTACAACATAATTGTTATGCGGTTCTTGTTCCTGTTTTGTTGTTACCTCAATTTTTGTTCATATTGCATAATTGTTATGTGTACCTATTCTTGGCAAGCTGAAGGATAATTTAATTATTTTTTATTTGAGCCAAATACTGTATAATAATTGTACAATGTTACTAATAGCTGTTATGCAGTATCCTTTTTTCTAAGTCATTCGATCTATTAATGGACGGACAAAACTTGGATGGATAAATGTTCCGGTCCAACTTTGGACTTGAATCATTCTCATATATATATATATATATATATATATATATATATATATATATATATATATATATATATGAAAAATGATTTATAGCAAATGTATGCTGCAGCTACTATTCCAACAAATGCATCTTACATTCTCTATAAAATATATCTAACGACCTAAAATTGAGACTTTCCCCCCCCATGTCGCTAGGAGGGCGGTAGACCTGAACTAGAGCTACTCTTTCTAGCGACAAGAGAAAAAAGAAAAAAAAAACCCAACTACTACTCCTTTTAACGACAATTGGCGACAAACATCGATAGCCACCAATGGCTGTCGATGCCTGATGACTGTTGATGCCTATTGTCGATGTCTACCGATACTTGCCGCCAATTTTCATCTGAAGGAGTAGCAGCATATGTTTTTTTTCCTGTTGCCAAAAGAAGTAGCGACAACTCAAATAGCTACCACCACTCCTACCAACAGGAGAAAAAAATCCCAATTTTGGACCGTTAAATTTATTTATAGATGGTGTAAAATATATTTGTTAAAATAATGCCAATAACCATAATTTATTATGGATTATTCTTGTGTACACACACACACACACACACACACACATATATATATATAATTTCTTATTGATACACGATGCTGATATTATCTGCAACCATCCATAATACATGGGAGGAGAAAACTAAAATTCAAGCAAAGTATTGCTCGGTCTAAAAGCTATTTTAGTCAAAAAAAGCACAGTGAACCAACTATCTAAAGGAAATCGACATTTTCACTTGAAAAATGATATTTCCACATTATTCATCTCACATAAAAACTCACGTTGAAATATCATTTGATTTTTTTTGCTAAATAAAAACATCATTTTTATATGTGAAAATATCAGTTTTCCATCTAAAAACAAGTATGATTACTGAAAGTAAAACATAGAATAAGCCCAACACAATATTTAATTTAATAAAAGATCTACATCAACCTCCCAAAAAAGAAAAGGAAAAAAAAAACAAAGAAATAGAGTAAGAAACCGACATATTGAGTAGCTGAGCAAATCCTGCTTCATCACTGAATAATATTACAGGTAGATGGCATTTCCATTATCCTAAACAATGATAGCCCAAAAGGAAGGAGAGAATTTAGCACTGATTGTCATTTTACTGACGCAGCATCCTCTGAAGCTGAAGCACCTGGTTCCTTTGCTCTGGGGGAAGGAGATTAATCTGCTCTTGTGTGAGGCTCATGACCTGCTGAAGTAGTGCCGATTCCATATCAGGAGTTAGCTGCAAGATTTTCAAAACTAAAGTGAGCGGGGGGAGGCAAAAGAGCTGAACTAGTTATGCTGGGTGTTTTAAATTGTCTAAGAAATGAGGAATTGTGAATAGATTACTGGCGGGGGACGAGGAGGTTGACTGCCAGGACCCACCTGGCCGCCGCCCATAAATGATGGTGGCCCTGGTAAATGTTGTGTTCCTGTTGTATTCTCTCGGAGGCCAGGCATCCAAGAAGATGTTCTTTCTGCTTGCATGGAGTTTCCAACTTGACTGAATTCCATCCCTAAATGTGAACCTCCTCCCTGAAAGATAACAGGCAGCATTGAGCAAGCCATTGATGAATAAAATAAACAAATAAAATAAAAATAAAAATCTGGCAAACCATCCAATGCAACTATAGCTATCAATGCTGTTTATCCAGCAAACACAGAAAAATGCATACTAAAATTCAAATATCAAGAAAAAGAAAGGGCATACCTGATACAATGACTGAGGTGGTGACTGAGTTGGAAATGTTGGATGTCCTTGTGAAAATGAAGGTCCCATACTAACTGGATGCTTTTGACCTGACTAATATTTTAAGAATTAGTACATTAACAATAATCTCTAAACAATTATTTGCAAGAAATTAAAATTATATAATTACAAACTCCAAAATCATTCTTACATGAAATGTGGGTTGTGAATGATGCATCTGAGGCGGACCAGAGTGCTGGAGCCCTGCATTGGGTCCCATTTGGGAGTGAAGTTGATGACCAAAAGCTGGCATTGAAGGTGGTCTTGGTTGTGGTGGAAGAGGTGGTTGCAGCTGCATGAGGGGAAGGCCACTTGTATGTAATGCTTGTTGCAACTGAGTGGAGGCGGTATGCATTGGGGCTTGAAGTGAGGGTTGCTGTGAAGCAGAATGAATTAGAGAAGGCATATTATGAACTTGCGAGGATTGTGGGAGTGACATAGCTGTTGCTTGAGCATTAAGATGTCCCATGGGCTGCTGCACTGACTGTGGAGGATATGATGGCAAGGGCTGGGATTGAACATTTAAAGAAGGAACAGAAGGGGATGACACTGGCATTAGAGGTTGGTTTGGTTGCTGCTTTCTATGAGGATTTGGGGCTTGGGATGCACTTGTTTGGTCTTGCAAACCAATCTGACTTGGCATTGTCGGAGCAACCTGAACATTTGACTGCTGAGGTGGCTGAGCTGATTGCTGAGGTGGCTGTGCTGCTGCTTGTGGGATGTTGGGAATCTAAACAAGTATTGCAATTATTACTTGGCACGCACAAAAAATTAAACAAACAGAGACGCTCTAACTAGATAAAAAGAACGTACTGCTTGGGGAGGCTGTACCATTCCAAGCATAATTTGTGCCTAGCGGAATAGAGGAATTTGAGAAAATATCGTCAGCAGATTCAGTTGAGACAGAGATAATCCAAATGGAAAATGACAACAATAAAATTGTGATTATTGCAGATATTACTCTGTTCCTAACTCATCAAGTCATGTCAAAAACAGCTTGCAGAGTTTTTTATGCACTCTAAGAGCTGCCCCTAAAATAAAAGTAAAAATAAAAATAATAAAAACTCAGCAGATTAATTGATTTGAAATGTGGGTAGAGTCAACTTTAGCAACAATGATTCATACTTGCTGGAATAGCACTGCCACAATTTTGTTAGCTACTAAGTTTTCCCCTGCTGATTTAGTGAGGGCTTTGGGTTCAGTTTTTTAGTTGAGTGACTATTCTAGCTGACTTGTATTGTTCAAGCTCTCTTGTCTATGTATGAAGTAATATTATATATTAAATAACTTTTAAGCAAATACTTTTAGGTGATAAATAAAAATATATGTACTATATATTTATTTTCATACTAATATTTTTTATAAATGTATAATATGATATCACCTATAGGCTATAGATAAGCTAGTCAAATAGATGTTGTTTCCCCACATTATGAACCTCCTCCACTTGCTTTTTCACTTCTTTTACTTCATCAATAGAATTCACTTTTTTTAAAGTAAATTCTATTTTCAGGCATCCATATCTCCAGTACACAAGATCTTGTAGGAATATATATGTAGTTACCACTTATGTACTCATCCGTTAACAATTATAACCCCATCTATCAATCCACAGTTTGGAAAACACTCTAAAGAATTATAACAATGGAAAAAAAAAATCTTTTTGGCCAAAAAAATAAATTAGAATGGAGAAAATGTGCAATCATAATATCAAAATGCTAAAGCTTCTCGGTCCTAATTCCTAATTAGTCAAGTAGCTAAACTATTAACTAAGGTACGCATATGGATAAAGTGAAGTTGACTGTATGGCTATATGCATATGAATAAAGTGAAGTTGACTAACAGCCACCAAAATATTATTTCTCTCAAACTATTTATATGCTAGCCATTTGTGGAAATAAGGAAGTGGACAGAACACTTAATTACACTGATTATAGCCTTGCTTTCTTTACCTTACCAGCAGTAAATACTTCTCTCTTCCTTCTTATTTTGAATAGAACACTAAACTACACTGAAATATAGGCTTAGCTAACTTTACCCTTACTGCCAGCAATACTTTTCTCTTCCTTCTTATTTTTCCCTTCCTGAAGAGTCAATTCAAGAGCTCAACCCATGTTATATATCTTTTCTGACTATATATGATTCATTTCTCAGGCCATTATTGATTTCTCAAGTTCTTAACAGTAGTAGTAAAAATAACAATCTCAGTGAGCTTAAAACTACTGTCAGATTGAAAGTGATGTGTATCCATAGATTTGCTATGAATAAATGTTCAACTAGAAATCCCTTTACTGTGCAAGGTCACATATTCGAGTCTATTTCTCAGTTAAGTCAAATATTGAAGGTACCTTTCCCTCAGTTTCCCCCTAATCCCCTCCTGACCCCTTCCTCAGGTTTCCCTAGTCCCTAGGATTGAAATGTATCCCTAGAATTGAACTGAATTGTAATAGTATAGGTTCTCAAGAGAATAAATTTCACATAACCTTCGTATATTAAATATTAAAAATAAATATTATACACTCCACCACAGAAATATCAAAAACCTATAATTGCTCTAAGGTTTCTGCATTAATGAATTTTATTTAACTGCAGTTATAAGGTTTCCTCATGTAATTCTGAACTCTTGAGAAAATGGGGTTTATAATTCTTCTCGGGAAGTTAAACAAATCAAGAAACCAAATTTTCCCAAAATGCTTTGTAGTTTTTACTATTTCTTGGATAGAGATGGCATAACACTCGTATCATCACAAAAAAATAAGCTTTTAATAGTTGGAATAGCATATAGATCCCTAATTTCATAATTACAGAACATAGAGGTCAAAATAATGGAGCAAACAAAGAAAAACTCAAGAATTACCAAGAACACTAGAATTAATCGGAAGAACCTGAAATAGAGCTTTTGTCAACGGAGGGTTTTGGATGAGTATTTGCCTCGCTTGTTGCTGATTCTGTTCAATCAATGCCTGCATAGAAGAAATTAAAACAAAAATTGAAAATAATATTAACATTTTTTTTGCTGATTCTGGATCAGAAAGTGTTTTCAGAAAAAAATATTGAAAAGAAACGGAATGAATTGGAAGGGACAAAAGTGAGGATTATATTTACCGGGTGATTGGTTTACCTTCATTTGAGACATAATATCGTATAGCTGATTCTTTGACATACCGGCCAAATTCGCCGATAAACCGTCTCCGGTGAGCTGCTTCCCCGCCATTATTCTTTGCAATTTCGGGAGTTTCTTCTCTTTTCTTTTTTGGCGTCCGATTGAGGGAGAATGAGGAGTTTGGGGCAGAGTTTGAGTTTGGGGCTAAGTATGATTTGGGCCCACAAAACAAGTGCTAGGCTAAGGCTGTATTGGCCGAAAAAGGCTGCAGCTATTCCAAGTTCGGACCAGCGACATAAACAATAAATCGGTCTGGTCTGATCTGTTTTGGCCCGATCTGAATCTGTTACTTTAGATTTTGATCAAGACTGTTGAGTTGTGGTTTGGTTAGATCTGCAGATCAGGTTAGGCTAGACAGTCTTTTCTCCCTCATTTTTTTTAATATTAAAAATATAAATTAATAAATTGTATAAAAAAGATTTAGGATTTTTTAATTTTTTTTTATTTTAACATTCTATTGCATATCAATATCAGTTGAATGATTAGAAAAAAAATAAATATATTTCTCTTAAATTAAAGAAAAATATAATTTAAATGAACTGTAATATAAAGCAAATTAATTTTTTAAATATATGTTTACTATGCATAATTTATTTTCAAAAAAAAATATAATTTAAATACAATGGACTATGATACATATGACTATGTGTTTTTAAGTAATATGTGTTTTCTTAGTAATATATGTTGTACCAAGTTCACCCTAACAGAATTTTTTTTTATTACATTATCATTTTTCATCTAATTATGCCAATACTGAGTTGAGCGTTGGTGTATCATTTGATACCATGAAAATGAAAAATGGCTCAAGAGTGGGGTAGGGGGAAGTAGGTTGGGTTGGCGCGGGGGGGGGGGGGGGGGGGGGGGGGGGGGGGGGCGCAGTTTGTTGTTTGAGGGTTCAGGTGAAAAATTAAATGCACCAGAAAAATATCCTCCTAAAATTGTGGTTTTCTATTTTAGTTTTTGTGAAGCTTAGCCATTTAGGCTTTAACCATTTTTTTTGATCAATTTGGGCTAACAAAATCAAACATAATAATATTTTTTTTTATATAACAAATAAAATATTATTATTATTATTTATTTTATTATAAGAGTGTCACTTCTCGATAAAATTCCTACGTGCGTCCCAGAGGCCACGCAAGTTATGCACATTCTACATATATATTTAATAGCTATTCAAGGTATTCTTATGATAATTTTACATCTTGTTTACATGATTTCTTTTTTCACATTCAACTGTTAATTTTTCAAGAATCCCTCCTTAAAAGAATCTCTCTCTCTCTCTCTCTTTATATGTATGTGTGCGCGCACGTATTAGTAATCTATAGCCACAGTTATAAGTTATAAAGATAATTCTACCCTCACAACAGATCTTTATCATCCAAATTGTGATGCAATGACTAGAGTTATCATCATTAGCAATTTAGTTTGGTTGACAATACCAAAATAATCTGCACACAATAAGTCAAATTTATCTTCCATTCGCACTTTAATTATGCAGATGATAATTACCGTCTACAGTTTAATTAAAGGGACCATGATTTTTTTTTTTTTGAAATGAGAATATTTTTGACAAATTACATGATGAGATTTCGTCCACAGTTTAGTTGCACATGTTATTAAAATATTGGTCATTCGACCCCTCTTTCTCTTTCTCTCTCGATATATATATATATATATATATATATATATAACTCATCCATAATAATCGGTTGCTATGAGTACTATTCCAACAATCACATCTTACACCGTTCATTAGAATTTTCAAAGGCTCGGATTAATTACAAAAATTGACCATACCGCTAGAGTTTCTAGTAGTAGGAACTTCCTTCTGGTTAGAATTTCTAGTCGCAGGGCCAATTTTTATAATTTTTTAAAAGAAGTCATTATCGTTAGAGACTCAAGCGACAGGGCCAATTTTGCAATTAATCTAAGCCTTTATATATTATGATGGACGATGTAAGATGTGGTTGTTGGAATAGTACTCATGACAATATACTTTGTATGAAACTGTTTTGAATGAGCATGTTTGGGCTTACGAATTGGACTAATCATAGGTATTGCTACCAAAAGTGGACTGAGTTACATTTTTCATGCATGCGATATACTTACTGATTTCATGGAGGCCTAACTTGGATAAAACTTCAAAGTGTTGTCTACTAGACTAGGACCTTAAGAAACCACTTAGGAATTCATGTAAGGTTTTCTAATCCAAAAGATTTTAATTGTAAGGTATATTTTATTGCAGAAAATATATTTTTTTAATAAAAATTAACATGGATTAAAATACTGAAATTATGGAAACATAATAAATTAAACAAATTGATTTGATTGAGACTCCATCAGCTTAATCATATCAAATATGTTTATTGATATCTTTTCGTTAATTAAATATTGTTTATTTTAAAATTCAAAATATTTGAAAAAATGATTTGAAAAATTATCCTGTTAAAATCCATTGGGTACAAATCATGCTAAAATTCTATTTTATTCCAATCGAGATCTGGGCATTCATGTTAACTAATTTTTTTATAGCCGTTAGACCATATATGTTATATATATATATATATATATATATATATATATATATATATATACATCTTTCTCAACTTAACAAATACACACAACCTTTCAGACAATAATCGTTTTCATATAAAAAGAGCTTTCAAAGAAAATTTTCAGCAATCTTTTGTGCCTTGTTCTTAATTTCTTTTGGTTGAAAAATCATAGCTATATTGTAATTATATTGCTTCTGATTGAAACTTATATTCAAGCCGAGTTTGGCATGGTTAATCCAGTAGTGGATAGGGTGGTATATAGGAAGCTCTAAAGGTTGCACTATTACAAGAGTTGAAGAGGTACAAAATAGTTGTAGTCGTGCAAAGGGGGTAGTCGTGTCCAGAAAAGATCAGAGCTTCTTTGTACATGGAGTGTTTGTAATTGATTAAATAATATATTAATAAAAGAGTCTCAAATACTATTTGGTATTGGACGTGAATTAAGCCATTAGAATAGAGGTTAGGGGTCGAACCACGTAAAATTTTTGGTGTGTTTATTATTCTGTCATTTTAATTTTATTCTGCATTATCTTACTCATACATCTGCATATACCTAGCCTTGTTAAGACTTTAGTAAGTTAACGTGAATTAATAGTAAGTTTCTAAAGTAGACAACAAAGTAAACATGTTATACCTGTCTTGATTATAACTAAAGTAAAACAGCATCCAAAGCAGACATCAAAGCAAACAGGGTATACCTGTCTAGATTATAACTAAAGAAGACCCTAGCTTAAAGCAGACACCAAAACAGTCAGGTCTTACCTGTCTGGATTCATTCTGTTGTAGAAAATTTTAATTGTTCGCTGATAATTATTTTAAGCATAAACACCTATTCAACCCCTTCTAGGTGTGCACACATAGAATTAGATTTGGTATCAGAGTAAGGCTCTACTAATCTTTGTCTTTGCAGACCGTAGGGAAAGATCCTATGACACACCTCAATACACATGAAAGACAGTCCACAAACAAGCCACCATTGTTACTCGGTAGTGAAAACTTTAACTTCTGAAAATTTAGAATGAAGATTTATCTTAATAAGGACCCACTGGAATAGTGGGTAGTTGACAATGGACCTGTTATTCCAAGGCACAATGATGGTAAACCAAAGTCCTCTTGGAAATGGATAGTAATGAATCTTATATGGTATCCTATAACTCAAAAGCTATGAATACGTTGCTAAGTGGAATGGTCCAATATGAAATTGACAAGTTTTCTACGTGTAACACGACAAATGAAATCCGGGATACAATTATTATGAGTCATAAGGGAATGTCCAAGGTGAAAGAAGTAAAACTAAGCATATTGACGTAAGAATATGAGCTGTTCAAACTAGAAAGCATTAGACTAATAAAGAAGCTCAATCAGGGTTCTTCTCTATCATGAATTCTTTTAGTATACTTGGGAGAAAAATTGATCAAAGGGAAATCAATAGAAAGATGCTAAGACACATGCCCAAAAAGTTTGCATCAAAAGTCACAACTCTTTAAAACTCTGCAACAATTAGCACCATGGAAACTCTTACCTTATTTAGAAAGCTTTAATAATTTGAAACTTAGCTCAAATGATATGATGAAGAAGATAAGACTTCAAAAAGGAAAACTTTAGCTTTACAAGCTGATAGCTATATGGAAAAAGATGATAAAGACTTTGATGAAGACATTGTAATGATGACCAGAAAATTGAGAGAGTTAATTAGAAGAAAAAATCAATCAAAGGCTAAAGGAAAGTCATTTAACAACAAGAAGGACTTCAAGCAAAAGCAACAAAAGAAAAACTGTTTTGAATGTGGAAGGCTTATGCATTTCCAGAGAGACTCTTTCCAACTTAAAAGAAAGAATAAATGAAACAACTCAAAAGGGAAAGCATTGATGACATGGAGTGATGGTGAATCCGAACATGACGCTGATTAAGATGATAAAACTGCTCAGTTATGCTTCACCGGATTGGACAACCAAGAAGCTTCCGAGGTAAACTATGAATACTCTGAAATTACTATTTCTGATTATCTTGTTTTAAAAAATGAAAATCCTCGTTTGAAAGAGAAAACTGTTTATGTTAAAAATTGGATAAAAGACTTAATGAAGGAAGTAGACACATTAATTAAAGAAAAAAAATGATATCGTTAAAGATTGTACATCAAGTGAAGTGTCTAAGTTAAAAGCTAAGAATAATTGTTTGGATAATTATAATAAAATTCTTCATAATCATACTAATAAATTACATGAAGAAAATATTAGTCTTAAAAAGAAAAATAATGTTCTGAAAGAAAACCTAAAAATGAGAGACATGTATTTAAATGCATTTAATGATGAAAAAATTACTAGCATGGAAAATGATAATAATAAAGAAATATTTCCATTGAAAAAGAACCTTGTACAATTTGTTCAAGGAGATGAAAATTTAAATATAATTATTGGGTTCTCAAAGATCATGTCTTGATAAACAAGGAATTGCGTACAAACCAATAAAAATGGCAGAAAGTAAAACTAAGAATAACAATATGAGAATAATAAATAATAAATTGAAACATAAGCCACTTTACTGTTCACCTTTTGTTACTTGCAAGAAATGTGGTTTAAAATGACATTTTGACTATAACTGTAAAAAAATAAAAATGGTATAAGTTTGGATGAAAAAGTGTGATTTATATACTACTAACAAAAATGGACCTAAACAGATTTAGGTACCAAAATGATGAGACATTTCTCTGTTTTGTAAGTATGCCTAAAAGCTAAAGTCCCATCAGAAAAATGGGTGCTAGACAGTGGGCGTTCTAGGCATATGATCAGTGATAAGTCTAAATCCATCTCACTTGTTTCAAAGAAAGGTGGAATTGTGACATTCAGAGATGATAACATGTGCCAAATTATCGATAAGGTAAAATTGTAAATGGTAAGATTTTTATTGATAATGTACATCATGTTGAAGGTCTAAAATATAATCTAATTAGTGTAAGTCAACTTATGGATAGTGGTTATAAGGTAATTTTTGATAAAGATAAATGTGGTATTATACATAAATCTCATAATGTTCCTTTAGTAGCTAACAGGAAAAGTAACATTTATACAATCTACTTTGATTATCAAGAAGAAGATATCTGTTTAGCTGTTGTTCAAGACCAATATGTTCTATGGCATAGAAGATTAAGGCATGTGCGCATGGAGTTGATCAGTAAGTTAACTTCAAAAGAGTTGGTCAAAGGTTTATCAAAGCTAAGGTATGAATAGAAAGGTATTTGTTCTGCATGTCAGTTAGGTAAACAAGTGAGAAATTCCTTTTCAAGTAAAAATTAGATTTCTAAATCCTCACCTTTTCAACTGTTGCATCTTGACTTATTTAGTTCCATAGACATGTAAGCTTAAGAAAAAATTATTATGCATTTGTTATTGTTGATGATTTTTCAAGATTTAAATGGGTTTTATTTTTGAAAACTAAATATTAGGCTTTTGCAGAATTTAAAAAGCTCATAAAGAATCTTGAAACAAAGCATAATCTTAAGCTAATCAGCATAAGAAGTGATCATGGTGGTGGGCTTGGAAAATATTTTATTCCATATTGCAGTGAGAAAGGAAACACACGAGTTTTCTATACCAAGAACACCACAACAAAATAGAGTAGTGGAACACAGTACATTCCAAGAAACTGCAAAGACCCTTCTTCTAGAAAGTAAACTACTTAAAAAATTCTAGGCAGAAGCTATAAGTACTACATGTTATATTTTGAATAGAATTCTGATTAGGCCCATACTGTTAAAAACATCATACGAGTTACTAAATCAACGGATTTCTAATATTAGCCACTTTAACGTATTCGGTTCTAAATGTTTAATTCTAAATACTTATGGTAACCTTGGTAAATTTGATGCTAAATCAACTGAAGCAATTTTTCTTTGATATTCATTGCATAGTAAGGCATATAGGGTTTATAATCACGATAAATTAAATTTTAAAGAATCTGTTCATGTTATTTTTGATGACATTAACCATGATCTGTCAAAAGAGGAGAATAAAGATTTTGCAAAAAATTAGGATCTGGAAATTAGAAAGTAGACAACTGAAACCAGACAGGCTAACCCGTCTGCTTTAGAAGAAAAATTAAACAAACTTGAAAAATAGACAGCTGAATCCAGACAACCTGACTTATCTGTTTTAGAAGATGTTTCTAATCATGAACCAGAAGAGAAAATCACCAATGTTTGGCTTCCAAGAACTTCCAGAACAGTGAAAAACCATCATCTAAACCTGATTATAGGAGATCTTAACTCTGGGATGACAACAAGGCGGAGTGCACATAATTTTTGTGCATTTTCAGCATTTTTGTCACAGATAGAACCTAAAATTGCCAAGGAAGCAATTTAAGATGAAAATTGGACACTTGCCATGCATGAAGAGTTAAATGAATTTGAACGATGTCAAGTATGAGATCTTGTTAAACCTCCTAAAAATGCATCAATAATTGATACAAAATGGATTTTAAAAAATAAACTAGATGAAAATGACATAATTACTAGAAAAAGCTAAGTTGGTAACTCAAAGCTATAATTAACAAGAATGAATAGATAATGAATAGACTAGCTTATGCATGTTATAGAAAATTTAAATTATATCAAATGGATGTAAAAAGTGCCTTTTTAAATGGGTATTTAAATGAAGAAGTTTATGTTAGGTAGCCACCTAGTTTTAAACATGAAAATATTCACATTATGTATTTAAATTAAAAAAGGCATTGTATAGATTAAAACAGGCTCCAAGAGTCTGGTATGATAAGTTAAGCAAGTTTCTATTAGAGAATGATTTTAATCGTGATAAAATTGACTCTACTCTTTTCATTAAAACAAATAATAAAGATTTATTACTTGTACAAATTTATGTTAATGATATCATCTTTGGTGCTACTACTAACTCTTTGTGCGAGTGATTTTCTCAATGCATGCATAACGATTTTGATATGAGTTTAATGGAAGAATTAAAATACTTTTTGGGGGCTTCAAATCAAACAAACTGAGGAAGGTATTTATATTCACCAATCAAAGTATATAAATGAGCTATTGAAGAGATTTGGATTTGAAAATTCCAAACCAAAGACAACCATAATGAGCACAACTGTCAAGCTAACGACTGATACTACAGGTAAAGATGTTGAGGTAACTATGTATAGAGGTATGATAGGGTGTTTACTATATTTAAATGCATTTAGACTAGACATAATGTATAGCGTCTGCTTATGTTCAAGATCTCAGGCTCAACCGAAAAAATCTCATCTTAAAGCAGTAAAAAAGAAATTTAAGTATTTATCTGGTACAAATAATATTGACTTATTTTATCTTGTATCTCCTAGTTTTGAACTAATTGGATACTCAGATACAAATTATGCAGGATACCAAGTGGGCAGAAAAAGCACAAGTGGTGCTTGTGAATTTTATGTCAAAGTCTTGTTGCTTGACATAGTAAAAAACAAACATCAGTTACCTTTTTCCCTACAAAAGGTGAATATTTGGCAGCAGATAGTTGTTGTTCACAAATTTTATGGATGATTCAAACGTTGCATAATTTTAATATTATTTATGAAAGCGTGCCTATATTATATATGACAATACTAGTACCATATATATCTCTAAAAATCATGTGCTTTATTCTCGTACTAAACATATTAAGGTTAAACATAATTTTTTAAGAGACAATGTTGTTAAAGGATTAATATAATTAGTATTTGTTCCTACTGAGCACCAATTGACTGATATCTTCATAAAACCTTTAAGTGAATAACATTTTTGCACATTACTATCTTCAAATAAAAAAGTGAAGAGAATTTGGCATGACTATCTACAAATAAAATGATAACTTGGAGTAAATTGCATTATGTTGTAATCTGATTATGTTTTAATACTAGAGTATTATGTACTTTATATGAATATGTGCGCAACATATATATGTTCTACTATAATATTATATGCTTCATGTGCTAAATATATATCTGCCTTTATTTTAATCTTGGCTATCTTAACTGACTCAATTAAGGGCAATTTTGGTATTTTGGTCAAAAAGGAATTTTTGAATGGGAATTAAAAATAAAAGGGGTTTAACCGTGATCTTTCTCCTTTCGTTATTTCTTCTATCCGACCCCTTCCATCTTTGTTTCTCTCTCTGTTCTCAGTTCTCTCTCCAAAGTTAGGATTTGAGTAGTTATTCTCTACAAGCTATCTTCTCTCCACTCCTGATGGAGAAAACATGAGCAGGCCACACAGTGACTACCGAACGAGATACGACACAAAAGGAAGCAGACATCGTTGGGACATCAAGGGAATCTCGACGTCTCAATCAAAATATACAAAAAAATTTAGTCGATTTAGGAATTTCTTCAAAGTGTACGAAATGCAAAAGAATACCTTCTAAGGGAAGGTCATCTGCCTCGGTGAACATCTCTGATTCTCCTCCTCTTCCAATTCCTAAGGTACACGGTACTCCATTAATTTTCATATCCCCTAAATTCACTAAGCATTTTCAACTCCTCATGGTAAACAAACATATTGCTTATGGGAAAGCAGTTGACTAAGTCTTGTTTCAAAAAATTGGGGTCACTGTTTTATTTAATAATATTGGGTTAGTCGCCATGTTATCTCCTTACAAATCTACATATCCCATCTTAATCAAACAATTTTATAGAAACATGTCAATCAAATCTGATCAGATAAATACCCTTGTTAAGAATAAAGCTATATCAATCGATACTATTTTATTGAGTTCTCTATTTGATATTCCCTGTCTGGCCTTGCCCTTTTACTCTTAAAGGCCCAATTGATTTTAAAAATTTCACTGTTCTTGTTTGGTTGATGATTGTGAAAGATTGTCCTACCACTGATTTGGTTGCATTGCCTAAAGTTGTTGAAACTACCCCTTTGAAGAACGTTATCCATAAGTTAATTCGAGCAAATTTAGTCCCCCAAACTGGTGGTCGGCCTGATATTGTGATCTCCCGAATAATTACAGGGTTAGTAAATATGATTTTAGATGAGCAATGAAATAATAGAGTAAGATGATCCTTAAATAAGAAAATGAAGAAGAGATAATTTCAAAATAAATAATTTACTAGTTGAGAAATTTGAATTGTCAAATGAATGAGAATGGAAGCTAGGAGGAATGATTAATGAAGTTAATCATATGAAAAATGATTTAAGTTATTAAAATTTGAATGTTGGCCTTGAATGGCAGTACTTGTGGTTTTGATTAATTAAGCTTACATTATTAATTAATAAAGCTTAAATAATTAACATTGTGTGACAAGGTTAAGAATTAGAATTAATTAAGTCATTAACTTAATTATAAGGATAGGAAGAGAAAATCCAATAAATTGATTAAGGTTATTCGAAAATAAGAATTTAAGTTAATTAATATTAGCTGGACTAAGTAAGGAAGAATAATTATAATTGGTCTAATTAAAAAAAAGTTAATTGAAGTTTGGGTTATAAAATAACCAAGTTAATGGCTAAGTCTTGTTTAACATTTTGAGAGGCCAATTAAAATGTATGGGAATTAAGCCATAGAAAATGAAAATGAAATAATTAAATAATAGAATAGTTCATACATTATGAAAAATATTGAGCAAGAGTGAAAATATTAATTTCTACAGTTTAATGTGGCTATGGATATTACTTAACCATGTTAGAATTAATTATAGAGAATTATAAAAGTACATGAGGGTTAAGTGTTGGTGTTATATTGCTTTTATCACACTCAAGTGTCAAGGTTGCTCACCAACTATCCAACTACTCTAGTCAATAAAGTTGTCATTCTTGGTGGTCAACTAATGGGTAATGTAATACCCCGGATATTTACAAGACTTGGAGATAAGATCTTAAATGATTAATTAGATGTTAAGGTTTAAAACATAGATTTGGAGAAGTGAGATGTTTAAGAAATGAGTAAACATTTAACCTAAGTTATGCGTTAGGAATTAAATGTGTATAATTGTGGGTTATGAAAATTCAAACGCCTAGAAAAGACTAATATGTATACTTAGATGTATAATAAAAGTAAGGTAATACAATACCTTTAAAATTTAATAAGATTGTTCGATGAAAGAGTTTATGTGAGAAATCTTATAATGATGTATGTGTAGGGTTATTAAGAAAATAAAATTCAATTAAGAAGTGATTGTGGTTATATAGATACATAATATATGCCTAAAGTTGTGTTTTTTATAGCCAAATAAGAAGATGAGTAAATTAATACTCAACAAAACTAATAAATTAATTAGTTTAAATATGGAGCAAGAAGGAAAGTCATTAAATATAATTAATTGGGTTAAAGTGGTATCCTATGTGGTAAAAAAATTTAAGCTTTAACTATGGGTTAAGGGTTGTTGGAAGAAATGCAAGTATATTGTGTTAGTAAAAGAGAGAAAATTTGGGTGGAGTGTTAGCTTTTGGTAGCTTATATTTCACTCAATGAATAAAGTGGTTCACCAACTCCCAACAACTCCTACCTAATCCTACCAACTCTCACTAACTCTAGTCAATCAAGAGTGTCAATCACTTGGTCATTCAATGTGTTATTCAAAGAGGTAAATCAAGGTGATCAATTCTCCCTAAATCAAGGATGATGGAGTATAGTCAAGTTATTGGTGATTTATGTAGAGATACATATTGTATAGATATTTGATGAGAATTAACCAATATTGGGTTAGTTGGTAAAAGGATTTAACCATGCTTGAGTTTATTTGTGTAAATATAGATATACAATCTATATATAATGATAGTGCAAGTATACTAGTAATATGATAGCAAGAAAAAGAAAAGGTGTTAACTTTCATGTTGCTTTAAGTTTACTCAATGAACAAAGTTGTTCAACCACTCCCACCAACCCTAGTCAATCAAGTTGTCATTCAAATTAGTCAATCAATTAATTAAGTCAAATGTTAGTCAATTACCATATCACATTTCCTAAAAAGTGGATCTAAGATTTGATTTGTACAAGAAATGTTGATGATAATGGATAGATATATAGATTATATGTGTTAGAGTTTATGCCCTAGAGGCTAATTATTTGATGTAATTGCTTAACATTTTTGATATTATATTTGATTGAATAAATGGATTATTTTATTATGATTTCATTTACTGCGTTATATAAATGTTAACATAATAAAAGCCCTTAGAATAATTATACGAATTATATAGCTTTAAGTATGTGACTTGAACATGAGATTATATAATTATAATTAGTATCATTGCTCTTAAATGTCCCTAGTCGAGTATCATTGTTAATGGGACAACAATGATGCATTGATACTAGTATGTGGATTGACTGATGGTCAAATCTCATTGGTCATAAATATATGAGATATTTGAGTCAATGCATAGGTACATGTTAGAGAACAATGTACTGGACTGACCCACCATGAGAATTCTACATGGAGCATTATGCAAAGTGTCATAAGAAATTCTTATAGTGACAATGATGTAATGATCCTCCGACCTGAAGTCACTATATTATTACATGAGAATTTGTGTACTTTGATATCATCAAATGTCACCTTTAATAGGGTGGATAATAAATGTGATTATTGGGTACATCATGAATCGTGTGAGGAATATGAGTGATCTAGATGGAATTTAACCCTCCTATATATTAGGGGTGATATCCACAGGCCTCTTGATTGAGTAGGACTATGAAATGCATGACCATGCTCAAATATTGATTTGTTTCATATAGTCTACTCATTGATCAAGAAAACTCAGATTAAATTATGAAGAGTATGACACATTCCATGCCTCGAGTTTAATCTAGGATATAAGGTTAAAATGATTAAATTACATTGAAACATTGGTCACGAAAAGGTTGTATCAAATCACCGATCTTATTATTATTTGGGTAGCAGTGATGCATTACTAGATGCCGCTCACTGTTTATAATTTTATAATATGATTTTAAAATTATTGCCAACATAATAATAACCTATAGGGTCACACACTTAGAACATAATTAAAAGGGAATTAATTTAAATTGTAAGTATTTTAAATATGTCAATATGATTGATAGTATTTAAAAAAATTACGAATTTAAATTAATATGATAATTTGTATATATGTATATTAATTAAGTAAGACTTAATTAAAATATAATATATATAAATTCGGATTTTATTTTTCTATTTATTTTAGGTTTTAGTTAATTCCTATTAACTACTATATATATGATATATTAGTAGTCTAAAAGTCACGTAAGGAAAAACTAAAATCCTAGCCGCTTTCAGAAAGAGGCTAGAGAGAAAAATAGGTTAGAAATCCTGATCTTGGTGGCTATTACCGCAGATCCCTTTTGCTGCAGATCGTGTGACGGTTCGCGGAACGTTCGTGTGGATACTGTAGAGACGTAGTCGCTGAATTGCGTTGAAGATTCGAAGCCGTTTCAGAATTCTATCGTCTCCTGTCCATCTCGAATAATCGGTAAATAATCTAAACTTATGAATTAATATGGTTTTGCATGGATCCTGGCTTAGGGTTTCGAAAATTTTTAAATTCCGCTGCTTTCTCTGTGTCGAAACCCTAACAATATGTACACATGATTGTAATGAATTAACTAAAATGAAGTTAGCAAATTCACTTTGGGTTAGTTGTTAGAAGAAGGTTAACCTTACTTGGACTAATTGGTGAAAAATGATAAAATAAATATACCTATTGATATGATGAGTTTGGATCATGGTTACGTGTGTGGACTAACTTAGGTCATTTCAATGTAGAGAGTTAACCACATCGTGGTTAATTATTGGGAGAAGTATAAATATGTAAATATTTAAATAAGATGAGCTTTAGCCAATGTGTCATCCAAAGGTGGATAATGACCGATGTGTAATAACTAATGGGTAATCTAAGATCGAATAATGACCCATGTGTAAATTAAGAATGGATAATAACTAATGTGTAATCCAAAGGTGGATAATGACTGATGCGTAATAACTAATAGGTAATGGCTAATAACCAATGGATAACCTAGTTTTTGCGAAATGACGATTTTGCCCCTAAAAGAATATTGTTAATGACTAAAATACCCTTGAGGAAGCTTCCTAATAATGATAAATTGATTAAATTGCCCTTCACTAGTAATGGTTAAAGACCATTTTACCCCTCATCTTGTTTTTCTTTCTATAAATAGGGCAATATGGAATTATTTTCAAGGTTTAGCAAAATAAGATCATTGGGGAAACTTGAGAGCAAAAATAATGGAAAAAATAATGGAGGCCATGTGGGGTGAAAGCTAGTATAGAGAAAAAAAAAGTTGGAGCTCTAGCATTATTCTTACAACCATGGAAGGAAACAAGAAGGTATATTAATCTAACTCTAAAACTAGTTTTATGTATATATGTTTACACATATACTTTTGTATGGTTGTGGGAGTTTGAGAGGTATGATGTTTTTATGGTGGAACATGGTGGTTACGATGAACTAAGGTGGTGGTGTAGGTGATAATATGTTTAGGATTTTATTTCTATGCATTTATAGTCAAGAAATCACAAGATGATAATCTAAAAGTTCAAAACCTAGTTTTGTTGATGTTTTCAAAGAAATAACCTGTTAAGATTTTGTATTATTTTAAAAAAAAAAGATCTATATACTTATTGTATAAATCAATGAGTTCTTTAAATGAACTATTTTGATATGAACAAAAATGGAGCCTAGATGAGCTTATAGTGATTTGATATAAACTATGTTATTTTTTTTTTGGGTGAAAATGTAAGAAGAAAGTATTTTTCTAGCTATGTTGTTCAAGTGTTGAACTAGTGTGGATATATATGATGTAGGTTATGTATTACATGGTTAGGAAGTCATTTGTCATGATAAACTATACAAACAATGCATGTGATGTTAGGGTTTGGTAATAAAAGCATGAAAGCATAAAGTTGGTTTGCATACTATTTTTATGAGTGGATTTCAGTCCACTTCGGGTAGGATCAGGGTGGTTTGACCTGAAGATAAGTTGTAGAGGAGGAAGTTACGAATGCATGGGCTTTTGAATCACTTAAAAAGGTTAAGAAACGAAGAAGTTATGGTCCTTAAAGAGAGCCGGGGTCCAGCAGTCTTTAAGACTGGAAGGCCCTCGGGTTTGGACTCTTTAAACGGAGTTTTTGAGTTTGAGAATTTTGGGGTTTATGCCACCTGTGTGGGTAGTTAGACCATATTATATATATGTAACTGTCCAAAGATGAGTCAATTCCGAGTTGGTATGAAGGAGTTAAGAATTAACTAAGATTTAAAATCGGTTAACGAAAAAGTTAAAACAATTAGAAGCTAGGATTATAATTAAGACTAGTAATGCATCAAATTGTGATTAATATTAATATGTCAACCACATTATGATTGTAGGTTATTCGAGGAATGTAATATTAGCGTGTACCGAATAAACTTATCAGCGAAGTTTTTCAGACTCTATTGTATGTATTATGTGCAAATCTTTTGTGATACATGAAATTATCTTAAACTTGTATTAATCTTGTGATAACTGTTGTTGTTATTTATTTGATGATTAAGATAAGATGTCTTATGTGAACATTATAAATCATTGTTATGATGCATGAATAAATGTAAGCATGATAAACATGGAGTATGAATATATTTAAGATTTGATAAGCATCAGACATGTAAGAAAATAATGCATAAAGAAAGTAAAGTATGCTCAGTATGTATATTACTTGTTACGTAGATATCTGTTAAATTTGCTGAGCAATGTAGTTGCTCACTCTTGCTTTAAATATACATTGCGTTTACATTACGAACTTTGAAGCTTTCGATAAAGACAGTGATTGGAGGAATGTATGTTAAATCAAAGTACTTGCAGTCTAAGCTAGTGCTAAAGAATTCCTGCGTTAGAAATAAACTGGCGTATTGATTTGAACTTTAGAAATAGTTATATCTTGTATTGCTAAACTTCAGAACGACTTGTTTACATAGCCTCTAACGGCACTAGAGGAGTGTTGATATTATAGTTAGTGGATATATAGTCAAAACATACTGTATAAGAAATAGTTAGTTCTAGATTGTGAGTTCATGAATACTCCCAGTCAATGTAACGAAATGAAATATATTGTATGTAAGACCCCGAATTTTATGAAATATAAAATTTAATTTTTCTTCATATATATTTTTTCATGAAACAGTAAGTAGTTAAATTGATAAAGTTAAAAGTTAAGGATGTTATGTGCAAATTATATTTTGTCGGACAATATTCACTTTGTCGGGGAATATTCGTTTGGTCGGAGAATATTTGTGCCGTACGACGGCGCCGAAATAACAAATTATTGGTGGACCCCACAACGGAATATTTGTCGGATATAGAAAACGACAGAAATAACCTTTTTTAAATAAAAATAGTCAACAGAACTGTTAAAATACCGGTGATAAAATAATAGTAGCATACGGTAGTTTATGGTATTTTCTGTAACATACGGTATTGCACAGTAGCACACGGCATTGCACAGTGTTTCGTATTATTAAACTGATAAAGTGGTTACCGTATAATATTTGACTTTATTGTCACATGCACAATAATTCATATTATTAAACTGATAATTGTCACAGTAACATATGCACAGTAATTCACATTATTGAATCAATAATTGTCATTACACAGTAACGTATGCTTTCTTTTACATTATTGTTATCTCTATTATGATGTTATTTAAACAGTTGTATTTCATTAATTAATTGACTTGATATCTAAGAGCTAACTATACTGTATTTATAACAATTAGTCATAATAATTGAATTGATAAAGTTATTTGTTTATAATATAAAGTTAGGTGATATGAAATGAATGGTGTAGATTAAAGTGTGAATTATTGTTGAATAATTGAATTGATAAAGTTATTTGTTTATAATATAAAATTAGGTTATATGAAATGAATGGTGTAGATTAAAGTGTGAATTATTGTTGAATAATTGAATTGATAAAGTTATTTGTTTATAATATAAAGTTAGGTGATATGAAATGAATGGTGTAGATTAAAGTGTGAATTATTGTTGAATAATTGAATTGATTTGTTTATAATATAAAGTTAGGTGATATGAAATGAATGGTGTAGATTAAAGATAATATAAAATTTGAAATGGATGGTGTAGATTAAAAGATGATCTTTAAATGAATGGTTTGGATTAAATTAAAATTTTTTGGTTATGATAAGATTTTTGGCTATAAATAGAGGACTTAACTTAAGAAATTTTTCATAACATTCTTACATACATTTTCTTCCACTCTCTAAACACTTCTTTGTGTAAGTTCTCTCTAAGTGTTCTTAAGTCATTCCTAGTTTTGAAATCTTTTGCATTCTTCTTTGAATTCCCGAGTGGAATTTTCTTATGTACAGTAACTCTTTCGAAAAATCATAGTAAATTCATTATTTATCAGAATTTAATGAATTGAAAGCCTGTCTCTTCAGTTTTTCGTCCTCTACAACTTTGAAGAAGGAAGAAAAGTCATCTGAAATCATCTTCATGCCTTAAAATACTAAAAACCGTAACCTATTGTGATTTTCGTCACTATTTTTAGTCTTAGTTTTGAAAATTCATAACTCATTCATATTAACTCCGAATTGAGTGATTCTTGAGTCTATGCCGTCTATCTTTCCGAGAGTAACATTATTTTAAAAACATAAAGAGATTTTAAAAACTCTAGAAGACTCAAAAGTCAGATTCTTTACTGCTACAAACAAGGAAGGATTTGTTCGGCTATAAACTTGTTTCACAATATTACGGTAAGGAATATCATTCTTTTCACACTCTTAAATTTACTACGGTAAGGAATATCATTCTTTTCACACTCTTAAATTTATTACGGTAAGGAATGTCATTTTCTTTTCTTACTTGTAAGAAATATCATTTTCTTTCATACTCTTAACCTTATTATGGTAAGGGATGTCATTTTCTTTCATACTCTTAAATTTACTACTCGTAAGGAATATCATTCTTTTCACACTCTTAAATTTATTACGGTAAGGAATATCATTCTTTTCACACTCTTAAATTTATTACGGTAAGGAATGTCATTTTCTTTTCTTACTTGTAAGAAATATCATTTTCTTTCATACTCTTAACCTTATTATGGTAAGGGATGTCATTTTCTTTCATACTCTTAAATTTACTACTCGTAAGGGATACCATCTTTTTCATCTTCCATTATTCAAACGTACTATGGTAAGGGATTATCATTATTTGATTCTCGATAATAATATTGTTTCTTCCTTACTCATAAGACGTGCCTTTTATTTCCATGTATTAAATTGTGGGAATAACCTTACGGAGCAGATTGCCGCCTGTTGGTGAATAACCTTTCGTATTCATTCATTATTAATCTCTGAGAATAACCTTACGGAGCGGATGGCCGCCTGTTTGGTGAATAACTCTTTGTACTCAAATTCTATTAAATTGTGGGAATAACCTTACGGAGCGGATTGCCGCCTGTTGGTGAATAACCCTTTGTATTAATTTCCTTCACCTTTTGTTAATCAAACCTGCTACGGTAAGGGATATTATTTTCTTTCATACTCCTAAATCGAAATTTATTATGGAACTATTGCTTCTATAATTCCTGAAAATATTATATGTTCCATAATAGTTGAACTTCATTATTTCAACTGAACCTTCCTATTTACGTGAACATTTCTATTGAATTGTAACCGTTATTCTGAACTGTGGATCTTGAATATCATTTTTAAATTTCACTCCACATCATGTTGACAATTTGGACATTATTTGAATCTGTACAAAGTAAACTTCCGATACTTATTGTTATCCTATTTCTTCTGTTCATCATTTATATCATTCTAATCATTCAAGAATCAAGCTGTTGTGAACATCTGTGGTCGGGGGCACAGATGTGATATATTTGTTGAACAGATGATAGGTTAAAGGCGATATATTAGGTTAAAGGCGATACATCTGTTCGGTGTCTTTTATGGCACGTGGTGAATGTTCTCTTTGGCCCGTAGTGCAAAGATGAACTGTTGATTGGTATGATTATGACCAAAGGCTGAATCTGGTATAATCATGACCGTTGATGCTATATTGAATATCTTTGGCCCGTAGTGCAAAGATGAACTGTTGATCTGCATGATTATGATCAGGAACTGTGAATTTGTATTATCTTGACTAATGATATTTCAGATGATAAAAGTTGATGATGTTTTTCCTAAAAAGAGAACCGAGTGGACATTATAGTCTGCATTATTCTTCTAATAGATTACTCATTCCGCTGCTATTATTGATCTGAACGTTGTTTAAGAATTTAACTGCAGTTTTTGATATAAACCTTGTAGTCTATTGTATTCTATCAAGAACTCAACTGTTGAAGACTAATGATAATTTATTCGTCATTATCTTAGTCATGATATTTCTTTACTGGGCTATTTGAGCTCACCCTTTCTTTTGTTCCATTGTTTTTCAACAGGAAATGAAAACATAACAGGATCTAGCCGGGGAATGGAGTGAGGGTCCGAGGAATAGTTATCATAGTCTTCACGTTTTGTAAAATAGTGTGGCAATAATAGTGAAGACTTAGTTGTGTATTATTATACACTGTATTGTAGTACGTTGTGCTTTGTTGTAATAATTTTGTTGTAGTCTTTTGACGACTCAAGTTTGGGCTGTGTGGGCCCAGATTTGGGGGCGTCACATTGTATATAATGTGAGACGAATTGGATAGATCAAAATGATCTACAAATGTAATAATATATAGTAAAGGTTGCGAATTCTGGAATGAAAAGAAATTTTTGTATTCATTGGTATCAAAGCGAAGTTTTGTTAATTATACTATGGTTGAATATTGTAAATATGAAGACTGGAGTTGTATTGTGACGTACCAGACCCGAGATTTAGAAGACCCGAATTTGGGGACGTTACAGAAATGACTTTTCAGGATTTAACTAAAGAGGAACATAGCTTAAAGCAGACACCAAAGCAGACAAGTCTTACCTGTCTGGAATCATTCTATTGCAAAAATTTTTAATTTATCACTAATAATTGTTTTAAGCATAAACACTTATTCAACCCCCTCTTTTAGGTGTGCACAAACAGAATTACAGGTTCACTATATATATATATATATATATATATATATTTCCCTGATTATATAGCTAGTCGAGTCCCCTAACTCATCTCCAGGATTTGGTAAAAATAACTTAACTCCTTCACTTAGGTGGAGAAACTTTTATAAATCTGATTCTGTCTTCGAACAACTATCCCCTAGTCTTTTTCAAGAATTGCATACTTTCTTTTCAGAACTTCTTGTATTCCTTCTTCGGTTGGTCTTGGAACAAGAATCGCTCAATTTTTCACACACTAGAATAACACTTAGATCTTTCCCTTTTTGTTAAAAAAAAAATTGTTTAAATTCTGCAAACTGACAGTTAAACTAATGATCACAAATAATATGAAAGTTTATGTATATGTATCAGTTTGGTTTATATAGAACACATTTTATGAGATGAGATTAACTCTTTAAATAAAGGTTAATGCGAGGATCCGAATTTTCAGGATTTTCTTAATAATATTAAATGAGAATTTAATTGATAAAATTATCAAGGTTGTTTAAATTAATTATTATTTTATGTGATTGAAGGTATGTGATGAGATTTAATTAGTAAATTAAATCTGTACAGAGATCATGACGAATTGTGTTAATTTAAAATAATTGAAAAGTAAATAAATTGTTTAAAAATAATTTATGAAGAATAAGAGAAATTTCTTGTAAAGGCATAATAAAATTATTATGGAAATACGAAAAATTATATTTAAATGGTGTTATGTGGTAATGTGAAATATATGATTTAGATATGTATATATATATATATATATATATATATATATATATATATATATATATATATATACACACACACACACACACATTTATATATATATAAATGTGCATGTATAATTCATTATTATAAATTTTATTAATTATGGAAATAAAGGGATTAATAATTAAATTAATCCAAATTTAAATAAAAAGTGAATGAGGGAGTTGGTAAAATTGTAATTATTGATTTTAGATTTTATCAGGAATCGTGGAGGAAGTTTAGAAATTAATTGAGAAGAAATGTAATTATATAAATTATATAATAATAAATTATATAATTTATATAAGGAAATTATAATGTTGTATGAAGGAAATAATCTTTATATAAATTATATAAGAATAATTATATAATTTATATAAGAGAATTAAATGAATTAAAGATGGAAGAAAATTTTATAAATTGTATTTGTGTAAAATGGAAATTATTTAAAAAGGAATAATGTAATTATATAATTATATAATATTAAATTATATAATTTATATAAGGAAAGCTAATGTGAAAATTAAAGAAATGGAAAAGAAATGAGAAAATGGATGTTTTAATTTAATAAAAATTATGGTTATGTATAATAAAATTATTATGTCTTTTATGAAGGATAATATTTTAAAAACGTGAACATGTTAATGTAATATGATGTCCAAGTAATGAAGTGAAAAAGTGTGAAAAATAATTTTTATATGTTATATGAATTATTTTATGAATTATTTTATGAATTTTGGAAACATTAATTACCTCAAATAACTACATGCATGTCATTATGCGTGTACAAAATTTGTCAGAAAAAGTACCCAAAAGAGGTATTAAAATTATTTATAAATCGTATTATGAATTTTGGTGAATTGAAATAAATATTTTATATTTATTATATAAAATATTTATTACATGCAATAACTAAGAAATGTATTGGAATAATTAAAATTTTCACGTTAATTTTTGGAACGTTCGAGAGAAAAATAGCCGGTTGGTCTAAGTCGGTGGAGAATTTTTTTTAGCAACTTGTGGGAGTATTATAAAAGGAAAAGCAACGAAGAAAGGAAAAGATAAAGAAAAGGAAAGGAAAAAGAACAACAAAAACAAGAAAAAAATAAATAAATATATACTCTCCTTATCCACCACCACCCGACGCTACTACCATGCCGGCACCACCAAGAGAGAGGAAGTTTTATGCCATGAAGAGGAAGGAAAAAGCTTCAAGGAAGGTAAAGAAGTTAATTTAATGGAATTATTTAGTAATTATGATAGTAAAATAATTTTGAGAAAAAATAGTAAATAATTAGAATAATTGTTCCAAATAATTGCTGGATATTTATGTATAAATTATGTGATTTTTGGAGTTATTTTGTTGGGAGAATTATATACAAAAATGGAGAATTATTGGAAAGTTGGTGCACTGTTCACGGCAGGAAGAAGAAGAAGCTGGGAAGGGTCGACCGCGCATGGCGCGCGGTTAGTTTTCAATCGCCCCTGATAAAACGACACCGTTTTGGGGGCAGTAAGGGGGGTCGCGCGATGCGCGGCTGAAGTTTCCGGAAGAAGGGGCCAAACGATGTCGTTTTGGGGGGGGGGGGGGGGGGAAACGAGGAGTCGCGCCATGCGCGCTGTAGGTTTCAACGACGCCTGGCCAAACGACGTCGTTTAACTGGCGTCGGCAGAAACAGTTGCCACGCATTGCGCGACGGCTGGCAACACTGGAAAATTACCAGCGTGCCCCTGACCTTTTCGGAAAATACCGAGCGTGTCCTAGACGTTCTGAAATTACGATTATGCCCCTATCTTTCCGGAAAATTCCAAACGTGCCCCTAACGTTGCTGAAATTACGGTGATGCCCCTGGACTTTTCGGAAAATTCCGATTGTGTCCTTAAGGGCGCAGAAATGACCAAAATGCCCTCAGAAGTGAATTTTAATTGAAATAAATGTTTAAAAATTATTTAAAAATCATAGAAAATTATAGAAAAAGACGAAAAATATAGAAATGTTGTTTGGGCATTAAATGTAATATTTTTGTAAAAATATTAAATATTGGAGATTAATATTTAAATGTTTAAATATTAATCTAATAAGATTAAAATTTAGAAAATGGGTAAAATGAAAATTCGGACAACCAGAAACGCTAAAATTTATCCGGTAAGCCGGGTTGTCCGTATTGAAGGCATTAAATATTAAGTTAAATTAATATTTTAAGGAACGAGGTTAATGTAATTAACCATATAAATTAATGATTAGTCCAGAGATGATATTAATTAATTTAAATTAATTTCATAAGAAGATAAATAATTATTATTTAATTATTTTATGATCATAGGTTGACCGAGAGAGGGTTTTGAGCTATCAAATAAGTAATTGGATGTCCAGGCAAGTTCTTCAGTCCTTAGATGTTAAATGTTGACTGTTATGATATGATAATACTTGTTCAAATGCATATAAATTATGTGTTATGTGATCTGTGAATAATATGACAACTATGTGTAATTTGTGCAATGATGTGAGATATATTGCTATAGTAGAAGCACAAGCACATGATGTATGACACACACCGCGCATGTTAAGGTATGTGCTATGTGACGCATAAACTGTTGAACTTGCTGAGCCGTTATGCTTATTACTTGCTTAAAATAAACTTTTGCAGGTTAATAAATGAATTTCAAGAATATCAGATTATGTAGAGACGGATTTTCCTAAAAGGTTGTGAACGTTATTATATGTTTATATTATGATTCAATATGGATACATTTGCAAAGTTTATATTGACGTGATATATGCATGTACAAAAGTTGGTATTGATGCGATATATGCATGTATAAATGAGATCCAGACAGGGTGAATAGAGTTATATTATGAACTATAATTGTTCAAGATGATTATTATGATAGAGACAATTATATATCTATGTTTAAATGATGAATCATGAAATAAAGAATATTGGATGGATATACACAACATTGAATTTGAATGTTGAGCTTTATTGAGTTTCACGATAATTATGATCGAAAGAAAAAGTGAAGGTTGCGATCCAGGGACTAGGATCCAGATATAAGGATTTTAAATATCAAAATATTTTAATACATTAATTGAATGGAGAAAAAGAAAAATTTATACCGAAATATTTGGTAATTGTTGATTTTAAAATCAATTATTTGATTAAAGAAGGGATTAAAGATTTATTAACGGACCGAAATTTGGACGTAAAGGAAGATAATGTATAATAAATACAAAATTTAAGGTAAGAATATGGGTCAAATTTCGGGGTCATTACAGTTAATCTACTATGCTTTATAAATCAAGTGTCTATATATTTTACTTATCACTCTCCAAGAGAGAACTATATACGAATCATGTTTTTATATATAAAGGACAATGATTTTTCAACAAAGATTATAAGGATAAAATTATCCAATCTTTGAGAAAATATTTCTTTATATTACTTAACTAGAAATGACTACAGTTTATGGCTTTCAAGTGATGCAGATCTTTTTAAGGAGAGTTACTAAAGGCCTAATCACTTATTTTTTGCTTTCCAAAAAGATTATGTATAAAGCTTAGATTAATATATATAAGTTAATTCAAGTGTGTATATATATAATCAATGATGATCAACTTGAATGAAGCACAATGATATAAATAAACGTAAATGTTAGTACTTTGTGTTTGTTGTGTTTAATAAATATAACAAGTATATGATTAAGAATAATATTAAATAAAAATAAGAGAGTGATATATTAGCACAATATTTAATAAAGTGTGTGTGCTAATTTGTGTACAAGAACAATGAATAGATTTATAGTAGTATATATTTTTCTTGCTCTTTCGATCACTTTCTACCCCCACTAGAATCTAGTTTTTTGAGAATTTAAGGTTGAGAGAGAATTGAGAGTAGAGTTCGGCTTTTGGCTATATTATTTAAAATGAATGAAGTATGTCAGTATTTATATATAGGCAAAATAAATTTGAATAAATGGCTAGGATTAGGTTGATCAATTTGTGATCCAATGACTTTATAATCCAGCTAGCTCTTTATTTCTCTTTCTTGCTGATGTGGCCTATAGAATAGGAAATAAAGTGTTTTCTTGCTATGTGAAAGAAAGATCCTGTGTGGTTTTCGAGAGTGTGCTTTGCACAATTTTAGGGAGGAAAGAGAAAGCACACATGGACTTTCTTTATTGGAGATCTTCTTGGGTGATGTGGGAACAAAAATAAAGTACATTTTGGTTTATCTGATTTGAGACACACATGCACACACACACACATACAGAGAGCTTGCATTTTTTTTGTCCAACTCACTAGTAGACTGTTTAAAGCTCATGTTGGAACATATTGAACTTAGCTTGTAGAGTATAGCCTTGTGATAGATCTCCAGGGATTCGACTTTAGATATGGGGGTCGGGCCTTAGGTAGTTCGGGTTTGACCTTAGGTATGGTGGTTCAGCTTTAGGTACTCTCTTCGTGTCGGTCTTCAGATTACCTCATTTTCTTTTTGGAAAAAATAACATTTCTTCAAAGGAGGAATATATAAAAATTTGTATCATGTAAAATGAAATCCTATGGAAAAGATTTTATCCTGATTTTTCTAAAGACTTTTTAATTTCTATTTTGTTATCATCAAAACAGTATAATAATTTATACCTTATATATATTCTCATTCATGAGATTGCTAGCTAGGCTCTTTAAAGTATATAAAAAAGAAAAAGAAAAACACAATAAAATAAAATAAAAAATAAACAATAATAAATTTATAATGACCAATTAACTAACTTAATCTTTAGATTTAAAGTAAAAGTAATTACACACCTCCAAAAGTAATAGCACGAAATCGTCACTGAAACTGTTGCCACTATTCAGAATAAATTTTTAACTTTTAAGACAGTTTTCGCTATGTTACAAAAACTCTTTTAACCCTGTTATATATATATATATATATATATATATATATATATATATATATATAGGAGAATGATTCATAATAAATGATTGTCATGGATATTATTCCAATAAATGCATCTCTCACCATCCAATACGAGATCTAACAGACAAGATTAAGAAGGATTAAATCCCTTTTGCTACTAAGAGTAGTGGCAGAGATAAAAAAAAATTGAAGTCATGTCGCTACTCTTAGTAACTGTATGAAGAAATATCTTAAATGCCCTCACTAATGTTAGATTTAAATAATTTCAATGTATTTATTTGTAATGTAATTTATATTAATTAAATTAAATTTTATTATAATATGGAGTTTAAATTTTAAATAATCAAATTGTCACAATAATTGATAACATTAAATTTTATTACTTAAAAAATTATATGTAATTTTATTACTTAATAAATTATTTATACAATAAATATATTGAAACTATTTAAATTTAACATTAGTGGAGATATTTAAGATATTTTTCCATAAAGCTATTAAGAGTAGTGGTAGGACTTTGTAAATTTTTTTTTGTCTGGCGCTACTTTTAGTAGCGGACGGGTTTTGCCTGTTGCTACTCTTAGTAGCGGAAGAGCTTTAAACTTTATTAATCTCGCATGTTAGATTTCTCATTGGATAGTGGGAGATGCATTTGCTGAAATAGTGTCTATAGCAATCATTTGTTATGTATCACTCCATAATATATATATATATATATATATATATATATATATATATATATATATATATATATATATATATATATATATATACACACACGTGCGGTGGGGGGGGGGGATTATTTTTTAGCAAATGGTTGTTATTGACACTATTCCAACAAACTGATCTTAAACCGTCTATATGAAAATCTAAAGGCGAAAATAAATAAATTTGCACAGCCGCTAGTAAGAATAACGGCTGGGAAAATTAGGCCAAAATACAATCATTTTTTTCTTGCTCTAGTCATTACTCCTACTAATGACATGATAAAACGACAGTGTTTTTGCCTAATTTTCTTAGCCGCTAGTAGGAGTAGTGGCTAGAGTAGAAAAGAACAACGGCGTTTTGGCTTAATTTGCCTAGCCGCTACTCCTACTAGTGGTTGGACAATTTTTTTTTCCATCGTTAGATCTCCATATGAACAGTATAAGATCAATTTATTAGAATAGTACTCATAGCAATCATTTGTTATATATGGATCACTCTCATATATATATATATATATATATATATATATATATATATATTCTCTTTCATGAGCTAGCAAGGCTCCTTAAAGTACTGAAACATAAAAATAAAAGCAAAACAAAAACAAGACAATTATAAATTTACAATGAGCAATTAAGCAAGATAATCTTTAGATCTAAAGTGAAAGTAATTAGACACAAGGATTATATAGTAATTAATTATTTCTTTGGTTAGCAGGACAGTTACTTAGAGCAGCTCAAACGATTATTACCACAATAAACTTGTGGTGTGAGCCTAACCGTAATATTCCCCAATAATTACTACTACATTTAAGAGGTCCAATACTAATTACAAAGTATAATAGTTTCACCACATGGAGTCCAAATTGAATGGTTGCTCCTGATGTTGTTGTTGATGTTGCTGCACAGAATTATCTAAAGCCTTAGAAATAGAAGAAGCAGCTGCGAAATTCGAAGTAAAATCAATTCCGTAGGGCAACATTCCTTGTGGCATAAACGAGGCATAATCGAAGCCATTACTTGTGAGTTGTAATGCCTTAAGAAGCAAAGAATTCATCAAAAGACTTGTACTTGGCAAGCAAGATGGCCATGAGTTTATGCTCGTATTAAGATTGTTGTCAGGGGTGTAATTTTGTAGCGAGATGTTGCTGATTCCACTTGATGAATTGGCGACGTTATTCAGATTTGGTAGCGAGATGTTGCTTATCCTGCTCGATGAATTAGCGACGAGGTTATTCAGATTTTGTAGCGAGATGTTGCTTATCTCGTTTGATGAATTAGCAGCGTTATTCAGATTTTGTAGCTGATCAAAATCCCCAAATTCGCTTATCATTGTGTTAGTATCGCAAGGTGAGTCTAGAGAATGTTGTGAGGATGTTGTTTGTTGTGGTTTCTTTACTGTTGTCTTCTGAAAAATCCTACACACTACCCATTCATCCTGAAAGAGAACAAAGAAAAATTCCAAGATAATTATTTTTTAGTGAATTTTGTGAGGTTAAAGAAAAATGAAATAAAACTTTAATTTAATCGTAGATATTACCATATTAAAAATAATGTCAGAATAATACGCGTCACTTAAAGTGCAAAGCGTCGTTGGAATAATTAATATTAAAATATCGCTAAATTTATATTTATTACAGTAAAATTATTTTTATTCTAACAATGTCAACAATCTTAAATTCTTAATCATATATAAGCAAATAATATAATATATGTTTTCCTTTGTTTAATCGAGTGAAAAATTGAAAACTGACACCTGAAATCTTAAATTGATCCTACATACACGTAACATATGCACATGATATAAATGACATGACACAACATGACAAAAGAAAAATAGGCGAATTTAATAATCTCTTAGTTTCAATTTTACCTTTAACATAAAACCATTAAGAAATATTACACTTAACACACTACCATGAGTAGCAAGTATGCGTATAATGAAATAATGTGTTAATTTGTAGTAGCGACATGTTAATAAAATTATGATAACAAATTTAATGACAATGTATTGTGTTAATTACTTTATTATTGCACTCTTTTAATTTTATGAAATAGATTTTTTTTTTTTGAAAAATAAAACTCTTTTTATAGAACTGAAGAGTACTGATTATTTATAGTTAATAAAGAGGATAAATTTCTTGCGTCTTTTTTTTCCTCCTTTCCCTTAAAAAATTCAAGAACCATGCAAGTCGAGCCTAATTTGGCAAGTGATCATTAATATGTAGAGTGTGCAAGGAATTAAAGTTGGAACATTTTTTTCCTCATCTATTTTTTACCTTAGTAGGTTTGAATGCTTGCTTGTTTTCAAGCCTATATTCATGCATAACCCAGTTGGTCTTTTCACCCTTTGGAGCTCGACCCAGGTAAAAAACTAGGGTTTTCTTCATCCCAACTAAGACTCCGCCCCGAAAGATCTCCTTGTCCTTCCCTGTTGTTTTCCAGTAGCCTGCTTCGGTAGCTCGGTTGGTTCGCATACCAGTCGGGTATTTTCTATCCCTTAAGCTGAAGAAATACCATTCCTTTTCTCCCATAGAAGCTTTGGCTACAAAAAGAAATAAAAAATAAAACTAAATTAAATCATTCAAATCCAATTAACTATATTCCTACTATTGGAATTCACATAAATTTGTACAACCATATTCCTATTTGACTTTCTCATTTTTTTTTCTTTTTTATACACATATTAAGCATATTAAGTCAAAATCAACTTGTGTTGCATATTGAAAGTAGTTTTTTTCCTAATTTTCCGCCTGACTCCCTACGTTCCTCTATGTCCATAAGACTTAAAATGTATCCCTATAATTAAATTATAATAATATAAGTTTAAAAAAAAACAAGTTTACTCGGGATTATATTAAACATGAATTTGTATGTGTATTATTGGGAAACATTAATATGCATAGAAAAAAATTAAACAAGTGAAATAGGATTCGGAAATGAAGACTCATTTCCGATGGTAGCTTCTATTAAAGATAAAATGGAAGAAGAAAGGCAAAGATCTTGTGTAACATTAATTTGAAGAGCATCATATGATAATATATTGGAAGAAACTGTTACTATTTAGCAAAAACTACCTTCTTCCACAAGAGATTAGTGTCATTTGCATATTTATACGACAATAAAGAGTCCATACAAAATACAAAATAATTAAGCTACAAATTGGAGAAGGAAGAGCATTGATAATATAAGATTTAGGTACCTGGGAGATCCCAAGGCTCAGATTTATTAAGATCAACATCGGTTATAACTCTTGATGTAAAATTAAAATCCAAAACCTTGTGACCTAGATAATATGTGATGAGTTCTTCATCAGTTGGGTGAAACCTGAACCCTGGAGGAAGATTCTCTTCATTCATCGTTGATTCTGCCTCTTTTTTGGGTCCTTTCTCGAAGCACAAAGAGAAGGACGATAATTTAAGGTATATACGAATTGAACGGGAATGAATTAGCGTGTGTTGATGGTGGTTTTGTAAACCTCAACCTTGAAGAAGAAGCATCCACATTGCAAACTATATAGTTAGTCTTTGTTTTATGTTTATAATTACGGCTAACATCTTGACAAATTAAGATGGTTGATGAAATTGTCAATTACCAAGTGGATTAATCAAGGGGAGTACTATTTTTATATGTGTTTTTAATATGTGCACTAGTGGAACTCACTTTATGTTCGGATTATGTGAAAATATTAAAAGCACACGGAAAAATATCAGTTCTTTTTATTAATTAGTTGCTTCATCTGTTAAAAAATAAGAGTTGTATTTAATTTTTTAACTTTTATTTAAGTATATTATGATTTATCTAACATAAATTTAACTGTAATCTTTCTCCATAGATTAAGTTCCCCATAAAACAAATTTCAGTCTTATTATTACAAACATCATTGAAAGAAATTAGGTCTAGCATATTTTAACTTGCATTTACAAGAAATTAAAAGTCAAATAAAATTTTTATTTTACAATGCAAGTAGTAGTAACTAAGTGGAATTTATTTTTTTTTGTCACACGAGGAGGAGGATCCAGTCTTACTTAGAATTTGATTTGATTGTAGATATTGTTGTTCTGTGGCTTTGTCCAACCACCTTCACCCATTTCCACCCACCCAACCAATTGGTTAACTTTATTCTCGTCTAACCTCATGCTGCTCCAATTTAAACATGTACTCTGAACTATCACTATCAATATTCAGTTGACACTTGTTCTCTGCCATTGTTCTCTCTCTCTATAAAATAAGTAAAAGTAGTCGCATATTTAACTTAGAGAAAAGTATATTTTAAAATGACAACCTTTTAGAAAAAAAATAGTTCTAAAATATATGTTCAAGGTTTGCTTAAAATGAAAATATACTAGTATATAATCTACATACAGTTGACGTAAATAATGATATATTAGGAATTTAATTTATGTTATTTTATTGTATATAATTAAAAATATATCTCTAATTTTAGAATAGATAAAAAAGTAAAATTTATCTCTAGTTTTATGAAAGAGGAAATAATTTGTAATTTTTGAGTATCCATCTGAAAAAAAAAATCCAAATTTCATAAAATTGCCACACTTCATAACCACCATAAAATTATGTAATTTCTTTTGCATTGATTATAAGTATTAGAGTTAAAATATAATATTTATTATAACAAATACAGTAAAAAGTTATAAACTTCATGACGATCAAGTTTAATTTTGATTGTATTGCACAAAGTCCCACCGAATTAGGTCTGTTTTTGAATTATTTCAAGCTTGCTTGTTTGAATTCATGATATTTTTTTATGCTCTGCAATCAATTCCATAAAAGATATAATAATGGCAGTATCTCTAAATTATTATATTCAATTAGTATAAAAATAAGAAGAAAATACGAGATAGAATTTATGCGGATAATCATCTTTTTTTTTTCTTTTTTCTTTTTTTTTAGCGTTTTTTTTATTATTGTGAAATAGGTTAACATTCTTCTTAAACTACATGATCAACATGTTATAAGGTATCCTCGTCTTCAACATTTGATTTAATAAATAATTAGACTCCAAGCCAGGATCTTTCTTGGTTGCTGCTCATGATTTATTTATTTAATTTAATATGGACATACTTACTAGCTGGCTATCAGTGGTTAAAACGATCACCTACCTACATGATTGCATGTGTTATTCTAAGCATAGTTTCAATAATTTTCCCTGTTCATCACCATAATTTCTCCTTGAAGCTTCCAATTTTTCAATCCTACCAAGAATTTTGATGTACTTCATGCATGATAAATATTTTCAGTATAAATTGTGGTTTCTAGAATATGGATCTTTCCCTCTTTCTCTCTTTATATATACTAGGACCTGATGGCAAATGAATGCGAAAATTATATAGGATAAAATAAAAATTTTATAAAATTTGAAACACTAAATACAAAAATTAATATAAAAAAAGACAAATTAAGAATTATTTTAAAAGTTGAAGGGCGTTTTAGAAAAAGCAAAAAGTTTCAAAAATTGTTTACACGGAAGGCGGTCCTTTGGCTTTATTGTATACTAGAACCTGGCTCACATGTTACGTGTGTAAATTATATTAGGTAAAATAAAAATATTATAAAATTTAAAAGCCTAAATTGAAATGATAATATATATATATATATATATATATATATATATATATAAAGGAAATAAGAATTACCTTAAAAGTTGAAGGGCATTTTTGAAAGCCAAAAAAACTTCAAAAAAAAATTATTTACCCCAAGTGTTCCTCTCTCTCTCTATATATAAAATGATCCACAATATATATAAAGGAAATAAGAATTACCTTAAAAGTTGAAGGGCATTTTTGAAAGCCAAAAAAACTTCAAAAAAAAATTATTTACCCCAAGTGTTCCTCTCTCTCTCTATATATAAAATGATCCACAACCAGCGTCATCTAACTTGTAATCTAACTTGTAGGGGTAAGTGCTCTGGAAGGTGTTTTAATTTGCACTGTAATGATACCGAAAGGTACTGCAAACAACTGCCAGGACTAAGAGGTCCCGAAAGATAAATAACATCTGGCACTAACCATGGATTATTCTGTTATGTATTTACTTAATGTAATGTAAAGAGTTAAATGTCACTTTAAACTCTTAAATTTATCCCATTTTGCACATTGCATCATATACTTCAAAATTTGACACTTTGCATCTCGCACTTTTAACAAATCAGCACATAACACCCTCTAACCTAAAATTTGTTAATTGAGTGACAGGGTTAGTGTTTTTTAACCATTGTGTTGCCTTTGACCATTTTAATAAGTTAATTTATCAACTAATACATTTTAAATTTTATAAAAAATAAATTTACCGACTAAACGAATATTTATTTTGTTAAGACATTTTTATTGACAAAATTTACCAATTAGATAAATATGTATTATGTTAAAATTACCAACTAAATAAATATGTATTATGCTTAACCACTTTTACTAAACTAGTTTACCAACTAAATAGATATGTATTTATTTTGTTAAACCATTTTTATTAACAAAATTTATCAATTAAATAAATATGTATTATGTTATAATTATCAACTAAATAAACATGTATTATGTATCAACTGAATACATTTTTATTAATTAAATACATTTTCAATACTTTAGTTTATTAAAAATGATTTGATACATTTTCTTATTAACTGAATAAATTTTTAAAAATTTAGTTGATAAATTAACTGAATACATTTTTGATATTTTAGTTTATTAAAATTAGTTTGATACTTTTTTACTTATTAACTAAATATATTTATAAGAAAATTAGTTGATAAATTTAATGAATATATTTTTATTGACTGAATACATTTTTGATATTTTAGTTTATTAAAAATAGTTAAACATAATACATATTCATTAGTTAGTAATTTTTACATAATACATATTTATTTAATTGATAAATTTTATCAATAAAAATAATTTAACATAATAAATATTTATTAAGTTATATTTTATAAAATTTAAAATCTATTAATTAATAAATTAGCTTATTAAAAGTGGTCAAATTCAACACAAGGGTCAAAAAACACTAACCCCTATAGCCTAGTTAACTGATTTTAGGTCGGAGGGTGTTATGTGCCTGTTTACTAAAGGTACGGGATGCAAAATGTCACATTTTGAAGTATAGGCTACAATTTACAAAATGAGATAAACTTGAAAAATATGAAGTGCATTTAACTCTAATATAAATTATGATTGGAGTGTGTCCCATAAAATAGTGAAATAATGATAAATTAAAAAAAAAAAATTGGCCTAATTTAGGCCACTTTCATTTTTGCCTTGGGCTAGTTGGGCTTTGTGGCCTTCATAAGTTCCCTGGCCTAATTTTCTTTATTTTTTCTTATTCCTGGTACAAAACTAAACCTGGAAAATGGGCCAGACCATAAATAAAACGGGCTAAATTATGGGTCGGGCCAAAATGGCCCAAAGTTTTATGGACTGAAAATACATAAACCGTGGCCCGAATTAGGCTGGCCAAGCCCTACCCGTGGACTTTTTGTTTTCAGCCTTCCCAATTGATAGCTCATTAGCTCACTCCTTCTGTCTTTAATATACTTATTTTCCTCATCTTAATTCATATCTTATCGATGTTGGACAACCTTCAAAAACTATTTGTTGCACTTGTCCCTTCAGATTACTTTTAACTGTGATGACCCCAAATTCGGGTTCCATAATCTCGGGTTTGGATCTCACTATCCAAAACATAGTACAACTAAATACTTAGTCTTCATTTGAACTTCGCGAAATAATACATAAATGTTCCTTACCAAAGGAACTACAATCCCAAGGTCTTCTAACCTTAATATAAATAGTACATATCTTAACGGATTACGAATGATTTACAAACTATAATTACATATTAAACAATTAATTAACATACAATAATCTAATCTAAGTTTTAGTTTTTCCCTTGCCCTTGTCCTTCTTGGAGCATTCGGGCTTAGCTGAAAAATAGTTCATGATATAGCAAATGTGAGTAACTAACTTGCTCAGCAAGTTTAAGAATAGTAAATATAAGAATTGATATATCATGAGTGAATGAGAATAACTTCAGAGTTTTCAACAATATACAATTATTATGAAAGAACGAGAATTAAATTTCAATGAACAGAAATAATTAAGTCTTTAATGTTGAGTGGCCTTGAAGGACCATGAAGTAAAACATAGAGTATCTCAGATATATATATGACCCTTTTATTATTTTGGCACTTGAGGGGATCAGCCTCTTGTACCCACTATATATGTATAACATTTAGACATCTTGCGCAAAGTTCAATTTTTCGAAATATAATCCCCTTAACTAGGGTTGTTCGTTCTCAGACTTACTACAATAATCTGCACCAATCAATGGTTTGGATAAACTTTTAAAAGTATTCGAGTTATTGAATTTATACATGCAGTGTCTAACCAAACAATTAACTTAGACATTCTTAAACAGTTTATGAATCAAAGAACTATAAAGTTTCAAATGCACTATGTGCGAATTCATAAACAATATAGATGTGGATTAACTTTCAATAATTAAACCAATTAAACTCTTGTAAGAATAAATACAAGTTCAGGTATAGAAAACTTGCTCAATATAAACCTAAGTAAGGTTAGGGAACTTGCCTCGATTATTGATTACAGCTAACTGATACAACTTAATATCCTTTGAACTGACCTAACAATTAATCAAGTTGATCTTTCAATTAGTATCATATCTAGGTTCATATAATAACCTTTGAACATTTTAATTTGTTAACGCTTAATCACATAATTAAATAATGAAGGGTATATTAAACACTTAAGAAATATTATCATTATTTGATAATATTTTGATCACATAAAACCTATATTAATCATTTAATATAGTTTAAACTTTATCTAATATTATTAACTATTTAATAATATTTTATTAACCTCATAATATTATTAATTATTTAATAATATTTTATTCATTTCTTAATATTATTAATCATTTAATAATATTTTATTTAATTTTTAATATTATTAATTATTTAATAATATTTTATTCATTTAAAACTTGATAATTATTAATGTTATATAAAATTATATTTTCTGACCCATTTCAATTCTAAAAGATCCGACCCAACCCGTTTTATTTGGCCCAACCAGACCTGGTTAGTAAACTATAATTTTTCAAACAGACTGATTCACTGCTATGGCGATAACTCGCAGAGAGTTTCACCACTGTGATAGTGGGACTCACCACTGCAGCGGTGACTCACATAGTGTTTCACCGTTGCGACAATGAGACCTACCGCTGTAGCGGTAGCTCTGATTTTTCAAATCCTAATTTTTTCAATTTTGATTTATTTGGTAATATTTTATAAAATGAGATATATATGTCCAAAATACACCAAATTAGTTTTGTTATCTTCTTAACTTCTTATTTTTCAACATTTTATGGTTCGATCTCATTTTCTAAAACGTTTTTGACATAATATTCGAGATCGGTCACTTTAGGGTTTCAAAATGACATAGTTTGCGATAAAAGCCATAATTTTCTCATATTTCTATATTTTTGAGAGATTCAAGTTGGATTATATCTTTACAATTCATAAATTTAATTTTCTAGCCATCAAACTCAAATAATCAACTTTTAGATTTCAAACTACCACAATATATAGAACATAACTAGTTAGGTTTTTACCTGTAAAGCTTTATATGTACTTTTCTACTACTTATTTTCATACCAAGCATAAAAATACATATATTAAACATACTAAACCATGAATACTCATATATATCCAAGATCTAGCATTATAGAACATCAAAATAAGTTTTGCACCGTTAAAAACATATTTTGACCATTTAAAATTTATATAGAGCATATAAATAGAATAATGAAGGTATAAAACACTTTTAAACCTTTTAGATTTGGATGTTCTTCTCCTTCGTGAAATGAATCTAGCTAGAGACTCCACCTTGATCAATCTCTAGTAACCTTCTAGGCGATTTTTCTAAAGCTCACAAGAACTCTTTTAGAAAGCTCTATCTTTTTCTCTCTTGGTGTTTCTAGCAAATGACTAACCAACACAATGAATTGGCGACGCATTCTATTTATAGGACTCTAGGATTACACCATTAGCACACTAATCATCTAACACCTAGTTAATTAAGCTCCTAATTAATATTACTATTGGATTGATGGACACTTGGATTGACTTGTTGATTGACTAGGGTTATTGAGCAACTAAAGTAAAGTGTATAAAAGAAGCAACATTGATCAACAAGCCACCCCATGTGGGGGGCCCCAATGTGCCGGCCAAATGGCCATTTAATTGCCCAATTTTGATTTATTTTTTTATGCAATAATATATATATTTGGGCTCCACTTTGGATCAATTTAATAATTCTATTGGGCTCATTTATTTAATTTGTTCGGGCTCAATTTATTCATTTCATTGGCTAACAATTAAAAACTCATGCTACGCTACATTTAATTTAAAGTAAGCCTTGGGCTAGTTCAATTATAACATGGACTAATAAATTACCCATGTTCATGGACTACTAGTTTTATTTTATTGAACCTAGTTTAATAATTCATTTGGATTTAAAATATAATTCAATTAGATTTGCTTAAATTAATTCTATCACCTTGCTACATTGTTAAATTAAATACACACACACACACACACACACACGCAATCAATCATGTAAATGCCTAATCAATTGATACAAAAATTTTAATTCATTGATAATTATTTAATAATCATCATTACAATGGAATTAGAACTCGTGATTATTACAATATCCATATGTTATTTGAGATGGTAGTTCTGTATCTCAATTGCTGAGATGGGTGTCTCATTCGTCTTTGAAATACACTGACAGCTCATGTTCCAGATGCTAGAGATGCAGTGTGAGACTAGTTCAATTATAACATGGACTAATAAATTGCCCATGTTCATGGACTACTAGTTTTATTTTATTGAACCTAGTTTAATAATTCATTTGGATTTAAAATATAATTCAATTAGATTTGTTTAAATTAATTCTATCACCTTGCTACATTGTTAAATTATATATATATATACACACACACACAATCAATCATGTAAATGCCTAATCAATTGATACAAAAATTTTAATTCATTGATAATTATTTAATAATCATCATTACAATGGAATTAGAACTCGTGATTATTACACTAGCCATATGTTATTTGAGATGGTAGTTTTGTATCTCAATTGCTGAGATGGGTGTCTCATTCGTCTTTGAAATACACTGACAGCTCATGTTCCAGATGCTAGAGATGCAGTGTGAGACTCTTCTACACAATGTCTAGAAAAAAAGAAAACCCCTAATTTCTTGTGTCAATGGCATATCGGGTACATATAACGAATTGAGATCTAATGTCATGGTGGAGGAACTGAAGAATAATTACAGGAAGTTAGTTGGGATCAGTCTTTATTCGGACGGTGTCGTTTAGCTTACATGGTAGTATGGAGTAGATATTGAAACGGTGTCGCTTGGTTTAGTTGAGTAGTAGCAGTCTTGTGTCGTGTAGTGCAACTTAGTTTAAATATCCTTGTTAAGACGGTGTCGTTTAGCTTAGTGAAGGGTCCTTTTGTTTACGTTGAGGAGGGATATGTGTCTTAATATGATTGGGTCAGTTACAAACAGAATTGGTTATGCAATCTATAAAGCAGCGTGTGATGTATGAGCAGGGTATCGAAATGAATGAATTGTTATTTTTCTGTTAATTTCCTTTCTCTGCAAGTTTATTTCCTCTGCAACTTCTATTTTCTGTCAAAGTGGTATCAGAGCAACCCTGGGCCATGGCTGAATCCACCGCTAAAGCCAGTTTACAGAAACATGAAAAAGATCTGAAGACGATGGAGAATCGATTGGACCAGCTTCAGGCCTTGATGGAGAAGGGCTTAGAGCAAGCAAAGGAACAGATCAAGCAAGTCTCCAGTGACCATCAGAAGCTGCAAACATCTAATGATGAGTTGTCGAAGAAGTTATCGGAGGTACTGGACACTCTTCTTAGTAGATCTCGATCAATCGAGGTAAATTCTGAACTAGATCACATTTCCATTGTTCCTACCCCTGTAACCGGATCATTCTCACCCATTACTTCACAATCAAACTCTCACACTAGCTCAACTATTCCACCTATCCAATTTGGGACTACTGTTATTCCATTGACCACTACTCAGATTCCTGGAACCATTTCTACTTTAATACCTGGAACCAATTCCACTATAATTTCTCACACAAACAGAGCTCTTCCAACCTTAACATACACAAATTTCTTACCAACATCACCCTACAGTCACGTACCCCAACTACCAGTATCCAATGAGTCCTTTGTACGACCATCTATGCCTCCCTACACCAATTTTAACAACTCTGGATCTAATAATCATAACACATTCTCAACCTACCCGAGTCCTTCCCATTCACATGTTCCTTATGGTTCTTTTCCTCCAGCTGCCACTCTCCAGAATTGGGGAGCTACCACTGAAGGTTACCAATTCAGGCCCCCACACTCATTTCTACCCTTTCCCATGCCTAAGATGGACTTTCCAAAATTTGAAGGCAAGGACCCTAGAGGATGGATCAAAAAATGTGAAAAGTTTTTCCAATTGAATCCATTATTGGATCCCAGGTCTAAGGTTCTGTATGTTGCCTTATACTTGGAAGGTGAAGCTGATACTTGGTATCAGTCCTTCCAGGAAGAGAATAATTGGGTACTATGGGATGAGTTTATAACACACATTTGTAACAGGTCTGCAGCAGGTAGGCATGAGAATTTGACTGGGCAGTTTAATAAGCTAATCCAGAAGGGAAGGGTTGATGATTATGTAAGGCGATTTGAGGAACTTAAAACCTACATGCTAGCCCAGAACAGGAATTATACTGAGGAGTATTTCATAGAGAGTTTCCTCAGTGGTCTTAAGGAGGAAATTGCCAATGCCCTATATTTATTCAAACCCTTGACCCTCAGGGATGCCATCAATCAGGCTAGGGGGCAAGAACTATATTTGGAATCTTTGGATAAAAGACACCAGGGAGTTCATAAGGGGGGGCACAACAACATATACAGTCCTTATAAACCTTCAGCACCTGTAGCTAGGGACCAGAACACAGGTAATAAAATGGGAGGACAGACCAAGAGCTATCCCATTAAGAGGCTGAATGCAGCTGAGATGGCAGAAAGAAGGGATAAGGGCCTTTGTTACTATTGTGATGAAGTATACACATTGGGGCACAGATGCAAGAGTAAACAAATCTACCTAATGATTACTGAGGAAGAAGAAGAGATATCCCAACAGCTGGATGAAGCAACTACTGAAATAGCAATGATAGTCCAAGAAGAGGGGGAAGAGAAACTGCAGATAGAAGAATCTTGTGGGGTTTCACTTCATGCTATTTCTGGAACCCAGGGAGTTCACACTATCAAATTGAGGGGATATATCAAAAATCAACCTATCAATATGCTGCTTGATAGTGGATCAACACATAATTTTGTGTCCGAAGCACTGGTTAAGAAATACCAACTGCAGACAGAACCATGTAGTCCAATAACAGTAACTGTAGCTAATGGGGGAACTATTAGATGTGAAAAGGCTATTTCAAAGTTTGTCTGGACAATGAAGCCAGGAATGTTTCAGACCCCCATGTACATTATACCATTAGGAGGATATGATGTTGTACTAGGGATACAATGGATGAAAACTGTCAGCCCAATATTGTTTGACTTTGAAACCAGGAGAATAACCATACAATGGCAAGGAAGAAAGGTGACATTCAGAAACAATGAGGAGTCTGCTCTGTTTTACGAAGTACAAGTGCAGGATAGGTTTCATTGGAACCCCAAAAATGAAACCTACTTTTTAGCCCATCTGACAGCAGTAGAGAGCACAAACTTCCAGGACCAAGAACATTTTGCAGCTGTGGAGGCACTACTAACAGAATTCCAAGATGTCTTTAAAGAACCTCAAGGACTTCCTCCCACAAGGAAGCAAGACCACCACATACCTATTGTTCCAGGATGCCAACCAGTAAATGCCAATCCTTACAGGTATCCCTATATACAAAAAACTGAAATTGAGAAATTGATTAGAGAAATGTTAGACAATGGCAAAGTCAGACACAGCACATCCCCATATGCTTCTCCTGTATTGCTAGTCAAAAAAAAAGATAACACATGGAGATTTTGTGTGGATTATAAGGCTCTAAATAGCATTACAGTAAAAAATAAGTTCCCAATTCCTATAATAGAGGAGCTATTAGATGAACTAAAGGGAAGCAAGGTGTATACCAAACTAGATCTCAGGAGTGGGTATCACCAAATCAGAGTTAAAGATGAGGACATCCATAAGACTGCCTTTAAGACACACTTGGGCCATTATGAATTTATGGTAATGCCTTTTGGCTTGACCAATGCCCCAGCCACATTCCAATGTATAATGAATGAAGTTTTTTCTCTATACTTGAGGAAATATGTACTTGTCTTCTTTGATGATATTCTGGTCTATAGTCAATCCTGGGAAGATCACCACACACATCTCAGACAAGTGCTAATGACCTTAAGGAAGCATCAGTTATTTGTAAAAAAGAGCAAATGTGCATTCTTCCAGGATAGGGTGGAATACCTGGGACACATAATCACAAAAGAAGGGGTGACTGCTGATGAGAAAAAAGTAGAAGCTATGAAACTATAGCCTGTTCCAAAAACATTGAAATCATTAAGAGGATTTCTAGGTCTTACAGGATATTATAGAAGATTTGTGCATAATTATGGTTTGATTTCTAAACCTCTGACTAATTTGCTCAAAAAGGGAGCATTCCAGTGGAACAAAGAAGCTGAAGCAGCTTTCTGTCAATTGAAGGAAGTCTTGGCCTCTACTCCAGTTCTAGCTCTTCCAGACTTCAATAAACCATTTGTAGTAGAAGTTAATGCTTGTCAGACCGGAATTGGGGCTGTATTGATGCAAGAGGGGAGACCTTTGGCTTTTTTCAGCAAGGCCTTATCAAACAAACACCTAGGTCTCTCCACTTATGAGAAGGAACTGCTGGCAGTAATTATGGTTGTACAAAAGTGGAGAACCTACTTGATAGGACAGAAATTCATCATCAAAACAGATCATGAAGCCTTGAAATATTTTATGGAACAAAAGCTCACAACCTTGGTTCAACAAAAATGGGTCTCTAAAATGTTGGGATTTGATTACACCATATTATATAAGAAGGGAAAGGATAATCTGGTTGCAAATGCCTTGTCTAGGCAATATGAATCAGAAGTTAGAAGCACCACTGTCACTGAAATTAGTCCCAGCTGGAAGGAGGAAATAGAAAGCAGTTTGGAAGGAGACCTGGAAGTGCAGCAAATCCTAGTTCAGTTAACCATGAATCCTACCAGTGTTCCCAGTTACAACCTGCAGGATGGAATTGTGAGGTACAATGGTAAGATTTATGTGGGAAGTGGAGGTGGACTTAGAATGAAGTTGATGGAAACTATTCATAGCAGCTCAGAAGGAGGACATTCTGGGATTAATGCCTCTATCAAAAGAGCTGAAACCATATTCTTTTGGCCATCTCTCAAGAAAGACTTGACTAATTATGTGAGGAAATGTGATGTATGTCAAAGAAACAAATCAGAACATGTGTTGTCCCCAGGACTGCTGCAACCTATTCCCATTCCCAGTCAAGCTTGGGAGGTAATTTCTACGGATTTCGTAGAAGGGCTACCTAAATCAGAGGGAAAGGATACCGTCTTGGTTACAGTTGATAAGTTCACTAAGAGTTGTCATTTAATGGCTCTATCCCATCCATATTCAGCATCTCAGGTGGCTCAATTACTGCTGGATTATGTAGTCAAATTGCATGGGCCTCCTAAAGCCATCATCTCAGATAGGGATAAAATTTTTATCAGCCACTTCTGGAAGGAATTGTTCAGCATTATGGGAACTTAAATCAAGCTTAGCACAGCTTACCACCCCCAAATAGATGGGCAAACAGAAAGAGTCAACCAATGTATTGAAATGTACTTGAGATGCATGTCTGGAAACAAGCCCACACAATGGAAAAAGTGGTTGCCATTAGCTGAATGGTGGTACAATACCAGTTTCCATACTGCTATTGGGATGACTCCTTACAAAGCTTTATATGGAATAAATCCTCCTATCCTGAACTACCATCAGACAGACACAACAAATAATCCTGTCGTAATGAGGTTTGTAAAGGACAGGGAATAAGTTCAACAACTTCTAAAGGAGAATCTCATCAAGGCACAAGAAAGGATGAAGGTCTATGCAGACAAAAAGAGATCGGAAAGGAAATTTGAAGTAGGGGATGAGGTGTTCTTAAAACTGCAACCCTACAGACAAGCATCCATAAAAGCCAGGAAGAATTTCAAGTTATCTGCAAAATACTATGGCCCCTATCAGGTGATCAAGAAAATAGGAAATGTGGCTTATCAACTTAAATTGCCTCCTACATCCAGAATTCATGATGTTTTTCATGTGTCACAATTAAAAAAGAAGATAGGAGAAAAGCAGGTGGTTCAAACTTTGCTGCCACAGGTGACTGAGGAAGGAGAAATTAGGCCTACTCCAGTGGCTATTTTGGACAGAAGACTTATAAAAAAGGGGCACAGACCCATTACCATGGTCCTCATACACTGGTCCAATAGCATTCCAGAAGATGCTACCTGGGAGGAGTGGAGTCAGATCAGCAAAAACTTTCCAGAATTTAATCCTTGGGGACAAGGAGTTTCTCAAGAAAGGGGGAATTGTCATGGTGGAGGAACTGAAGAATAATTACAGGAAGTTAGTTGGGATCAGTCTTTATTCGGACGGTGTCGTTTAGCTTACATGGTAGTATGGAGTAGATATTGAAACGGTGTCGCTTGGTTTAGTTGAGTAGTAGCAGTCTTGTGTCGTGTAGTGCAGCTTAGTTTAAATATCCTTGTTAAGACGGTGTCGTTTAGCTTAGTGAATGGTCCTTTTGTTTACGTTGAGGAGGGATAGGTGTCTTAATATGATTGGGTCAGTTACAAACAGAATTGGTTATGCAATCTATAAAGCAGCGTGTGATGTATGAGCAGGGTATCGAAATGAATGAATTGTTATTTTTCTGTTAATTTCCTTTCTCTGCAAGTTTATTTCCTCTGCAACTTCTATTTTCTGTCATCTAATTCCTCAACATTGTACACACCAAATAAGTTGTTACTTTTTCCTTGATCTAGAGCAGAGTTTAGACCATGTGGATTTAAGGCACCACATGTAGCTGGTTGACGGCCTTTACGATACCAATTGGCAATTAGTGAATAACATCACTACATCAGATCATCATTACCTCTATGCTGGCATTCAGTACAAATTACTCCATCATAATTCATATGGATCAATATGTCCATTAAGTTATTCCTCAGATGGTTGATAAACTTGTAAAACCAAGATGCTTCTAATCAGGACAAGTACAAGATAGTAGCGAGCTAATAAAAATAAAGAAATCGACAAAATGTGAAAAACTGTATGATGCAACCAAGCTATTTGATATTATGACTATGAGAGACACACTAAGAAAGCTACTTAGCCTCTAGTTTAGTCTGAAGTATCATATATAAAGGGTTAATCAATTGTTTTAGTGGCGAAGAAGCTTTGCTTTGCTGCAGCAGTTAGCCATCCATCCTTAAGGAAAGAGAACTAACATTAATTTCGAGAGGAATTATAGGCCTGAAGGTGTTCTGCTCAAGAATATTGAACTTAACGCGACAACAAATTTGTTGAATGGAGAAGATGATCAGGGGTGTAGTTTCACGAAAGCTATCTTCAATTCAGAGTGAAGTTAACAGAAAAAATAGATACTGCATATCCCAGCCCTCATTCTTCAAGGGAAAACAAACTTTACATTGTCCCACATCGAAAATAATAAGGGAAAATTTAGTATATAAAAGATAGAATGGGTAAGAGACTAAATATTATCATAAAGGCTTATTAGCAGCGGTTTGGGCTGGGCTACAATGAGTTGGGCCAAACTTGCGCCGAGCTTTAATGACCCAATTTTTTTGGTCTAAAAAATCAAGGACTAAAGCCCATTTTTTTAAGGGCTCGCCGAGCTGGCCTACGGGCTGGGTTATATTTTGCCAGGTAAATAGTGGAACAAATCAACAAACTATGAATGAAATAGAGGTTTGCATGCTTATATAATATATGTTCAAAAGCATCCATTTCTTGACCACTTATCTCGGGCTCAAACGATCAGGGCCAAAAAATCCAAAGCTTTGTGGGCTTGTAATAAGAGGCTCATAACCCAACGAATAATTGGCCAGGTGGCTTGTAATCTTTATCATTTTTTGTATTAATTTATCCATCAATTTAATTCATTATTCACACATTTATATTAAGATGAATAAATTTTAAAAATAAACCAGCACATTATATGTGCAAAATACAAATAATCATACATACAACAATATTTCAAGTACTTAATAGCACTATTACATTATCCGAAATATCAAAATATCACAACTATAAGTTAAAACTATTGCATTAAGATAAAGAAAACTAAATCAAGTTTTTTTTTTTTTTTTTTTTTATTGTTTCTTGAATGGGTAAGCTGCTCATGTTATTAGATAAAAAAGAATGAGTGGATTTGTAGCGACCCCAAAACCCCATCATTTTCTAATGGTGATCTCGTGCATTAATACATCCATTTTACCTTTAAAACTATTCATTAAAACATAATACAGTTTATAAATTTGTTTATTTAATTTACATTAATTATCTATCTCAGAATCATAACCTTCATATTCTATACATTAGAATTTAGATCATAAATACATAAATTATGACCTAATCTATTACATTTCAAAATTATATAATTTATGATTTTTTTTAACTTAACATGTGAGTACAATCATCATTCATAACTAACCATGCATACACCTGTTTACCCATATCTGTCTCATACATGCAAGTTTATTACATATAAGACTCGACTTATAATAATACATTAATCATGCCTTATTTCAAGCTTATCTGAATAAAACTTACATAAATATTAATCCATGCGGATTTACAAATCATTCAGCTATTTATTAATGACCAAGTTCATAACTAAAAACGAGACATTAATTAACTTATACCTTTATGGGTTTATATTTTCTAATGACTTATCATATTACATAAGGAAACATATCAAATTTCTCTAGTGCCTTTGTACAAACATTATTCCTTACCCTCTAGCTTTACCAGAATCTCCGACCTTCTTATAATTTACCTGAAAATGTCAGTTTATAGCAAGAATGAGCACAAAGACTCAGCAAGTCTAACAGATAACACATTTCATGCTTGCAATTCATATTCATGCGTCATATATTTCTTACTTTATCATGATATGCATTTTCAAGAGATAAATGTCACATATTGCTTTTAACAATTAAAACACATAGTTGCACGAAGTGCATTTCAAAACATTTAATGTCATGTAATCTGTCAAATAGTTCACATAGAACAATTATTACATTTAAACAAGTTCTGATAAACTAGTCCGCACTCTATCTGTCAACATACAACCTATATATCATTATAAGATTATATTACATTTCGTATCTTCGTCAAACTTAAACCATAATCACTTGACCATTAGTCTTTATTCATTACACTTTTGATAGATTACACCTTACATTGGTTAATAACACATCTTAACTCGTTACCGCTCTTTTACACAAGCATTATCATGCTTTTACTTAGCTTTTGGGTATGTTATATTATACCGTTATTGCTTCTTTATACATTAACATTCCTTAAATTAACCATTTTTATTAATTTAAGGTTTACATAACCTATTTCTATCATCCTATATCAAAACATAGTTTTTTGGACACTTAAAAAAATTTCCCATGAATAGTAACTTCGCCTCAGCGGTGACTGAATTCGTTGGTCGCAAATTCTTCTCAGTCATACTGCGCCCCGGCGCAGTGTTTAGTACAAAACACTGTGCCCCGTCGCAGTGTTCAGAAATCAGATTTTTTGATTTTTGCACTATCTTTACTGATTTTTAACTCCTTCATCTTATGTCCAATTAAGTTCAAATTTGAACCGTAGCTAGGTATTACTACCTAGTATTTTACAAAACTACTACTTAACTCATTTGACTTCTTAAAATTATCGAAGCAATAGCTCGTAAAAGGGTGTTTAAACTTATTTTTACACTTAGAAATTTTTTTGACATTTTTCGTTAACTAGTGATTTTTGGCAATTCACTTCTAACATTCATTCCTGTTAGAGTTGATGCCCTAGAGGCTAATTATTTGATGTAATTGCTTAACATTTTTTGATATTATATTTGATTGTATAAATGGATTATTTTATTATGATTTCATTTACTACGTTATATAAATGTTAGCATAATAAAAGTCCTTAGAATAGTGATACGAATTATATAGCTTCAAGTATGTGACTTGAACATGAAATTATATAATTACAATTAGTATCATTGCTCTTAAAAGTCCTTAGTCGAGTATCATTGTTAGTGGGACAACAATGATGCATTGAGACTAGTATGTGGATTGACTGATGACCAAATCTCATTGGTCATAAATATATGAGATATTTGAGTCAATGCATAGGTACATGTTAGAGAACAATGTACTGGACAGACCCACCATGAGAATTCTACATGAAGCATTATGCAAAGTGTCAAAAGAAATTCTCTTAGTGACAATAATGTAATGATCCTCCAACCTGAAGTTACTATATTATTACATGAGAATTTGTGTACTTTGATATCATCAAATGTCACCTTTAATAGGGTGAACAATAAAGGTGATTATTGGGTACATCATGAATCGTGTGAGGAATATGAGTGATCTAGATGGAATTTAATCCATAGGCCTCGTGATTGAGTAGGACTATGAAATACATGACCATGCTCAAATAGTGATTTGTTTCATATAGTCTACTCATTGATCAAGAAAACTCAGATTAAATTATAAAGAGTATGACACTTTCCATGTCTCGAGTTTAATCTAGGATGTCAAGGTTAAAAGGATTAAACATTGGTCACGAAAAGGTTGTATTACTATTATTTGAGTAACAGTGATGCATTACTAGATGTCGCTCACTGTTTATAATTTTATAATATGATTTTAAAATTATTGTCAACATAATAATAACCTATTGGGTCACACACTTAGAACGTATTTAAAAGGGAATTAATTTAAATTATAAGTATTTTAAATATGTCAATATGATTGATAGTATTTAAAATAACGAATTTAAATTAATAGGATAATTTGTATATATGTATATTAATTAAGTAAGACTTAATTAAAATATAATATATATAAATTCGAATTTTATTTTTCTAATTAAATTAGGTTTTGGTTAATTTCTATTAACTACTATATATATGATATATCAGTAGTCTAAATCACGTAAGGAAAAAAACTAAAAACCCTAACCGCTTTCAGAAATAGGCTAGAGAGAAAAATAGTTCAGAAATTCTGATCTTAGTAGCTAGTACCGCAGATCCCTTTCGCTGCAGATCGTGTGACGGTTCGCGAAGCATTCGTGTGGATACCATAGAGACGCAGTCGCTGGATTGCGTTGAAGATTCGAAGCCGTTCCAGAATTCCATCGTCTCCTGTCCATCTCGGATAAACGGTAAAATAATCTAAACCTTTGAATTGATATGATTTCACATGGATCCTGTTTTAGGGTTTCGAAAAAAAAATTAAATTTCTCTATTTTCACTGTGTCTAAACCCTAACAATTCCGACACTTGATTTAGCTTACATACATCATATAACACTTGTATAGACCTTTTAAACAACTTAACTTTTCATGTGGCGGGATTTGTTCGCAAAAATCCGTTTTAAGTCGAAACGATCGTTTTCGATCGCTTAAATCGCATTTTCATTCTAACTTTTATCCGTTGACCACCAAATCAACGTAGAAACGTGTAATAACATAAAATTAACTCATTTAACTTTATTTCACCACTAATTTCTCAAAATTACCAAAAAATCACTTTTAAGTTGAATTTTCATCAACTTTATAAAACTTTTCTTAAAAATTTATTTTCAATTTCTTAGACTTCATTTCTCACATACTCATTAAAGAGTTTATTATCAACATTTGTAGTATTATACTACAGATACATGAATTATTCCAAATTTCTTTGCTTCCAAAATATGTTTATATTAACATATTACTACCATAGCTAGTTTTAGCCTTCAAAATCATCATTTCTATACATAAGAGTATTTTACATGCTATCTTCGATGCAAATACCTCTCATATCTTCATGTTGAATCTTATATCTTAAGGTTTCACCATAATCTTACAACTCTAGACACATATTCTTCAATAATTTCACCTTTTAACCAAAAATACATACTTAAACTAACATAAATCAAAGTTTTAAATGTAGAAAAATTTTAAACCTTCATGGATGATCAACTTCTTCACATGAATAGCTTTGTCTTGACAAGATCTTCCTCTTTTGTTCTTGCTCCAAAATCATCCAAGCATCCTATCTTATAAAACTTCAAACTTTTGCTCTCTACTTTCATGGCTTCCTCTCTTCTCTCTCCTAGGGTTGATTTTTACAGCAAAAATAGAATGAAAGAGAAGAGTGCTTGGCTTGTTTGATTTAATAAGGCTTAACCCAAGTTGGGTTAAATCAACTTAACCATAGTTAATTCTAACCAAAGGCATTTTTGATATTTCACCACTTGGGGCACAACGGTCATTACTTAATTTGTCATGGGTATTTTGATTATTTTTTTCTTTAGGAGACAAAGGTCATTAAATAATTTGTTGAGGGCAATTTGGTCATTATCCAATTTTCCTAGATTTTTCATTTTCTGGTAATTCCATTTAAGGAAACCTTTATGCATTCCTCTTATTAATTCATTTCATGATCATTTAAATTAATTTTTCTCACAATCGATCGACTAGGTCATTCATTTTCTACTGTGCTACGTTCACTTAATCTCATTTTACAGCTTAATTAGTCGTTTAGTCGTAAATCGACTAAATAACTCTTTTTAACTAAAATTACGTTTCTAGTTTCCTACGAACCTTCTCAGTTTCACATTTAATTAATTTCAATTCCCGACATCTCAAATAGTCAAATTGTTCACTTTTTTTATAAACCGTTTTCTCGAAAAACAAACTTTGATCGGATTACCAAAATTCATTCTCTTTTATCATTTTACACTCATATTATCATTTTATGACTTTTACGTCCTTACATTCGTTTACTTAATACACATATGACAATTTTTATCATACATGCACTCTTTATTCTTTCTACTTATTTTCGGAAGTATTACCTTCTGTATTTATATGTCGTATAAATACATAATTTATTTTCATCAATTAATATTAGTTTCTTAAAAAATTCTAAATATTTAAAAATCATAATTCTTATTATTCCATTAATTCCTAATATATCGATTAGGTTAAACTGATCCTTCCTTTCTGCACATGCTACCATACATTACCTTGTCATTCTTGTAACCTAACCTTTCAAGACCTATTCATCAAGCTAGTTATTTTTGTTTATTACTAAAGCTTAATTTACATATTCTTTCATTATTTTTTTTCTCTAAATCTTAATTTTCCTTTTATTCATTAGATTATATATATATATATTTAGCTATATATATATATACATTTATTCTATCATACTTTGACACACTACAGTATCTTACAATAATTTTTTTCCTAACTACATAATCATAGGTATTACAATCGATCTTTCGCCTTTAATCTATTATACTTTCATTAAATCATAGTAAATTATATTATATATAATTTTAATATATATCCAGCCACTAATATACCTTAAATTAGTGACTGATCCTCATAACCTCTATAGAGCCTTTGCTACACCAGGAGTCTCTCTTTGCAAATTAACTACATAGGTAATTCTTAGTACATTGATTAAATAATAATTTAACGTTAATCACTTTTCAATACTTTCTATCATTCTAAACTAGGTTTTAACTTCTAACCTTCACTTAATTAACCAAGATCCTTATTTAGAAATCTTGTCAAAATTCAGGATGTCACAAGATTAGTTGTAGAAAAATATTAAATCATCATAAAAAAATATGGGATGGACGTTGAACAATTGAAGTGAAATAAATTTCATGTATGATTTTGGGTCAGCCCATCCGTGAGCCAAACAAGAAAAGATCTAAATTTTTTAAACTAAAATTTACATGTCCAAAACTCAACTGTTAGCCCATGGCTCAATCCGACACAAGGGCTTGGATTTTGCCAAGTCTACACTTATCTCTCTATTATGGACAAACAATTAAGGAGCTATAACCTTGTATAGTTATATTTAGAGCATTATTATTTCAGGTAACATAAAAAATAATTGATCACACACATTACTATACATGCATTTGTTTTTGTTTTTGTTTTTTTTTTTATCTTAATTTATGATTTATTATTTGATTATATATTTGTGCTTATCATGTTCAACTTTATTTTAATTATTTTTTAATTCATATAATTAAAAGGGCATTATTTTTTTTCTCTAGAGTAGTCAATGCCCACATGCCTACGTGAGTTAGAGTCTACATGATAAATTTGACGATGACATGATGATTTGACATAATTATTCATTTTGATGATGATTAATAAATGTATATTTATAATCAATAGCTTTTGTACAGTCCTTATTGATAAAATTGATGTATAAGGACTTAGAATAGAAAGATTAAATTTGTTAGATTGATTTTATAAAATTCAAAATATGTATAGATGTTAGGATAAATTCGCAAAGACAACAAATCCCTTTAGAATCTAATATAGAATCGTAAAGCTTGAAATCTACTACTGAGTATGATTGGACATAAAACGAGATTACAAAGTGAAGTCTAAAATCGTAAAGTAAATGAAGATCGTGAAGTTGACTTTGAGTTCAGATCGTACTGCAAGAGGTGAGTTATATTAGTAAGTTCAAGATTATGTTGCGAGAGTTGAATCGTATTGCTAAATCAAGATCGCATTGAAAGTTCATGATCGTATAGTAGAAGCTGAATCGTATTAAAGCTCTGATTGTGTTGCAAAATTTACACTATACGATCAGTTCCTTTCGTAAAAGAAAAGTTGTCAGACTACTGACATTGAACATACCACAGAATGAAGTGCTCGATGAAATCTTTCCAAGTCCCAGATAAAATCTGGAGATTAGAGCTACTTGTGTCTACTAGCTAATTGACGTTGAAAAGTCAGTCAAAAAAAATTACTATATTTGGAACTCTGATAAGCTGACACGGCATAAAACTGTTTTATCTAACACCAAAATGTCCATAGCAAAGATCTCAAGAATTAAGGCATTAAATGAGCAACGTCTCCTTGTCAACGGGAAAATCTCAAGATCCTATATAAAAAGACATCAAGATTCAGTTCAAGATAACGAGGAAAAAAAAGAGATTACAAGCCAAATTGTTGTTCAAAGTTCAAAAAGGTCTACGATCAGGAACTACTCATTCAACTGCTAAGTTTTATCAGAAGAGAAAAACTTAAACGCCAACTTAGCAGTACTTCTCAAATCATTTCATCACTGAAGATAAAGGTCTTAGTGACCTCAAAGCATCCAAGTCTAAGTGACTTAAAAAGATCTAAGTAATATGGATTAAGTGTCCTCGTATACCAAGTTTTAGTGACTTGAAGAGATCTAAGTGATCTGGACTGAGTGTCCCAGTGTACCGAGACTGTGACTCGAAGGAATCTTAGTGGTTCAGTTATAACTAATCACTACAAGAAAATGTACATCAGCGACCAAAACTTTCTGTGACCGCAAAATTCGTCGCTAATACGGAGTTTTAGCGACCGCTTCCAGCGACGGATTATGAAACTCGTCGCTACCACTAATAGCGACCGCTTACGGTCGCTATTATCGGTCGCAAATACCAAATATGCCACCAAAAAAGCGCGTGAATTTTGGCGCCATAATTAGCGACCGATATCGATCGTTGAGGCGGTCGCTAATGTATCAGCGACCAAATATACGGTCGCTAAAAGTGCCAACGCATTAAAAAAAATTAGCGACCGAAAGCGATCGCTGTTAAGCGGTCGCTGTTATGTTCAGACCTAATATCCTCCGTACAGGAACACAGAAACAGAAAGAGAAAGAAACCAAAAACAGAAAGAGAAAGAGTAAGAGAAAGGGAGAAAGAAGAAGGAAGAAGAGATGAAGTGAAAAAAGAGAAAAGAGAGAGGAGAGAGGACGCCGATGGCCGCCCGCCCTTCCCTTACCGGAACCTCTGCCTCCTGCCGGTCGCCACCGCCACCGCCACCGCCCCGCCGGACGCCACCGCCTCGCCGGACGCCACCCCTGCCGGAAAAGGTAAACCGTATAATATTTATTCTATTTCCGATATGCAATATGTTTGATTTAGCTAATATAATTCATGTGATAATATTATGCACTAGTATTTGTCCTCATTTTGTCATTATTAAAAATTGTAAAAACACTATGCATTATTATTTGTCCTCATATGATAATATTATGCACTACTATTTTCCTCATAATACAAAATAATGTAATATAATATCATTCAAATTAATATAAAATAATATTACAAAATAAATAAAATAATATTATGAAATAAATAAATATAATATAACGTAAAATAAATACAAAAATTATAATAAAGAAAAATAATATAATAAACATAATATAATATAATATCATTCAAATTAGTATAAAATGATATAATATATAAAAATAATATAATATAAAATCCTTCAAAATTATAAAAAATAATATTATGGAATAAATAAATATAATATAACATAAAATAATACAAACAAATATAATGGAGAAACATAATACAAAATGATATAAAAAATATAATATAATATCATTCAAATTAATATAAAATAAAGAAATATAATATCATTCAAAATAATATTATAAAATAAATAAAAATGATATAATATATTATAATATATAGAAAAATAATATAATATCATTTAAAATAATACAAAATAATATTATGAAATAAATAAATATAATATAATATAAAATAATACAAACAAATATAATAGAGAAAAGTAATATAAAAAACATAATATAATATAATATAATAGCATTCAAATTAATATAAAATAATATAATATAATATATATATATAAATCATATAATATAATATCATTCAAAATAATATTATAATATAAATAAATATAATATAGTATAAAATAATACAAAAAAATATAATAAAGATAAATAATAAAAAATAATATATTATTAAAATAATATAATATAATATCATTCAAATTAATATAAAATAAAGAAATATAATATAATATAATATTATTGAAAATAATATTATAAAATAAATAAAAATAAGATAATATATATAAAAATAAAGTCCTGGAAAAAATATGCGCAGCTTAGAAACCCATTCAAGATTCACTCATTAGGAGTGAATCTTGAATAATCCCCGTTTTGGGACTGTTCTTGTATGTTTCGCTCCCACTTAGGTCGGTGTCAATGAGTTAAGCAAATTTATCTGTTTGTTCTAAAGAAATTTTGGTTTGTTTTTCTTTTATTGTTCTCCGGGTGCATACTTAGATTGTGTAAATCATAGTCTATTTCGTGAACTTGGAGACCGATGGTAGATGCTGCCGAAATTTCTTTAAAACAAACACATGCATTTGTTTAAGTCGTTGACATTAGTAGGACTCACATACAAGAATGGGATAGAAGCCTGACCGGTGTAATAAGGGTGAAGACGTATTTAGGTAGGAAACATGCATTATACCTATACATTTTTAATAAGTAGATTTAATGAATACAAAAAATCTTGTTGAAATAGGTACCATACTATTATGGATTTATATTCAGACCGTAGTTAGATGAGGCGACGAAAGTCACGCGGGTAGATAGGTGCTACAGCTGAATTTAGAACTGGTTGTCAAGTGTTTTTGGATTACGCATATAGCTAGAAAGAATGTGTCAATGCTCAGAACAAGATAAGATGTCCTTGTTTGAAGTGTAAGACTGTCAATTATACGGACAGAGATATAGTTGCCTATCATTTACTTGTTAATGGGTTCATGAAAAATTATGAAGAATGTTGGTGGGCATATGGACAGAAAAGAGAGAGTATCAATGCACAGATACATAATCCGGCAGACAGTAGTACCCATCGTATGAATGACATGGTTCATGATATTGCTGGGCCGGATTTTGATTGGGAACAAGACATAGATCAACTTATGAATTCTGATGCCAAAGCGTTCTTTAAGTTATTAGAGGGGAGATGCGAACCATTGTGGCCTGGTTGCTCAAAGTAAACTACATTGTCTGCAGTGGCGACGTTACTTAACATCAAGGCTGATCACAACATGAGCCATGCGTGTTTTGAGTCGTTATTAAAGGCCATTAAGAGTATGTTACCTGACGGTGAAAAATTGCCCGAAAACTATTACTTTTGTAAGAAAATGGTGAAGAAGTTGGGTCTTGGATACCAGAAGATCGATGCATGTCCGAACGATTGCATGTTGTTTTATAAGGAAAATGAACAGAAGACAAAGTGCATGTTGTGCAGTCATCGGTTTAAGCCTAATAAAGAGGGTGTGACTATAAAAAAGACAAACGGTGATGGGTGTTAAGGGCAAGACGAAAGATAATGATAAATCACGGTTGGATATGAAAGATATTTGTAAGCGTCCTGGTTTAGAGCTTTATGAATCACCTAATGGAAAGATTATCAAACCGCATGCAAAATACACATTGTCCAAGAAGCAGGTTGAAGATATGTGTGCATGGATCAAGTCTCTGAAACTACCAGATGGATATGCGTCAAACATTGCAAGGTGTGTTACAGGTGACAAAATACAAGGGATGAAGAATCATGATTGTCACGTGTTCATGGAGAGACTCTTGCCAATAGCATTTCGAGATTTGCTTAATAAACCAATATGGGATGTTTTGACTGAGCTTAGTCATTTCTTCAAAAGCATATGTTCAAAAACATTAAATGAAAATGACATGGAAATAGTTGAGAAGAGCATCATTGAGATCACGTGTAAGCTTGAAAAAATATTTCCACCAGGGTTTTTTGACTCCATGGAGCATTTGCAAATTCATCTACCCTATGAAGCTCATGTTGGTGGTCCAATTCAATACAGATGGATGTATCCTTTTGAGAGGGTGATGGAAAACCTGAAGAGGAAGGTTAAAAATAGAGCTTATGTCGAGGGGTCGATATGTGAAGCATACAGTTTTGATGAGATATCTACGTTTGTATCAAACTATTTTCCCGATGAAGTTTTGACAAAGGCCAATCGAGTTCCAAGACATGATGATGAGGGGAACGTTGAACTAAACGGTCGACTTTCTATATTTGGTCTACCGGGTCGCACTTATGGAAAAGAAAAATGCATATTCCTTTCTGAAACAAAATTACATGATGCACATACTTACATTCTTCTCAATTGCGAGGAGATTGAGGGATTTGTGAGGTATGCATGTAAAACTCATATTTAGCTTAATCTCATTGATGTACACTGTAATCTCATATATATTGTTTTATATATATAATATATCTGTAGATCATTCGATGCTGAGTTAAGAACAAATCAACACGGCATAACTGATAAAGATATTGAACTGAATCGGGATCATAACTTTGCAAAATGGATAAAGGACAAAGTAAGTTATTTAACTTAATTAAGTCATTTTATTTAATTTATGAAACACTTATTCACAATGTCTTAAACATTTGTAGGCTCTTAATGACGATACAATTCCTTCAAATTTACAAGTCTTAGCCATGGGCCCAGATAGGGACCAACTCACTCGTAATGGTTATAAAGTAAATGGTTATGATTTTCATACAAAGATATACACCATCGGTAAAAGAACAACCAATACTGGAGTTTTTGTTCAAGGAGATTGCTACAATGAGGTTGGTCGTGCCTTTTATGGGGAGTTGGAAGAAATCATTGAGTTATCGTACAATGGTGCATACGGAGGTCAAATTAATCTGTTTAAATGTCGTTGGTTTGATTCAGAAAAAGGGAAACGTGTCGATCGACATGGAATTGTCGATATTGACCTCAACAAAAGGACATATATGAATGCACCATTTGTGTTGCCAACTCAAACACAGCAAGTATATTATACCCGTACTCCTATTCGGAAAAGGGATAGAACGCCTACAGATTGACAAGTTGTCATTCATACTCCTGCGCGCATTCGTGTCCAATTAGTAGAGGGAGAAGTCTACCAAGAGGAGACGTTACATAACCCTCCTATAATAAATCTCGATGACAACAATCAACTCAACAATTTAGAGGGTGGAGGTGAGGATGATGAATTGGATCCCAATTCAGTATAACACTTAGATGACAGTGATACTGAGGATGAAGAGTTATTAAGTGACAACGACACCGATTCTGAAGTAGGAGATTGTTATGAATCTCCACATATTGTTGAAAAGGATTTAGAATCTGATAGCGAATTTCATTAAAATGTATGTTTACTTTAATTTGTATTCTGTAGAGTTATATATAAATATTTACTAAATATTATTGACTTGTTGTATATACACGCATTTTATTTCAGTCGCTATTATTATGTAAGTCACATTAATATGTCATTTTTTTGAATAGATGGCATCTTCAGCATCAGGAAGGAAACGCGGTTTAGGCCGGGGTCCAAATCAAATACCGAAGGTTCCAACTAATCTAGACGAGCGTATTGTATTACAGATTCGCCCTGATCCTACCAACACGTAAGTTATTAAGCGTATAGTAATATTAAACTCAGCAATAATATTATTGTATATACTAATGTAAATTATTCTATATTTCAGAGATTTTGCAGATGTTCAGGTTGTGAAATGTATTTCACAGTTATGCCTACAAAATTGGCCTACCCCATCTATTACGTGGGCCAGCACACCGCTAGCCCATAAGGAGGCCTGTTAGCAGGAGTTCCAGGTATTTGTTTTTCCTTAAGTTATAATTATTCTATTGAAATATTCTAATGTTTATTTTAATGTTATTATTGTATTTTTATTTTAGAAAAGATACAAGTGGGAAGATTCACAGACAGGGGTTATACAGACACTATTCTGGCAAAAGTGTGATGTCCGCACCAAAGACAACATAAAAAAGGAGCGGAGAAATGCACTGTATAATACCGACATAGACCATCCTGGTCAGGCTGCGGAGTATATGCATGAGTACAGCCCGTGGTGGTGCTCGCGCGATATATGGGTTGAGATGTGCCAGCAGTGGCAGAGTGAGGAATGGGCGAAAAAAGGGAGAATTGCCGCCAGGAACAGATCCGCAGGTGTAGCTGAAGGGGAAAAGGCAAAAGGTACATACAAAGGCGATAGTATATCACAGGCGCAACATTTCATGGATAGGGAGGTACAGAGTTCATCAAATTTACTTTCTTCATATTTACTATAATTTATTTAGTGTTTATTTGCATGACTAATATATTTATACACTTATCATATTTGTAGTCATCTAGTAGGTCCAGAGGTTAAACTATCAATTGGTTGGATGTGTACGTGGCCACTCGTGATGGTCTGCCTAATGTTATACAGATACGGGTAATTAAGTTTTTTTAACGTTACATGTTTATACATTAATTTTGACGTTGCATTAAACTATTCAATGTATTACTTAATTACAGGACACTTACAACTAACTAATGGATGAGCGGTATCCCCCTAGTAGTGGTTGTCAGCCGATTGATCAAGAGTTGTGGGAAAGGGCGTCGGTTGTCAAGAAAAACTTTGTTAAGGGCCAAGGGCAGCGAAGACGGCCGAGTATTACTGTCTCTTACAGCTCTAGTAGCCAGTCTACCCAAGCATCATACAATCCGACGCCACATAACGCTGCAGACTGTGTTAGAGCCATATGCAGAGATCCTGCACTTCTGCGTCAGCTGCAAGATCATTTGAAAGCGTTGAGCCTTAATTCATTAGCGGATGCGGTGGCGACAACAGCAAGTCAGCCGGACCAGGAGGAGGAGACTGAGCAAGACGAGGTAATATTATTACTTAATGCACCAAAATTAATCAGTTAATAATACTATCTTGAATGTGTTTCATTTTTTGTTACAGGAATGTGGCAGTTAGCTAGATCGATGAAGCTTGGCGAGCTACATATCATTCTTAGCTTTTTAATTTTATTCATTTTATTGTGTTACACATGCATGGTTGGATTTTTATCCTATTATATATATTTATGTACTAAAATTTGATTAGATGTTGGTTTTATATTTATTTGAAATATATGTTATTTCATTTGGTTAGAATTTGATATTTGGTTGGAGATCTCAATTAGATCGTTTATATATCTGTTGTGCTGTGTTGGGATATGTTTGACAGGTAAAGAAATTTTTGGGAATCAAAAAAAATAAAAAAAACTTTTTTTCTGAAAAGAATAATCAGCGACCGAATTCGGTCGCTAATAACCCGTCGCTACTACCTCCGGTCGCTATTACCTCCGGTCGCTATTCGGTCGCTGTTCGTCTCAAAATCCGGTTGCTGATAATCATCTCATCGGTCGCTAATATCAGTGACTATTTTTTCGGTCGCTGTTAGCGATCACTACACGTGGTGAATGTTGTCATATGTGATGACTCAGCTTAGAGACCGAGTCGGTCGCCATTTACCGTCGCTGAAAGTTCGGTCGCTATTGTCCGTCGCTGGTATGCATGTTAGCGACCAAACTATAGGCGACGGATATCAGCGACCGAATGCGGTCGCTGATGTCCATTAACGACGGAATTCGGTCGCTGATAGACCATTTTCTTGTAGTGAATCTTAGTGATCAATATCCTTAGTAGATTTTCTATTCGTAGAGTAGAAGATTGGAATATGAGTTATTACGTCTCTAAACCACTTAAAATATGTTGTCTCTCATTTACTTTATGTAATTAATTTTTGCTTTATATTCACTTGTGAGTATGTGTGTGTTGATTATTTTCAAGTTCCAAATCTCAAAATTATAATTGATAAAACCTTATATCTAAAGAGGATTTTCTAAAGTATATTTCGCTATGCGTAATTGATTCTATTTTACAAATTATTAATTAACATTCAATTAAAGAAAAACTCAAAAGGTTTTTGAAAAGTTTTATTCAACTCTTTTTCTAAATTTTTTTTGTTGTATTTTTGAGATACAACATGATATATCTGTTTTATTTTAAATATAAATAATATTTTTTTTTAAATACAAATATAAATATATATACATTTTTCGATTATTATTTACGACCTTAGTCGCCCAGAGGTCCAAGGAAAAAGAAGGGGATTCAAAATGAAGCTCCTAGTGGCCACGTGAAAGACCAGAACGCCTATTGGTGGTCGAGCGTGGAAATGGTGGTGTTGGACCCACGACCCACTGACTAAGGACGGTGCAAGATGGTTGATAACAGTGGGATTTCCCATATATCCCACATGAGGTGGTCCACCACCTACCATAGGCTATGATATAACATAACGCCTTGTGTGATACGATTATAAATAGGTAACATGGAGGACAAAAAAAGGTAACACTATTACACTCGTACATAGGTAATATTAATTGATACTCTATTTTTTTTTCCGATGACTAATACGCACGTCGGAAATATTTCACGGTAAAACACTCTCTTTAATCACCGTGAAAACATAATTTGCAGGGTCGGAGTACGGTGTGAAGCATCAAGAATCCTGTTAAAAGGATAAAGTATCATCAATTATAACTCCATTCCAAAACATGATTAAGGGCATGTTCGTTTCCTCCTTATAAGTCGGTCAATGAACTTATAAGTTGTTAAGTCATTAAGCTTATTCGTTTGCTACTTTTTTTTTGATTTATAAGTCGGAAAAAAAGTAAAAAAAAAAAGAGTAAGTTTTTGGAACTTAAAAAAAATGACTTATAAGTCAATTTTTTTAAATTGGTCAACTCTGATGAAAAGACAAAACTGCCCCTCCTTGTTTTTTTAATCTTCTTCTTACTAAAAGACATTTTAGTAATTTTTACATTTTACTTAACTTATAAATCATTATTACCCGAACACATTTACAACTATTACTTATAATTCCCGACTTATAAATAAAAGTGATGCCGAACACTTTTACTTATAAATCTATTAAAATTTTAACTTATAAATCTACTCAAATTATAACTTTAAGTCAAAAAAAAAATCATTCCCGAACGGCCCCTAACCCATTTAACATGACATGAAAAATGGTCTGTATTTGAAAGTTAATTCACTACGACTTTACAATCTCATAAATCCACGTTCTTAACAACGTTTCATTAGTTTAATAAAAATGAGTATGAAAATATGTTACGTAACTTACGTAACCCATTTTTGTTTTTTGTCAAAGGGAAATTTGGCTTTGGCAATTGATTTTCCATGAAGAGGTCGATTGGACTTGGGATGCATTTTTCTTCTTGATATTTTCTTACCATCCAACTGGAAGAAATTGATTAGTCCAAGGCAGATTCGGCAGAAAAGAAACGTTGGTGCCATATTTTTAAAGGGTCCCATGCATCTTTCATTTCCTCCATTCCCATCTGCAACTGGCCTCCTGTCTTTTCTCAATTTGTTGTGGAATCAAGATTAGGCTCTCCCTCGGCTTTCTCGGTTGAGACTACTAGGTACAAAATTTCGTCGATGTTTCTCCTCTTGTTCTATTATTATGCAGTAGGGACATAAGTTGTGTATATAATATGTAATATTTTATTAATTTTTAAAAGTTAAATATTTTAGGCGGATAAAATTGGAAATTTTTTAAAGTTAAAGAGGACAAAATAAAAAGATTCTTAAATTTAGAGAATAAAATTTAAAATATAAAACTATAACAATAAAATAAAAATATTAATAAAAGTTGGATAATAATAGGGGAAGGAGAATTGGGACAAAACTTCGTAAGGTAACACCAAGCAGATGCCCCTCTTCGACTTAATAATGAGGTTAATTTTTCGTGACATACATGTTGTATGTGTAACTGCAGTAAGAATATAATAAATTTTTTTATCAAATTTAAATGATACATTAAAAAATATATAAAAAGTTATATTAAAAAGATGAAATTATAATACATCGAAACTTATACAGAAGAATAGGGAAAGAGAATTTGTGTCACAATCTCGAGACTGTGTTACAACCATGGCACATTATGGAACAGATAAATGACACTAACTTCTCGAGGTAATTTTATTCTTATTTAACAGTAATATGAAAGTGAGAAATTTGACCTAGAATTGTACACTATTTAATACTCCCTCCTTTCCATTATATAAGTCGTTTAAGACATGATTACACATATTAAGAAATGTCATTAATACTAATGTTAGGCAATTAATGTTGGTTTGAAATTCCATTACTACCCATACACTCATTAATTACTCTTCCTTCTCTCTCTCTTAATTATTTCATCTTTAAGGATAGAATAGGAAATAATTAAATTTGTTCTCCTAGATATATGTAAAACGACTTATATTTTGGAAAGAAAAAAAACTTCTAAAACGACCTATATAATGGAAAGGAGGGAGTACTATTTGTCAATGTCAATTTTTAAATTGCAAAATGGGTGAAGGACTATCGTACTAAAAACTTCATTTTCCATGCATTCAGGGACGGATTTAAGGAGAACAATGAGGGAGACATTGGCTAGTCAAAACTTTGAAAATTAAGCCTAAATTAGTGAAATACAAAAATATTAAATTAAAAAATTACTAGAAGTCCAAACACGTTCCGACGGAGCTACTCCACTCTTTCTAGTCCACCCTTTCAGCCATAATGAAATGTCGACCCATCAACGGAAAATTCTTTGAATATGCCGTAATTTTTCTTTTATTTTTTTTGTAATTTTACAAATTTAACAATTACTTGTGAATTCTAATTTTTTTTTCGTACCTTCACAAAATTAGAAATTTACTTTGAATATGATATTTTGGCAAATATTGAAAATATTGAAATTGAGCAAATGAGGCTATCATGCAAAGCAATGTAGCCTCGAAAAATATGTAATCGTGAATAATATGTTAGCATTATTTAATTTTGTGATTTATTTATTATATTTTTATTATTTTATAAAAAATTAATTTGACTCCACTGAACCAAGGACCAGGCATGCCCTCAGTAGTGTAATAATTAAACACGTCATGGGTAGGATTCTAAGTTGCCAAAAATAAAAGAATAACTATAGTGACGCCCCCAAATCTGGGTTCATACAGCCCAAATTTGAGTCGTCAAAAGACTACAACAAAATTATTACAAGATAGAATAACGTTCAACAATACAGTGTATAATAATACACAATTAAGTCTTCACAATTATTGTCACACTATATACAACATGTCAAGACTACAATAGCTATCACTCGGACCGTCACTCCATTCCCCTGCTAGGCCCGGCTACTCTCTCATTTTCTGAAAAACAATGGAACAAAAGAAAGGGTGAACTCAAATAGCCCAGTAAAGAATATCATGACTAAGATAATGACAAGTAAATTATCGTTAGCCTTCAACAGTTGAGTTCTTGATAGAATACAATAGACTACAAGGTTTGTATCAAAAACTGCAGTTAAATTCTTAAACAATGTTCAGATCAATAATAGCAGCGGAATGAACAATCTATTAGAAGAATAATGCAGACTATAGTGTCCACTCGCTTCTCTTTTTAGTAAAAATATCATCAACTTTTATCATCTGAAATACCATTAGTCAAGATAATACAAATTCACAGTTCCTGATCATAATCATGCAGATCAACAGTTCAGCTTTGCACTACGGGCCAAAGACATTCAATATAACACCAACGGTCATGATTATACCAGATTCAGCCTTTGGTCATAATCATACCAAACAACAGTTCATCTTTGCACTACGGGCCAAAGAGAACATTCACCACGTGCCATAAAAGACACCGAACAGATGTATCGCCTTTAACCTATTATATCGCATTTAACCTATCATCTGTTCAACAATTATATCGCATATGTGCCCCCGGCCACAGATATTCACAACAACTTGATTTTGGATGATTAGAATGATATAAATGATGAACAGAAGAAACAGGATAAACGATAAGTATCAGAAGTTTACTTTGTACAAATTCAAATAATGTCCAAATTGTCAACATGATGTGAAGTGAAATTTAAAAAAATGATATTCAAGATCCACAGTTCAGAATAACGGTTACAGTTCAATAGAAATGTTTACGTAAATAGGATGGTTCAATTGAAATGATGAAATGCAACTATTATGGAACATATAATATTTTCAGGAATTATAGAAGCAATAGTTCCATAATAAGTTTCGATTTAGGTGTATGAAAGAAAATAATATCCCTTACCGTAGCAGGTTTGATTAACAAAAGGTTAAGGAAATTAATATCCCTTACCATAGTAGGTTTGAATAATGGAAGATGAAAAAGATGGTATCCCTTATGAGTATAAAGGAAAATAATATCACTTACGAATATGAAAGAAAATGATATTATAAACGAATATGTAATAAAAGTGTCATGTGATAATTCGTGTAAACAAATTATTTCCACAAGAGACAAATAAGAAATGAATACAAAGAGTAATTCACCAAACATGCGGTAATCCGCGTAGTCAGGTTATTCTCAGAGATTAATAAGGAATGAATACGAAAGGTTATTCACCAACAGGCGATAATCCGCACCGTAAGGTTATTCCCACAATTTAATAAAAATTGAATACGAAGAGTCATTCACCAAACAGGCGATAATCCGCACCGTAAGGTTATTCTCAGAGATTAATAAGGAATGAATACGAAAGGTTATTCACCAACAGACGGTAATCCGCGCCGTAAGGTTATTCCCACAAATTAATACATGGAAATAAATGACATATCTTATGAGTAAGAAAGAAACGATATTATTTTCGAGAATCAAATAATGATAATCCTTTACCGTGGTAAGTTTAAATAATAGAATATGAAAGAAGATGATATTACTTACCTTAACACGTGACTGGATATTGATTTAAATGAGGTTGATTAACTTGAACAGTACACGTACACTTATAAATCTTCACAAATACTCAAAATGACTTAAACACACTTAGAGAAAACTTTCACAAGAAGTATTTAGAGAGAGAAAGAAAGAACAAGTAAGGAAGTTTATGAAAAATCCTTAAGTTAAGGCCTCTATTTATAGCCAAAAATCTTATCATAACCAAGATTTCCTATTTTAATCCAAACCGTTCATTTCAAGATAATGTTTAATCCATACAATTCATTTCATCTTTTTAGATAAACCATTCATTTAAATATCATCTTTTAATTTACATCATCCATTTCAAATTCTATATTATCTTTAATCTATACCATTCATTTCATCTTTTAAGATTTCCTTAATCTAAACCATTCATTTAAAGATCATCTTTTAATCTACACCATCCATTTTAAATTCTATATTATATTTAATCTATACCATTCATTTTATATCACCTAACTTTATATTATAAACAAATAACTTTATCAATTCAATTATTCAACAATAATTCACACTTTTCATTATTATGACTAATTGTTATAAATACAGTGTAGTTGGCTTTCTGAGTTAGATATCAAGTCAATTAATTAATGAAATACAACTGTTTAAATAACACCATAATAGAGATAACAATAATGCAGAAAGTATGCAAAAGAAAGATTACGTTACTATGTCATGACAATTATTGATTCAATAATGTGAATTACTGTGTATATGCTACTGTGACAATTATCAATTTAATAACATGAATTATTGTGTATGTGACAATAAAGTCAAATATTGTACGATAACCACTTTATCAGTTTAATAATACGAAACACTGTGCAATGCCGTGTGCTACTGTGCAATACCGTGTGCTACTATGCAATACCGTATGTTACTTATAATACCGTATATTACTATTCTTTTACCACCGGATATTTTAACAATTAAAAGTAATAGTACCATTGACCATTTTAAAAATTGTTTATGTCATTTTCTATATCCGACAATTATTCTTTGTGGGATCCACCAATGATTGGTTCGTACGGCGCCGTCGTACGAATATTCCCCGACAGAACGAATATTGTCCGACATAATATAATTTACACATAACATCCTTAACTTTTAACTTTATCAATTTAACCACTTACTGTTTCATGAAAATATATATGAAGAAAAAAAATAAATTTTATATTTCATAAAATTCGGGGTCTTACAACCTCCCCTCCTTATGAAATTTCGTCCCCGAAATTGACGTACCTGGCATATTGAAGAGGTAAGGATACTTAGATTTAATTTCAGATTCTAGCTCCCAAGTCATTTCCTCAGTATCTTGGTTCCTCCATAAAACCTTAACTTGAGGTATAACCTTTGAGCGTAGGATCTGCTCCTTCTTATCTAGGATCTTAACAGGTACCTCCTCGTACGTTAAATCCTCTGCTATAACGTCTGGTTCTAACTCAATGACGTGGTTTGGGTCCTTCACATATTTACGTAACATAGATATGTGAAAAACGTTATGGATACGAGACATACTTGGTGGTAGGGCTAGTCTGTAGGCTACGGTTCCTATTCGATCGAGGATTTCAAATGGGCCAATAAATCGAGGGTTGAGCTTTCCTCTCTTTCCGAATCTCGTAACCCCTTTCCATGGAGAAACACGTAAGAATACATGATCTCCGACGTTGAAACTTTCGTCTCTCCGATGAAGATCAGCATAACTCTTTTGTCGTTCTTGTGCGGTCTGTATTCGTTATCGGATCATTTGGATCTTTTCTGTTGTCAAGCGTACCAACTCGGGTCCCAACAATTTTGCTTCTCCTACCTCATTCCAACATACTGGAGAGCGGCACTTCCTTCCATACAAAGCCTCGAATGGAGTCATGCCTATGCTTGCTTGGTAATTGTTGTTGTAAGAAAATTCCACCAATGGCAAGTACTTATCCCAACTTCCTTTGAAGTCTAATACACAAAGTCTCAAAAGATCTTCGAGGGTCTGGATCGTCCTTTCCGATTCTCCGTCCGTTTGAGGATGGTATGCAGAACTAAAACGTAGTTCAGTGCCCATAGCTTTTTGTAGACTGATCCAAAAGCGTGAAGTGAATATAGGATCTCGATCAGATACTATGGAAACTGGCATGCCATGCAATCTCACAATCTCATTTATGTACATACCGGTAAGACGTTCAAGTGAAAAGTTTTCTCGTATAGGCAAGAAATGAGCGGATTTGGTCAATCTATCTACGATGACCTAAATTGCATCTAAGCCTTGAGAAACCTTGGGAAGACCCGTCACGAAATCCATATTGATGTGTTCCCACTTCCATTCGGGAACCTCGAGTGGTTGTAATGGGCCCTTAGGTACTTGATGCTCTGCCTTGACACGTTGACAAGTTAGGCACCTTGAGATAAATTCTGCAATCTCCCTTTTCATATTGTTCCACCAAAATGTATGTCGAAGATCTCGATACATCTTGGTACTCCCTGGGTGGATTGCAAACGGCGTGTTGTGTGCCTCCATCATGATTTTATACTTCAATTCAGGATCGTTAGGAACACAGAGTCGAGAGTTAACTCGAAGTATTCCTTTCTCGTCGATTATTGCCTCAGGAATAGCACCTTCTTGTACTTTCTTCATCATATTCATCAACTCCGGATCAGTAGCTTGAGCAGCTTTAATTTTATCGATTAAAGCTGGTTCTACTCGTACGTGCGCAATCTTCAAGTGGGTCATTGGTGTTTTTAGCTCTATCCCCATCTTTTGCAAGTCGTACAAAATACGCTTTTGTTTTGTCAGCAGTGCACTTGTACTCGCATAAGATCTTCTGCTCAAAGCGTCAGCTACAACGTTCGCCTTTCCCGGGTGATACTGGATTGTGTGGTCATAATCCTTCAACAGCTCAAGCCAACGTCGTTGTCGCATGTTGAGTTCCTTCTGGGTGAAGAAATACTTGAGACTTTTATGATCCGTATAGATATCCACTTTTTCTCCGTACAAGTAGTGTCTCCAGATCTTCAATGCGAAAACGACTGCTGCCAACTCTAGATCATGAGTAGGATAATTTTTCTCATAATCTTTGAGTTGTCGAGAGGCATAGGCTATAACTTTTCTATGTTGCATAAGGACACAGCCTAGACCTTTGCCTGAAGCATCGCTGTAGATAACAAATTCTCCTGATCCTGATGGTATGGTCAGAACAGGAGCTGAAATAAGTCTCTTCTTGAGTTCTTGAAAACTTTTCTCACATTCCTCGTTCCATACGAATTTTGTACTTTTCTGAGTCAGCTGAGTTAATGGAGTGGCGATTCGAGAAAATCCTTCTACGAATCTCCGATAATAACCAGCTAAGCCCAGAAAACTTCGGACTTCAGTTACTGACCGAGGTTGCTCCCAATTTAATATCGCTTCGATCTTTGCAGGATCAACTGATATTCCCTTACTGGAAATTACATGCCTAAGGAACGTGACTTCCTCAAGCCAAAACTCACACTTCTTCAGCTTGGCATACAATTTGTTCTCACGTAGCTTTTGGAGTATTAATCTCAGGTGTTGTTCATGATCCTCACGACTCTTGGAGTATATGAGAATGTCATCAATAAAGACAACTACAAAATGATCCAAATGTTCCTTGAATATCCGGTTCATCATGTCCATGAAAGCTGCAGGAGCATTAGTTAGTCCAAAAGGCATGACTAAGAACTCATAATGCCCATAACGAGTTCTGAAAGCAGTCTTTGGAATGTCCTCAGCTTTAACCTTTAACTGATGATATCCAGAACGGAGATCAATCTTTGAGAAATGTTGAGCACCTTGCAATTGATCAAACATGTCATCAATCCGAGGTAACGGGTACCTGTTGTTGATGGTGACATGATTCAATTCTCGGTAGTCAATGCACAATCTCATACTCCCGTCTTTCTTCTTCACAAATAGAACAGGAGCACTCCAAGGTGATGCACTCGGACGAATGAAACCGGTATCCAACAATTCCTATAGTTGGACTTTTAACTCTTGAAGTTCAATGGGAGCCATTCGGTATGGAGCTTTGGAAATGGGTTTGGTACCGGGTTCAAGATCAATACAAAATTCAATTTCACAGTTTGGGGGTAAGCCAGGAAGTTCTTCAGGAAAAACGTCAGGAAACTCATTAACAATGGGAATATCATTCAAGTTTGACGTATTTTTGTTCAAATCAGTGACATGAGCTAAAAAGGCTTGACATCCGTTTTTCAATAAACGAATGGCTTTATGGCTAGAAATAACAGTTATAGATTTCAATGGTTTAGTTGCTTGAATTTGCATGACAGGTTGATTAGGAATATGAAAACTAATAATCTTATGAAAACAATCAATTTTAGCATGATGGGTAGTCAACCAACCAATTCCTAAAATCACATCAAATTCATGCATCTCCAAAGAAATAAGGTCAACAGGTAATGTGAGGTTGTTGATTTGAACTAGGCAAGATTTATAGACAGTAGATGTAATGGTCATTTCTCCTAATGGGGTTTCAACTGATAAGTCAAAGTCCAAATTTTCAGGAGTTAAGTTTAAACGCTGAGCACATGCATGTGAGATAAAAGAATGGGTAGAGCCAGTATCTAACAAAGCGTAGACTTCACGAGAATTTATGAATAGCTTACCGGTTATCACCTCGTTCGAGTTTCGTGCCATTTGGGATGTCACAACAAAAGCTCTCCCTTGAACTACAGATTTTCCCTTATCCGCGCTAGCTTTTGGTATCATCATTGCAGCTGGACTTGATTTTGTGGCAGGACAAAACCGCGCAAGATGACCCTCTTTCCCACAACTGTAGCACTTTTTGGACTGCTGTGTACAGTTTGGGCTGATGTGACCTTCCTGACCACACCTATAGCATCTCACTGGTGGTCGATCTTCTCCCCTTGAAACTGGGGTCGGTGCTGGTACTGGTGCTGGTGCCCTTCCATAATTATTATGGAATCTCTTCCTTTTGAAATTGTTCCCACTGGATTCTCCTCTTCTGTTATTTGATGTGGAATTACCACTGAAGTGTTGGTTACCTCCTCGATGGTTCTCGTTCCTGTGGTTGTTGTCATTCCTTTCTCTATGTTGATCATTAACTCTTGGCTGCAATGTTTCATCTGTTTGCTCCACCCTTTGAGCCCTATCCACAACATCTGAATACAAACTAAATTTATGAGAGCTAAGTTGTTGACGAATTTGGAATCTCAAACCTCTTAGGAACATCCGACTCATTCGTACTTCGTCATCCACTAGATGGGTGACAAAGCGAGATAACTCGGCAAACTTAGCTTCATATTGGGAGACTGTCATGTTTCCCTGCTCTAGCTTAATGAATTCCACCTCTTTCATATGGCGGATGCTTTCTGGGAAATACTTCTCGTTAAACAGTTCTTCGAATTCTGTCCAAGACATTTCGAGTGCTGAAGGGTTGATACGTTTTACCGTTTCCCACCAATGGTCTGCCTCACCTCGTAACATAAAAGTGGCGAATGGCACCTTCTGATCATCAGCGCATTGTAAGACATCAAGTATTTTTGTCGTCTACTTCAGCCATGCCTCCGCTTTGAGTGGGTCAGGCTTCCCGTGGAATTCAGGTGGTCTCAATTCTTTAAATTGCTTGACAGTGACCATCCTTAAATTACCAGCGTTTCTACCGTTATTATTGACTGGATTTCCTCTTGCTTGATTCTGTATGAACTGCATGAAATTCCTAAAGAATCCATCGTTCATCATGTTATCAGGAACATTATTTCCTGAGTTGGCAGGAGGATTGTTTGGGGCCTCTTGATTCTCGGCTACATTCGCTTCAGGCATTTCGTAGTTAACCTCTTGATTTCCAGATACCATACTAAACTGTTGTCACAAAATAATTGTTAGTTCAAACAAACTGACTCATCTCTTCATGTTCCTACATTCAAATCGATTCATTAGATAACAAAATCTAATTTAGGTAGGACACACTAGTGATTAATTCTATTCATCTCTCCCCTCCTAGTTCTAACCCCAGATCTCCATTAAAGACCATATCCCTAAGCTCTGATGTCAACTGTGACGCCCCCAAATCTGGGCTCATACAGCCCAAACTTGAGTCGTCAAAAGACTACAACAAAATTATTACAAGATAGAATAACGTTCAACAATACAGTGTATAATAATACACAACTAAGTCTTCACAATTATTGTCACACTATATACAACATGTGAAGACTACAATAGCTATCACTCGGACCGTCACTCCATTCCCCTGCTAGGCCCGGCTACTCTCTCATTTTCTGAAAAACAATGGAACAAAAGAAAGGGTGAGCTCAAATAGCTCAGTAAAGAATATCATGACTAAGATAATGACAAGTAAATTATCGTTAGCCTTCAACAGTTGAGTTCTTGATAGAATACAATAGACTACAAGGTTTGTATCAAAAACTGCAGTTAAATTCTTAAACAATGATCAGATCAATAATAGTAGCAGAATGAACAATCTATTAGAAGAATAATGCAGACTATAGTGTCCACTCGCTTCTCTTTTTAGTAAAAATATCATCAACTTTTATCATCTGAAATACCATTAGTCAAGATAATACAAATTCACAGTTCCTGATCATAATCATGCAGATCAACAGTTCAGCTTTGCACTACGGGCCAAAGACATTCAATATAACACCAACGGTCATGATTATACCAGATTCAGCCTTTGGTCATAATCATACCAAACAACAGTTCATCTTTGCACTACGGGCCAAAGAGCACATTCACCACGTGCCATAAAAGACACCGAACAGATGTATCGCCTTTAACCTATTATATCGCCTTTAACCTATCATCTGTTCAACAATTATATCGCATCTGTGCCCCCGGCCACAGATATTCACAACAACTTGATTTTGGATGATTAGAATGATATAAATGATGAACAGAAGAAACAGGATAAACGATAAGTATCAGAAGTTTACTTTGTACAAATTCAAATAATGTCCAAATTGTCAACATGATGTGAAGTGAAATTTAAAAAAATGATATTCAAGATCCACAGTTCAGAATAACGGTTACAGTTCAATAGAAATGTTTACGTAAATAGGATGGTTCAATTGAAATGATGAAATGCAACTATTATGGAACATATAATATTTTCAGGAATTATAGAAGCAATAGTTCCATAATAAGTTTCGATTTAGGTGTATGAAAGAAAATAATATCCCTTACCGTAGCAGGTTTGATTAACAAAAGGTTAAGGAAATTAATATCCCTTACCATAGTAGGTTTGAATAATGGAAGATGAAAAAGATGGTATCCCTTATGAGTATAAAGGAAAATAATATCACTTACGAATATGAAAGAAAATGATATTATAAACGAATATGTAATAAAAGTGTCATGTGATAATTCGTGTAAACAAATTATTTCCACAAGAGACAAATAAGAAATGAATACAAAGAGTAATTCACCAAACATGCGGTAATCCGCGTAGTCAGGTTATTCTCAGAGATTAATAAGGAATGAATACGAAAGGTTATTCACCAACAGGCGATAATCCGCACCGTAAGGTTATTCCCACAATTTAATAAAAATTGAATACGAAGAGTCATTCACCAAACAGGCGATAATCCGCACCGTAAGGTTATTCTCAGAGATTAATAAGGAATGAATACGAAAGGTTATTCACCAACAGGCAGTAATCCGCGCCGTAAGGTTATTCCCACAAATTAATACATGGAAATAAATGACATATCTTATGAGTAAGAAAGAAACGATATTATTTTCGAGAATCAAATAATGATAATCCTTTACCGTGGTAAGTTTAAATAATAGAATATGAAAGAAGATGATATTCCTTACCTTAACACGTGACTGGATATTGATTTAAATGAGGTTGATTAACTTGAACAGTACACGTACACTTATAAATCTTCACAAATACTCAAAATGACTTAAACACACTTAGAGAAAACTTTCACAAGAAGTATTTAGAGAGAGAAAGAAAGAACAAGTAAGGAAGTTTATGAAAAATCCTTAAGTTAAGGCCTCTATTTATAGCCAAAAATCTTATCATAACCAAGATTTCCTATTTTAATCCAAACCGTTCATTTCAAGATAATGTTTAATCCATACAATTCATTTCATCTTTTTAGATAAACCATTCATTTAAATATCATCTTTTAATTTACATCATCCATTTCAAATTCTATATTATCTTTAATCTATACCATTCATTTCATCTTTTAAGATTTCCTTAATCTAAACCATTCATTTAAAGATCATCTTTTAATCTACACCATCCATTTTAAATTCTATATTATCTTTAATCTATACCATTCATTTTATATCACCTAACTTTATATTATAAACAAATAACTTTATCAATTCAATTATTCAACAATAATTCACACTTTTCATTATTATGACTAATTGTTATAAATACAGTGTAGTTGGCTTTCTGAGTTAGATATCAAGTCAATTAATTAATGAAATACAACTGTTTAAATAACACCATAATAGAGATAACAATAATGCAGAAAGTATGCAAAAGAAAGATTACGTTACTATGTCATGACAATTATTGATTCAATAATGTGAATTACTGTGCATATGCTACTGTGATAATTATCAATTTAATAACATGAATTATTGTGTATGTGACAATAAAGTCAAATATTGTACGATAACCACTTTATCAGTTTAATAATACGAAACACTGTGCAATGCCGTGTGCTACTGTGCAATACCGTGTGCTACTATGCAATACCGTATGTTACTTGTAATACCGTATATTACTATTCTTTTACCACCGGATATTTTAACAATTAAAAGTAATAGTACCATTGACCATTTTAAAAATTGTTTATGTCATTTTCTATATCCGACAATTATTCTTTGTGGGATCCACCAATGATTGGTTCGTACGGCGCCGTCGTACGAATATTCCCCGACAGAACGAATATTCCCCGACCAAAAGAATATTGTCCGACATAATATAATTTACACATAACATCCTTAACTTTTAACTTTATCAATTTAACCACTTACTGTTTCATGAAAATATATATGAAGAAAAAAAATAAATTTTATATTTCATAAAATTCGGGGTCTTACAACTATAAATAAACAATATTCAAATACAATATTTAAATATTAAATTTATTTTAATCATTAAAAAGTGAGATATAATATTAAAATCATGTCATATCCTATTTTTTAATAATTAAGATGAATATAATATTTAATTTTATATTTAAATTTTATGTATTTTACTTTTTGTGATTTATGTGTCATTTTTAAATTTTAATTTGGACTAATTTACTGTACAATATAACGTAAGAGAGACTATATAATGTGATTTTATTGATTTTCTCTATATTTCACATCTACTAGTTTTGTTTATGTTAGATGATATGATACTCTATATTAAATCGTAAAGAATAGTCTCGTTTAAATTATAAATTTAACTTGATGCGAATTGATATAAGTTTTATTATCTTTTTTTTAATAGTTAACTTTTTCCTTGTCATGGAAATCCCATATTTGCGAGTCGTGGAATAATTTTACATCAATTACAATTGTACACTTGGATAGTTATCTTTTCAAAAAAATTAAAGTTACGGGGTGTTTAATAAACATTGAATGAAATAGTTTTGAATATTTAAATAATTTAAACGAACCGAATAAAGTAGATTTTTGAATATTAAATAAAAAAAGTTATTTAATAAGTGATATATTTGAAATATTTTAATAATATATTTTTATTATTTTATCTTTCTAAAAAATTCAAAATTAATGTAAATTTATTTAATATTACTTAATATAATTGTTAACATTTTTTATAATTTTTTTTGAGTTGATTTTTTACTTCATATAGTCGGGATTTAACTACTCAACTCAAAAATTAAATTTAACTATTCAACTCAAAAATTTGACCAATTTAATTATTCAGTCATTCAATATTTAATCTCATTTAATTCTAAACAAATAATATCACTGCACTAGAAATAGTCTCTCCGAAGAATTTGTAAGATTTCGATGGAAACGATTATTAGAAATATCTTATTCACCCAGCATCGTTAATCCGATTTAATATTTTAATTATTTTTAGACTGTTCTAATCAAATGTATTAAATACTATCTTATTCACTCAGCATCAAATGTAAGTTTAGGCACACATTTTCTTAAAAAAATTGGCTATATAACCGACTGATTACACTCCTATTAACTTGTACAAAAGGCATTCTTACAAATTATACGCAAAATATTGTTTACAAAAAATAGAAGAAAAATATAATAGTAAGTCTTATTTTTTATTTTATCTCATTATTTATATTGTTTATATATAAATTTTTATATATAATTTATGTTCATAACATTATTTTTTATTATTTATAAATATGTATTATTCATTTAAATTTATTCAAATAATTATTACTATATACAAAATGGGTGCGAGAAGAGAATTAGTGTTAGATTATAATTAATAAATATTTTTTTATCATGAAATAAAATAGTTTAAAATAATATTAAATTAAGATAAATAATTTAATGGTTATAACTAATAACTACCATACAAATTAGTAAGGCTGCAAATCGAACCAAATAGTTCGGACTCGATTCGGACTCGACTCGAAAAAATGTGAACGAGACTCGAATTCGTTAATAATATGATTCAAATCTGAGCACAAAAAATAGTTCGAATAAAAATACGAGTAGAATCTGAATAAGGTTATACTCGACTCGTTTAGAATTCAAACTATTCGAATTTTTAATCATGATCCGATACATAATCGATTGATACATATTCGAATCTATACTCGATACATTCTCTTATAACATATACACAATTAAACAAAATTTGAATAATTAATTATTATTTTATTTTATTTTTGTAATTTTAATTTTAATTTTATATATTTAAAGTGTAATTATAATTATATTTTTTCATTTCTAAGTAAAATAATAAGTTCAATTAATAATTATATGTATTATAAAACTAGTTATTATGTGAAGACTCGAATTCGAGTTTGAATTTGACGTTCGCGAGTAGTTTGAATATAATTCGATCCGAGTCGAATCGAATTCGAGTAACGAAAATTCGAGTCGAGCCGAATCTGAGTAAAGTTTTTTTAATATAATTCGAATCTGAATCGAATTCGAGTACGAATTTAACCTTACGAGTCGAATCCGAGCAGTTTAAAATCCGGATCGATTCGGCTCGTTTGCAGCCTTACAAATTAGTTTATACTTTTTCCGTTCTATATCATTTAATTATTATTGATTTTTTAAAATTTATTTAAGAGATTTTTAAACTTAAAAGTGATATAATTTTTTTTAATTTTAATTAATATAATAATGAATATCATAAATTATCTAGAAAATATTATTTTTTATAAATTTTATTATTTCATAATTATATAATTTGAAACAAATAAAATATTTTGTTTTTTCACACTTCCATTGTAATTCGCTATCATGCTATTATTGTTAAATATAAAAAAATTAATATTAGTATTTATAAATATGTAAATGAATTTTTTTTTGTTGTAGACTTGTAGGTACTGACACTTGCACGTTCTAAAAAGGATGGAGAGTAGATAGGGAATTATACTCCTCAGGCCTTATGGGCTGCCAATAAAATGACCACCTAGTCCTACTCACCAAATAATAAAATGACCTCCAAAAATTAAAAATAATAATTAAAAGTTGAGAAAAAATAATAATTAAAAGTTGAGAAAAAAATCTTCTGACCACTGCTGACAGGGTGAACAGATGCGATCTCACAGATAAGAAAATAAAACAAATACTAAGAAATTCCCTCAGTTTTTATTATAAAATTATTTTAATTTTTGAAATTAATTTAAAATATAATAAAGAAAATAAAAAATATCAATAATAATACAAAGATGAGGCTGTTTTGTTTAATTATATATATAAAAAATATTAATATTTTTCATATAATGTATAAAATAGTATTTTATAATTTATTATTTTAAAAGACAACTTATATATAAATATGAAATGTTACTCATTTTCTTTATTTTTTAAAAATATTTTTAAACTTTAAATTAATTTATAAAAGTTGTGAAAAAATAAATTTAACAGTGAATAATATTTCTAAATAATTTATAATGCTCATAATGCACTAATTAAAAAAACTTATCTTAATTTTATGTTTAAAATTGTGTTAAATTGATTTTAAAGAATCCATAATATTTATATTTTAAAAGAGAAAAAAAAAAAAAAAATATAAAATTACATATATATAAAAACCGACAGGAAGGTATACTCATTGGTTATTATAGCATGCCCCTCCGGCCTCCCCCACATGACCTCAACACACCCTTGTATTTTCTCACTCCTCGCCCGCTCTTTGTATGAGTAGTCCTCCAGCCCCACTTCTTATCTCTCTCTTCCCCTTTTTTTCTCCCTCCTGTGCTTCTAGCCTGAAGAGCCACCGAGCAGGTAATTTTTTTTTTTCTGTGTTGATTTGAAAGCCCTTTTCTTCGTATTCTTTGATCTATACGAACTGGGTATTTGTAATTCTTAACTAATCAGTTGTATTTTCATAGATTCTGATGAATTTTGGGTGTTTACAGGGCGTTGGTTGTGCGGATCTGTGAAGAATTAAGAGAGAGAATGATGAACAGATGCGCATATCAGGAGAATTGCAGCAACAACAACGCCTTTGCTTCCATTGGGGATTTCAGGATGAGGGACTCTTCTATCTCTGATGGTGTTGTTTGCCCTAAACCTCGTCGTATTGGTCTATTCAATCCTTTACAGTATGTGGGTTTTTTTTTTTGTTTTTTTGTTTTTAATTTTTATAATATGTCTGTATAATTATACAAAGTGAAGTTTGATTTTGATTTTCCCGTCTGACCCATTTTTTTTGGGTGTGTATTTGCAGTTACCAAATGGAGGTATGTGATTCAAGAGCTGGGTCGGAGCTTCTGGACATGATTCTCACCAAGGTATCTAATTTGTTTTATTGATTTATGGGTTTGGTTGTGGGAAACAAATATTTATTTTTTGGGTTTGGTTTGATCTTGAAGCTTTAAGCAATGATAAAATTTTCACCTTTTTGGCTTCCTGGGTTATTTTGGAATTCCTGTCAAATGAATTATATTTGTGTTGATTTATTTTGTGAGAATTTTTTATTTTTTATTTTTTATTTTTTTGTGGTTACAGGGAGGGGAGAGATAAATGGTTTAATTTTTTATTAATTTTATATATCATTGGAAAAAGTTTAGTGGGGAAATTGTTTGAAATAGTTAAATATGTTATTAATTGGTATTGCAAATACTTAAATATATACTGATTCATATTTAGTTCTCCCTTATTCCAGTAAAGAGCTTTTTTTGTTGCTAATATGAATCCATGTCATGGGATTTCACTTCCAGATTAGTACTACTGAACTTGGACACTAGAAGTTTGAGTAGGAATGAGATTTACTTATCTCTTATATTAGAAGTTATTTAAAAACTTTAAAATATTCCATTCCAAAGGGTAAGGCAAACAGAGGGATCTTTCCACCATAGTATTTGAATAAGTCCAGACAGATTCCAACTCGAAATGCCAAAGTGGTGATTTCTTTTTGGAAATACAACAGAAGATTCGATAAGGAATATTTTATTTGAGATCCAGCTTCAAATTCCTTTTTAAAGAATAAAGTCTTGTACGATTCAAATTAATGCGTTGTTTGTCGCCATGTATTTATGATAACGCACTTGTGATTATTTCAATTAATGATTTTGTTTTGTTCCTCCAATTTTAATAGGGAAGTTATGGTGCAGAAAAGCCCAACCATCAGGTGCCTTCCTCGCCACCATTTTTCATGGGATCTCCACCGAGTAGGGCTTCAAACCCTGTGATCCAAGATGCTCACTTTGGGATTGACAAACCAAGCCCTTTTACACTGGCTCCTGAAGCATCGCCATTATCTCAGCGCAAAAATGGAGGATATGCTCGGGTGAAATTTGGGCAAAAGCCAGCTGCAGTAAGAATTGAAGGGTTCAACTGTCGTGGAAACTGCAGCATCTCTGCTGTAGCTTAGATGAAGAAATCTATTCAAATACCCCCAAAAGCAGGGTGAGAAACAGAAACCACAGAGATGTGATTTGCGGGAGTGAGGTCCTATGTTTAGTTGTATATATAGAGGTTAAAATGTTAAATCATTTGCTGAGTTATATGTTACATCAATCCAAAATGTACATTTAAATGTAATCTTGAGGTAATGAGAGATGTCAGATCTAAATAAAATAAAGATTGGAGCAAAAGCTCTCTTTAGGTTAGGCTCTGGTTTAGGAAATGGTTGAAACTTTCAGAGTTTTTGTGACTGAGTTTGTTATCAGTCTTGTCCTTCATTGTAATTGTAAACCAAAGGCAAGGAGGATATTTTATTTGTTGAAAAGCTTTTTTGCATGTTATCTATTACTAATTGAAGAAATGTATAGATTATAAGAACATAATGGTCTTGAAATTTTGTTACCATCTTAGTTCCAAGTATATGCGTTGAATTTAATCCTCAGATACATGAATCTAGCATCGGGTTGTGGATGCTTTTTGGAGTCAACAAGGTATGAGCAAGTGTTCGTGGATACTTTTTGTAGTTGACGAGGTTTGATTATATGATGTTAACCTTATTGTTTTTGGATACACATCACAAAATTGTGCAAATTTTTCAAGGCAAGTGGTATTTATTTTATTTATTATTATCTGGTGATGGGGGAAAGATGTGGGGAGGACGTGGAGGAATTGTATTCTTATGATTGTTATTGCTTTTGTTGAAATGTCAAGGTTTAGAGATGGACCCTGTAGGGATAGGGAAAGGGAAAGGGAAAGGGAGGGGCGTGGGGTACAAAGTGAATATTACTTGCTGGAAAGAAGGCCAAAGGGTTGTGGGCGTTTTTGTTGAATTCATACTGTTTTTTTTTTGTCTATGGCAGGTAGTGGGTTGGGGGGAACTTTTGGCTGGAGACCAGATATCATAAATGTTAAAGGGGTGGTGGTGGGGGCAGGGCTGGCCGCCTTGTTATTGCCAAGTCAAGTGTGTGGTTTCGTTTTTGTTTTGGATTTTAGCTTGGAAGTTTTTATATGGCTGATAAGGATTTGTAATCAAGGGTTTAGGTTTAGGATTACTTTGCACCAAATAAGACCTGCACTAGGATAGTATTAGAGTTGGATTTTACTAAATTTGTTGGAAAATAACTTTTACCTTTTTTTATTGCTTACAAATATTAAAAATTTCTTAGGAGATCATCGTCTTTGTTGATCATTTTTAAAATAAAAAAATCACTCCTTATACATTTTTGGGTAATAAAGTACATAAAAAATTTCTGTTATTTAAATAATTTTAAAATAAATATGCTTAATTATTAATTTTAAAAATGATCAATTAGAAAATATAAGGGAGCGGGGAGTATTTGTCAATACAGAATAAATTACATAAGGATGTCCTATTTGTAAAATTAGTGTTTTACATCATCTAATAATAACATGTCACGTACAAAATTTAAGAGAAAATTAAAGGATTTAAAATCCAATAAGATTGATTAAATAGTTTTGCTATGGCAAATAGTAATTAAACAATATTGCAATTCATTCAAATTTAGTGATCTTCTCATAGATTTTATACATGACATGTTATTATTAGATGGTGTAAAACATTAGTTTTATTGGTTATTCGTAAATAATTTATTCTCTTGTCAATAATATATATTCTAAATGTTTACGTCTATTTTTTAATTGATAAATAACTATTAAAGATAACTCTTTTAAAAGAGTATGTAATAAATGAGTCATTTTATAATTTTATTCAATCTCTAGTATACAAATTTACCTCAAATGCATAAAAGACTAGTAATAATTACTAAAATTTAGCATTGACAAAAATTGACCATATATATAGGGGGGCGATTCTTAGGTAACGTTAGTTATTGTCGTCTAGGTAGGCGGTAAAAACTAAATATGCTTCAAGAATAAAATATTTTAATATATTATCAATATATAAGTGATGTTAAAATTATGACACATCATACGTTGAAAAAAATTATTTTAATAACGTATTATAATCTTAACACTTCTTATGTATATATTATTAGCGTGTCAAATTTAAACTCATGTTTTTAAATGCCACTTGATAGACATAGTAAAAAACTATTAATAGACCAAGATTAACAGATTATAAATAAAGAGTATTGTTATACTTACAATTTTTTTTTCAAAAATAACTTATAAAATAATATATTAAAATATAATTAATAGATGATTCACAATACATAGAAGGCTCAGTAGTTATACTTAATTACATTCGTATACATTATTTTATATATCTTTTTTAGAATTATTTTTTAGTCACTAGATTATTATTCAAATTCACTTATCCATATGTGACCATAAAGTTCGAACTCATGACCTTTCAAAGTAGGGAAGTGAGGTATATCTTTTCGGTGCATCTCAAGATAGGCAAAGGGAAAAGGTACTATTTAAAAATATTGCAAGTTGCGCAAAAATTTGAATGTTGTAGTTATTAATCTTGTCATTTGTCAGAATTTGTTTATGGGGCATTCTCTTCTTCCTCTCCTCAAACCATTAGTATATAGACACAAATGTTTAAATCACAAAATAACGAGTGAAATCAAACGCCAAACACAATTAATTCAGAGAAATTACTGTAAAGACACAAGAGATTTACGTGGAAACCCAAATCGGGAAAAAACCACGGGGAAAGAGAATAATTCACTAAAATGATGATGGTGTTTACAGATTTCTCTGGTAGTAAAGAGCTTATATGCTGGAAAATTGGTTCTGTTTTTATAAGTAAGTAATCAGTCGTTCAGTAGTCTTTTTTCTTTCCTGTTGTTTCCCTTTTATATGTCCATGCAGCCATAATTGCCAGCATTAATCAACCAAATAAACGTCTCTCTTTCAAACAACCGTTATTCCCCTAGCAGTCTCTTCATATTCCAAGTAGGCTGACTTTTCTTCTTCCAAACAACCCATCCGTCCAAATGAAGGGTCCAATAGCCAATTCAGTCGGGCCCAGCCCAATGAATTAATAGGGACCAACCAAACAAACCAGTATGGGTCCAAATCCGGGCCCAAACTATGTCAGCCCAACATTGCCCCCCACTCTCCTATTTTTAAGAACCTTAAATAGGAGAGTAATTCAAACATTCTTATTTCCCTCGTAACTGATTATATCCAAACAGGCCCTAACTCCCCACGTCTGGCACACGATCATCACCCTCCTATCACGTTCCCCCAAATCTGCTTCCGTTTGATCTCTGAGTGCCTCCCTACACTCCCAAAACTGACGCCTATTGAAGTTCGTGCGCCTCCCTACACCCCATAACTGACGTCTGTTTGTATTATTTTCATCTATAAAAGCCCCAAAAGTCTTTTTCCTAACACACTACTCATTTTCTGAAATCCCCTTTTCTCTCTCCTTCTTTGTCTGAAAAATCCCCAAAAGTTTTTCTTTATCGGAATCCATGGCAGCTCAAGGTCATGCTTCTTCTTCCCAAGCCCAACCTACTTTTGATAGGGAAAAAGAAAATGCCATCCGTCGAGTGTATAGAGATGCCCTAGCAGTGAACACCCCGTCATCTGTAACCCCCGCCAAGCTTCAATCATTCCACCATGAGTACCAGATCCCGCTTCAGTACGAGCTCCGAGTTCCCCAACCTCATGAGAGGATGTTCTGGCAACTCGAGGGGGGCTGGATAGGAGTTCCATCCCTAACCCTCAAACATGGCGTCCGATTCCCTCTCCATCCTTTCATCACTGAGTTTCTAGGGTTTATAGGGATCGGGTTCTCCCAACTTGTTCCCAACTCTTATATTCACCTGATCTGCTTCATAGCCCATTGCTGAGATCAGAATGTGGATCCGGCCCTAGATCTGTTCTTAAGCTACTTCAAACTCATCAACTCAAAGGAAAAGGGATTCAAGGTCTTAACCCGATTCGCCAATCGGAAAGTCTGGATGGCCACCCCTCAAAGTAACAAAGGATGGCATTCCTCCTGGTTCTTCATCCGAGGAACGGATACCGTTCTTCTACCACCCTGGGGAGAACCGAGCAAAGCGTCCCTAGGGTTTGACCACATTGGGGATGTTCGGGAGGCCGATCTCGAAAAGCTTCTTTCTTCTATGCCGACCGACCTCTGGCCCAACAACCTTCTTTCCGACCAAGATTGGCTTTATGCTCATGGAAGTAAGTACCCGAATCATTCATAAAAGTTGATTTATTTTAAACTGTCCATCTTATCCTTATCCATCTTCTGTGCAGTAGTACTTTTTCGCAGTTCGGAAGGGAATGCTTCAAGTCCTCCCCCGATCACCCGAGGACAGACCCAGGAGGGGCCTACCTTCATTCAATCTCCTGCCTCTTCGGAAGAATCCGAACCGCCTGCCGAACCACTGGTCCGAAGAAAGAAGAATTCTTCCTCTTCGGCAACATCGGGAGAAAACCCTCTGGCTCAAGGAGCCAAACAAACCCAACAACAAACAGAGTCTGCCCCCCAGACTGAAGCCCAACCCGCATCGGGAAATCCTCCAATTACTTCAACAGCCTCAATCGACCAATCTTCGGATGCCTTAAAAAGAAAAGGCCCGGAGACATCCAAAAAACGGAGCGTCTTTGACATATCCGAGTCTGAGCTCCGAAAAATGTTGAAGACCAAAAAACAAAAAACTTCCCATTCACAACCAGATTCTTCCCAACCCCGAACTCATAAGAAGACCAAGCCCACGCCCGATCAGCAAAAAACTACAACCCCCGAACAACCAACACAACAACCTCCCGAGCCAAACAAAGAAAGAACACCCGATCAACCTCAACCATCTCCGGGGCAGACCAGTAAATCGGCCGGCAAACGACCAATGGTAGAGCAAGCCGAACCCGTGGGAGAGCCGATACCTGAAGGTGATCCCTCTGCAACCGAGCCACCTCCGGAACAACCAACTGGTGAACCCCGTCCTTCCTTTTTCCCAGACGAAGCCAACACTAGCCTTCCATACACGGCTTACAACAGCTTCAACTTCCGAGCCGATAATAACGAATTCAATGACTATACCAATCGGGAGCTTATATATGCCACCGCCCTTCATCAAGGCCGGGTAAGAATTGCCTTTTAAGTTATTCCAAAAATTTCTTAAAGATTTCTAACCATCCTTCTTGATAATTCTCTATGTAGGCCTTGGCCACCTTCAGCCGTCTCCTTGGTCGGGAATCAAGGAAGGAAAACAGTGACACAAGGGCCAAAAAGATGAAGACCAAGTATAAGGCCTTGAAGAAGAAGAACAAAGAACTGACTGCCGAGAACACCAACCTCAAAACATCCAACGAGAACCTCCAACAACAATTTGAGAGTGTTCTTGACATCAATAACCAACGGACAGAAGAGATCACCCGAATACAAACAGAGAATTCTGAAACATTGAAGAACTTTCAGCAACAAACCGAAGAACTCACAAAGCTGAAAGAACAGAACGCTCAATTAGCCTCCGATATCCAACGCCAACAAACCGCCAACGAAATTCTAAGGGAACAAGCTCGCCTTGGGACCCCCGAACTTCGTTATCAGATCTTGGAAGAGTACAGAGCATCTCCCGAACTGCTGGAGGAAATATTAAAACAGTTCCACAAAGGTTTTGAAGCTGCTGTGGCAAAGGCAGCAAAAGCCGGTGTGGACCCTTCAGTTTTCTCCAATTCCGACTCTGACTCTCCCGAGGATAATAATTGACCCCAAACTGCAAAGTTTTTTCTTTGTATTTTTTCTTTATTTCTTCCATGTAATCCACATCAATCTTATCAATGAATATTTCGGGATTTTATTAATGTCTTGTGCAACAATATAGTATGTACTGAAATTTTCTTCAAAATTTAGCTAAGTACAAGTAACTAAGACATTCTACCCGACTATTGGAAATATTTCCTTAATCTAGTTGCATGCCAAAAATTCTTCAATTCAGACCCAGACATATCCCGAAGACGATATGTCCCATATTTTACAACTTTAATTACTTCATAGGGTCCTTCCCAATTTGGCATCAACTTACCCGTGTTCAAGGGAGTAGATGCTTCTGCTTCCCGAAGGACTAAATCCCCGACTTCAAAACGTCTTTGTTTAACTCTCCGATTATAGTGCCTTGCCGTTTTCTGCTGATATAAGGCCAACTTCATAACTGCAGCATCCCGAAATTCATCCACTAAGTCAAGGTTAAGACGAAGTCCATGATCGTTGTATAGTTCATTAAAATTAACTCTCCGAAAAGAAGGAGAGCCAACTTCAACCGGGATTAAAGCTTCAGTCCCGTATGAAAGCCGAAAAGGAGAATCTCCCGTAGTCGTTCGGGGAGTTGTCCTATATGCCCATAAAACACTTGGTAACTCCTCGGGCCATCTTCCTTTAGCATCATCCAATCTCCTTTTGATGCCATTCAGTAGAGTTCTATTCGTTACCTCCACTTGTCCATTGGCTTAAGGATGGGCAACCGATACCCTTCGATGCTGAATCCCCAAGTCAGATAAGAATTTTTCGAACTCAGCTCCTACGAACTGCAGCCCGTTATCAGATACAAGGACCATCGGGATTCCAAATCTGAAGACAATATTTTCCTTGAGGAAATGAATGCAATCCTGCTCGGTGATTCGCCGAAGTGGCTTCGCCTCTACCCATTTGGTCATATAATCAATTGCCACTATCATATAGGAGAATTGTCCCTTGGCGTTCGGCATCGGCCCCACCAGATCAACACCCCAAACTGCAAAAGGAATTGGGGAAAGAACTGAAGATAACTCTTCAGGTGGCCGATGTGCAACAGAGCTGTTCAACTGACATTTGGGACACTTTTGCACAAACTCCTTTGCTTCCCGAAACATCGTCGGCCAATAGTATCCTTGACGGATGAGTTTATATGCCAATGACTTGGCCCCCATATGGTCACCGCAAATTCCTTCATGCACTTCCCGAAGAGCATACGAAGCCTCCGACGGGATAAAACACTTTGCCATGGGTCCCGAATACACCCTTCGGAACAGATCTCCATCAATCAAACAAAAGTAGGCACTTCTATATTTTATCCTTTTTGCCAAAATTTTATCACTTGGCAACGTACCTTCGGCCAGATACTCTAAATAAGGAGTCAGCCAGCAATTAGATCTTTCCACACATTTGACCTCCTTTTTCAGTATACTAGGTTCAATCAATTCTTCAATGTACACTGATCCCGATAAAGACTAATTCGGGGTAGTAGCAAGCTTTGACAGAGCATCAGCCACAGTATTGTCATTCCGATCCACGTTTTGCAATGAATAAGAAATGAAGTATTGCAAAACACTCTTCACCTCGGACAGATACCTTGTCATTCTTGTTCCCCCGAGCTTCATATTCTCCCTGAATCTGCTTTACCACAAGCTGGGAATCACTCATGATCAGCAAGCTCCTGACCTCCAAACTTCGAGCCAATCTTAGGCCAGCTAATATAGCTTCGTACTCCGCCTCATTATTGGTGGCTTTGAATTTAAACCGGATTGCTTGTTGGACTCTGAAACCTTCAGGACTTGTCAAAATTACCCCGGCTCCACTCAAGTCTGTTGTGGATGATCCATCAACATTCAAAGCCTAAGAATGAGAGGGATCTGGCTGCCCCCCCAGCTATTAGTGTTACATCCGATCCCGAAGAACCGATTGTCTCTTCTTCGGAGAACATGCACTCCATCATAAAATCAGCCAATGCTTGGCCCTTTATCGCCGTCCGAGGACGGTATTCAATCGTGAACTGGCTTAGCTCAACAGCCCAAGCCACCATCCTTCCCGATGCATCAGGCTTTTGGAGAATCTTCTTTAAAGGTTGGTCGGTGTAAACAATTATTACCCGACCCTGGAAGTAATGCCTTAGCTTTCTGCTAGCTATTACCAAGGAGTAGACACACTTCTCTAAGTTGGCATACCTCGTTTCTGCATCCCTCAAGGCATGACTAACATAGTAGACTGGATTCTGTCGGCCTCCTTCTTCCCGAATCAGTACAGCACCAACAGCCAATGCACTTACAACCAAATATACATAAAGTACCTCCCGGTTAATTGGCTTCTGCAGCAACGGAGCCGAAGATAGATATTTCTTGATGTTCTGGAATGCATCCTCACAATCCGAAGTCCGGTGAAATAATTTCTCGTTCTTCGGCCCTTTAAGAGTGTCAAAGAAAGGCAAACATCTTTCGGCCGATCGGGACATGAATCGCCGAAGAGCAGCTATCCGACCTGCCAATCTCTGCACATCCTTAAATGTCTTTGGGGACTTCATATCAATAACTGCTTTAATTTTTTCTGGGTTAGCCTCTATCCCCCTCTTACTGACTAAATAACCCAAAAATTTGCCTGCACCGAGCCCAAAAGTGCACTTGGTAGGATTCAACCGCATATTATGATGCCGAACTGTTTGAAAGCATTCCTCCAAGTCATTTAGATGATCATGCACCCTTGCACTTCGAACGATCATATCATCCACATAAACTTCCATGTTCCGACCAATCTGTTTTCGGAAGACTTTGTTCATCATTCGTTGATAAGTGGCCCCGGCATTGATCAGCCCGAATGTCATCCGGTTATATGCATAAATAGCCCGATGAGTAATGAATGATGTCTTCGGGATGTCTTGCTTCTTCATCAAAATCTGGTTGTATCCCGAAAAGGCATCCAGGAAGCTGAGTATAGCATTCCCCGAAGTAGCATCGATCAGCTGGTCGATGTGGGGTAGAGGATAGAAGTCTTCCGAGCATGCTTTATTTAGGTCCGTGTAATCTATGCAAACTCTCCATTTCCCATTTTGTTTGCGGACCAGCACCACATTTGCAAGCCATTCCGGGTATTCAATTTCCTCAATAATCCCGGCATCTAATAACTTTCCCACTTCTTCATCAATTATTTTCTGGCGTTCGGGAGCAAAAATACGCCTCTTCTGAAAGACAGGCTTCTTCTCGGGATCAACGGATAGCTTGTGAATGGCCACGTCTTCTGCCATCCCAGGCATATCTCGGGGTGTCCAGGCGAAGATATCGGCATAAGTTCTGAGTAGTTCAATTAACCCCCTTTTTAAAGTATCTTGCAACCCGGCCCCTATTTTAATCAGCTTCTCGGTATTCCCCGGAATAAGCTGCACATTTTCAGTCTCTTCAGCTGGAGAGGCCAATGGCTCAGTAAGTCCCTCCGTGAACGGCTCAACATCAACTGTCAAAGTTTGTCTCATTTTGTTGACCCCGATCACGGGTGCTGTAAGAGTGTGCCTATAACATCTTCTGGCAATGTCCAGATCTCCCTTGACTTCCCCGACTCCATGTGGGGTAGGGAACTTCATTTTAAAATGGACAATTGAAGTAACTGCTTGGAGTGCTGACAAAGTCGTCCTTCCAAGAATGGCATTGTAGGCCGAATCTACTTGCACCACGAAGAACTTGACATTGACTGTCACTTGTCTGGGAGACTCCTCGAACACCATGTGTGACGCCCCCAAATCTGGGCCCACACAGCCCAAACTTGAGTCGTCAAAAGACTACAATAAAATTATTACAACAAAGCACAACATACTATAATACAGTGTATAATAATACACAACTAAGTCTTCACTATTATTGCCACACTATTTTACAAAACGTGAAGACTATAATAACTATTCCTCGGACCCTCACTCCATTCCCCGGCTAGACCCTGTTATGTTTTCATTTCCTGTTGAAAAACAATGGAACAAAAGAAAGGGTGAGCTCAAATAGCCCAGTAAGAAATATCATGACCAAGATAATGATGAATAAATTATCATTAGCCTTCAACAGTTGAGTTCTTGATAGAATACAATAGAATACAAGGTTTATATCAAAAACTGCAGTTAAATTCTTAAACAATGTTCTGATCAATAATAGCAGCGGAATGAGCAATCTATTAGAAGAATAATGCAGACTATAATGTCCACTCGCTTCTCTTTTTCGTAAAAACATCATCAACTTTTATCATCTGAAATACCATTAGTCATGATAATATAAATTCACAGTTCCTGATCATAATCATGCACATCAACAGTTCATCTTTGCACTACGGGCCAAAGATATTCAATATAGCACCAACGGTCATGATTATACCAGATTCAGCCTTTGGTCATAATCATACCAAACAACAGTTCATCTTTGCACTACGGCCAAAGATATTCAATATAGCACCAATGATCATGATTATACCAGATTCAGCCTTTGGTCATAATCATACCAAACAACAGTTCATCTTTGCACTACGGGCCAAAGAGAACATTCACCACGTGCCATAAAAGACACCGAACAGATGTATCGCCTTTAACCTATTATATCGCCTTTAACCTATCATCTGTTCAACAAATATATCACATCTGTGCCCCCGGCCATAGATGTTCACAACAGCTTGATTCTTGAAGATTAGTTCAAATGATAGTGAGACAATTGATGAACAAAAGAAATAGGATGAACAATAAATATCGAAAGTTTACTTTGTGCAGATTCAAATAATATCCAAATTGTCAACATGATGTGGAGTAAAATTTAAAAATGATATTCAAGATCCACAGTTCAGAATAACGGATACAGTTCAATAGAAAGGTTCAGAAAATAGGAAGGTTCAGTTGAAATAATGAAGTTCAACTATTATGAAACATATAATATTTTCAGGAATTATAGAAGCAATAGTTCCATAATAAATTTCGATTTAGGAGTATGAAAGAAAATAATATCCCTTACCGTAGCAGGTTTGATTAACAAAAGGTGAAGGAAATTAATACAAAGGGTTATTCACCAACAGACGGCAATCCGCTCCGTAAGGTTATTCCCACAATTTAATAGAATTTGAGTACAAAGAGTTATTCACCAAACAGGCGGCAATCCGCTCCGTAAGGTTATTCTCAGAGATTAATAATGAATGAATACGAAAGGTTATTCACCAACAGGCGGCAATCCGCTCCGTAAGGTTATTCCCACAATTTAATACATGGAAATAAAAGGCACGTCTTATGAGTAAGGAAGAAACAATATTATTATCGAGAATCAAATAATGATAATCCCTTACCATAGTACGTTTGAATAATGGAAGATGAAAAAGATGGTATCCCTTACCGTAGCAAGTTTTAATAATAGAAGATGAAAGAAGATGACATTCCTTACAAGTAGTAAATTTAAGTGTATGAAAAGAATGATATTCCTTACCTTGATATTGTGAAACAAGTTTATAGCCGAACAAATCCTTCCTTGTTTGTAGCAGTAAGGAATCTGACTTTTGAGTCTTCTAGAGTTTTTTAAAATCTCTTTATGTTTTTAAAATAATGTTACTCTCGGAAAGATAGACGACATAGACTCAAGAATCACTCAATTCGGAGTTAATATGAATGAGTTATGAATTTTCAAAACTAAGACTGAAAATAGTGACGAAAATCAGAATAGGTTACGGTTTTTAGTATTTTAAGACATGAAGATGATTTCAGATGACTTTTCTTCCTTCTTCAAAGTTGTAGAGGACGAAAAACTGAAGAGACAGGCTTTTAATTCATTAAATTCTGACAAATAATTAATTTACTACGATTTTTCGAAAGAGTTGCTGTACATAAGAAAATTCTACTCGGGAATTCAAAGAAGAATGCAAAAGATTTCAAAACTAGGAATGACTTAAGAACACTTAGAGAGAACTTACACAAAAAGTATTTAGAGAGAGAAAGAAAGAACAAGTAAGGAAGTTTATGAAAAATCCTTAAGTTAAGGCTTCTATTTATAGCCAAAAATCTTATCATTCATTTAATCTAAACCATTCATTTAAAGATCATCTTTTAATCTACACCATCCATTTCAAATATTATATTATCTTTAATCTACACCATTCATTTCATATCACCTAATAATCACCTAACTTTATATTATAAACAAATCAATTCAATTATTCAACAATAATTCACACTTTAATCTACACCATTCATTTCATATCACCTAATAATCACCTAACTTTATATTATAAACAAATCAATTCAATTATTCAACAATAATTCACACTTTAATCTACACCATTCCTTTCATATCACCTAATAATCACCTAACTTTATATTATAAACAAATAACTTTATCAATTCAATTATTATGACTAATTGTTATAAATACAGTATAGTTAGCTCTTAGATATCAAGTCAATAAATTAATGAAATACAACTGTTTAAATAACATCATAATAGAGATAACAATAATGTAAAAGAAAGCATACGTTACCGTGTAATGACAATTATTGATTCAATAATGTGAATTACTGTGCATATGTTACTGTGACAATTATTAGGTTCAATAATTTTAAAAACAGTGCATCAACAATTATTGACTCAATGATATAAAATACAGTGTAATGACAATTATTAAATCAATAATGTAAAATACTGTGTAACAACAATTATTGAATTGATAATATAAAATATTATGCAGTGACAATTATCGATGGAATGATGCGTAACAGTTACAGTGTCAATTATCAGACCAATAATATGAGACACTATGCAATACCGTGTGTTATAGAAAATACCATAAACTACCGTATGCTACTATTCTTTTATCACCGGTATTTTAACAGTTCCGTTGACTATTTTTATTTAAAAAGGTTATTTCTGTCGTTTTCTATATCCGACAAATATTCCGTTGTGGGGTCCACCAATAATTTGTTATTTCGGCGCCGTCAGACCAAACGAATATTCCCCGACAAAGCGAATATTCCCCGACAAAGCGAATATTGTCCGACATAATAAAATTTGCACATAACATCCTTAACTTTTAACTTTATCAATTTACCTACTTACTATTTCAGGAAAAAATATATATGAAGAAAAATTAAATTTTATATTTCATAAAATTCGGGGTCTTACAATCTCCCCTCCTTATGAAATTTCGTCCCCGAAATTGACGTACCGGGCATTTCATAGTTATCCTCCTGATTTTCAGATGCCATACAAAACTGTGGTCACAAAATAATTGTTAGTTCAAACAAACTGACTCATCACTTCCTGTTCCTACATTCAAATCGATTCGTTAGATAACAAAATCTAATTTAGGTAGGACACACTAGTGATTGATTCTATTCGTCTCTCCCCTCCTAGTTCTAACCCCAGATCTCCATTAAAGACCATATCCCTAAGCTCTGATGCCAACTGTGACTCTCATCCCACCATAGGGACAGCACCTCACAATGGTACCTATCAGTTTGCCACCTGTACTATAGGCGTCCCCTACGGAGAGTCTGGCTTCGGTGCATCCCCTTTCCCTAGGAAGTCACCAGCGAGAGGCTCGGGGCTCTTCGTTATATGGCTCTGATACCAACTGTGACGCCCCCAAATCTGGGCCCACACAGCCCAAACTTGAGTCGTCAAAAGACTACAATAAAATTATTACAACAAAGCACAACATACTATAATACAGTGTATAATAATACACAACTAAGTCTTCACTATTATTGCCACACTATTTTACAAAACGTGAAGACTATAATAACTATTCCTCGGACCCTCACTCCATTCCCCGGCTAGACCCTGTTATGTTTTCATTTCCTGTTGAAAAACAATGGAACAAAAGAAAGGGTGAGCTCAAATAGCCCAGTAAGAAATATCATGACTAAGATAATGATGAATAAATTATCATTAGCCTTCAACAGTTGAGTTCTTGATAGAATACAATAGAATACAAGGTTTATATCAAAAACTGCAGTTAAATTCTTAAACAATGTTCTGATCAATAATAGCAGCGGAATGAGCAATCTATTAGAAGAATAATGCAGACTATAATGTCCACTCGCTTCTCTTTTTCGTAAAAACATCATCAACTTTTATCATCTGAAATACCATTAGTCATGATAATATAAATTCACAGTTCCTGATCATAATCATGCACATCAACAGTTCATCTTTGCACTACGGGCCAAAGATATTCAATATAGCACCAACGGTCATGATTATACCAGATTCAGCCTTTGGTCATAATCATACCAAACAACAGTTCATCTTTGCACTACGGCCAAAGATATTCAATATAGCACCAATGATCATGATTATACCAGATTCAGCCTTTGGTCATAATCATACCAAACAACAGTTCATCTTTGCACTACGGGCCAAAGAGAACATTCACCACGTGCCATAAAAGACACCGAACAGATGTATCGCCTTTAACCTATTATATCGCCTTTAACCTATCATCTGTTCAACAAATATATCACATCTGTGCCCCCGGCCATAGATGTTCACAACAGCTTGATTCTTGAAGATTAGTTCAAATGATAGTGAGACAATTGATGAACAGAAGAAATAGGATGAACAATAAATATCGAAAGTTTACTTTGTGCAGATTCAAATAATATCCAAATTGTCAACATGATGTGGAGTAAAATTTAAAAATGATATTCAAGATCCACAGTTCAGAATAACGGATACAGTTCAATAGAAAGGTTCAGAAAATAGGAAGGTTCAGTTGAAATAATGAAGTTCAACTATTATGAAACATATAATATTTTCAGGAATTATAGAAGCAATAGTTCCATAATAAATTTCGATTTAGGAGTATGAAAGAAAATAATATCCCTTACCGTAGCAGGTTTGATTAACAAAAGGTGAAGGAAATTAATACAAAGGGTTATTCACCAACAGACGGCAATCCGCTCCGTAAGGTTATTCCCACAATTTAATAGAATTTGAGTACAAAGAGTTATTCACCAAACAGGCGGCAATCCGCTCCGTAAGGTTATTCTCAGAGATTAATAATGAATGAATACGAAAGGTTATTCACCAACAGGCGGCAATCCGCTCCGTAAGGTTATTCCCACAATTTAATACATGGAAATAAAAGGCACGTCTTATGAGTAAGGAAGAAACAATATTATTATCGAGAATCAAATAATGATAATCCCTTACCATAGTACGTTTGAATAATGGAAGATGAAAAAGATGGTATCCCTTACCGTAGCAAGTTTTAATAATAGAAGATGAAAGAAGATGACATTCCTTACAAGTAGTAAATTTAAGTGTATGAAAAGAATGATATTCCTTACCTTGATATTGTGAAACAAGTTTATAGCCGAACAAATCCTTCCTTGTTTGTAGCAGTAAGGAATCTGACTTTTGAGTCTTCTAGAGTTTTTTAAAATCTCTTTATGTTTTTAAAATAATGTTACTCTCGGAAAGATAGACGACATAGACTCAAGAATCACTCAATTCGGAGTTAATATGAATGAGTTATGAATTTTCAAAACTAAGACTGAAAATAGTGACGAAAATCAGAATAGGTTACGGTTTTTAGTATTTTAAGACATGAAGATGATTTCAGATGACTTTTCTTCCTTCTTCAAAGTTGTAGAGGACGAAAAACTGAAGAGACAGGCTTTTAATTCATTAAATTCTGACAAATAATTAATTTACTACGATTTTTCGAAAGAGTTGCTGTACATAAGAAAATTCTACTCGGGAATTCAAAGAAGAATGCAAAAGATTTCAAAACTAGGAATGACTTAAGAACACTTAGAGAGAACTTACACAAAAAGTATTTAGAGAGAGAAAGAAAGAACAAGTAAGGAAGTTTATGAAAAATCCTTAAGTTAAGGCTTCTATTTATAGCCAAAAATCTTATCATTCATTTAATCTAAACCATTCATTTAAAGATCATCTTTTAATCTACACCATCCATTTCAAATATTATATTATCTTTAATCTACACCATTCATTTCATATCACCTAATAATCACCTAACTTTATATTATAAACAAATCAATTTAATTATTCAACAATAATTCACACTTTAATCTACACCATTCATTTCATATCACCTAATAATCACCTAACTTTATATTATAAACAAATCAATTCAATTATTCAACAATAATTCACACTTTAATCTACACCATTCCTTTCATATCACCTAATAATCACCTAACTTTATATTATAAACAAATAACTTTATCAATTCAATTATTATGACTAATTGTTATAAATACAGTATAGTTAGCTCTTAGATATCAAGTCAATAAATTAATGAAATACAACTGTTTAAATAACATCATAATAGAGATAACAATAATGTAAAAGAAAGCATACGTTACCGTGTAATGACAATTATTGATTCAATAATGTGAATTACTGTGCATATGTTACTGTGACAATTATTAGGTTCAATAATTTTAAAAACAGTGCATCAACAATTATTGACTCAATGATATAAAATACAGTGTAATGACAATTATTAAATCAATAATGTAAAATACTGTGTAACAACAATTATTGAATTGATAATATAAAATATTATGCAGTGACAATTATCGATGGAATGATGCGTAACAGTTACAGTGTCAATTATCAGACCAATAATATGAGACACTATGCAATACCGTGTGTTATAGAAAATACCATAAACTACCGTATGCTACTATTCTTTTATCACCGGTATTTTAACAGTTCCGTTGACTATTTTTATTTAAAAAGGTTATTTCTGTCGTTTTCTATATCCGACAAATATTCCGTTGTGGGGTCCACCAATAATTTGTTATTTCGGCGCCGTCAGACCAAACGAATATTCCCCGACAAAGCGAATATTGTCCGACATAATAAAATTTGCACATAACATCCTTAACTTTTAACTTTATCAATTTACCTACTTACTATTTCAGGAAAAAATATATATGAAGAAAAATTAAATTTTATATTTCATAAAATTCGGGGTCTTACACCATGGGCAGCTCAATTGTGCCGATTACTGGCACCGCTTCATTCCCGAACCCATATAATGGAGATTCCTGGCCAACCTCCAGCTTGATTCCCTCCAGGTTCATGCGTTGGTAAGCATGACTGTATAAAACATCAACTGAAGACCCGTTGTCAATCATAATTCTTTTCATATCAACGGGCCCTACTTGGGCAGTTATCACCAATGCCCCTTCATGAGGTTCAACTGAGTCAACTGGATAGTCCTCATCTGAAAATGAAATCACCGACCCCGGATATAGTCGTTCTGTTTTAATCGGCTGCTCTGCTACAGCCATCACCACATCCGAGGTGGATCTTCTGCGTTTTCCCGATGACTTTATGGGTATACCCCCACTTATGACATCAATGACCCGTCTCGGCTGACTCCCACTAGCCTCGTTATGATCGTTCTTTTGGGGCCGAACCCCCTGTGGGACTGTTTTCCCGGCAACAAAATGCTGCAGTCGTCCATGTTGGATATTTTTCTCAATCAATTTCTTTAAATCTGGACATCCTTCAGCATCATGTCCTCTGTTCTGATGGTATTCACAGAACTGATTTTGAAATCCTTCATAACCCCTTTTACTCCGTGGGGGTTCATAAAACTGAGTACCCCTGATTTCATTCAGCACCTGCACCCGATCAGTATTCAGGGGAGTAAATTATTTTTGTCCAAACCTAGGTTGGGCGGGTGGTTTATTCGCCTGATTATTGCCCCTCGGGCCCAACCTATCCATCACATCCGTCTTCCCTTCCTTAGGTTTGTACTGTTCAGATCCCCTCTGATTTTTGGACAAAGTAGTCATGGCCTCCTCAATGGCAATGAAATTCTCGGCTCGTTCATAAGCATCGGCCAGATCCTTCGGTGGTTTGAACATTATATTCTTCATTAGCTTCTTTGATCTGTAGATGTCCAACCCCGTTGTGAAGAAGCCCAACGCCTGGGTCATATCCAGGTTTACTACGGCCCCTGCTGCCTCCCTGAATCTTTGCACGTACTGGCCAAGGGTCTCATCTCCCTTTTGTTTGATTTGCATCAACGATGCAGTCAGCTTACCCCTTCTTTTGTTGCTGCCGAACCGGTTATGGAATTTATCACACAGCTCCTTCCATGAATTAATGCTCCCCGGCGGCAGAGACACAATCCACTGTTTTGCTGCCTTCTTCAGAGTGGTTATGAAAATCTTGCACATCCCTGCATCTGAATGGTTGTAGTACCCCATCACAATCTCATAAGAGTTGGTATGGTCGTAGGGATCTCCAGTGCCATCGAAAGACTCCAATGGTGGCAGCTTCATCTTCGGATCAGCCTTCTCCATATTGATCACAGCTGAGAATGGAGAATTAGTATTGGTGGGCTTTGCTACTGCCTTTACTTCGGCCAGTTGTCGTTCCAATTCTACCATCCTTTTCAGTAAGGGATCATCACTATCATTAGCTTTCTGAATATCAGGTTCAGCCCCTGAATTCCTTCTCGGGCTACGAACTTCCCGATCATCACGGATATAACCCGCACCTCTCCTCGGGCTCCGTATTTCCCGATCATCGGGCACATACCCCGAACCTCTCATCGGGCTCCTGATTTCTCTTTCATCGAGCACATACCCTGAACCTTTCATCGTACTCCGTTTTTCCCGATCATCGGGCACATATCCCGAACCTCTCCTCGGGCTTCGTATTTCCCTATCATTGGGCCCATATCCCGAACCCCTCCTCGGGCTCCTACTTCGGGCATGACGTCTTTGGGGAGATGGTGAACGCCTCCTTCGATCTGAATAAGTGGATCCCCTATCCCTAAAGGGGGTCGGCCCTCCACCTGCTTGCTCCGACTGTGGCTTTGGTGGGCCATAGCTATTTCCAACTCCATATTGTGATGTGGGTGGGTCATTCACTCGTCCCCGAACCTTTCTACTCAGGGGTGTTTGTACTCCAAACCCTTGCACTGTGTTCTGAGGCTCTTCATCTCTTTTCAATTCTGTCAGTAGAACAACCCATCATTCTTGCTGATGTTGAAGAGATAACATAGCCTCCTCTGCCGCTTTAATCCTCTGTCTTTTAATAGACTCCCTTTGCTCATGGAGATCTTCTCCTCCAACCGTGTGTTCCCGAACAGAATCTTGACGAATGGTCCCCCTATCATGTCCCAAACCAGGAGAGTCAAAGGAAGATGAACGCTGACGAACTGAGTTAGAGTGTGATGCCATCGATCCTCCCCTTTGATGGGAGGGACCCAATCTATCCTTCACCGAGCCTCTACCCGTTGGTGTTGACGAACCTGTCCGCTCCACATGATTACTCTGATAATCCATAATCCTGCTAAACTTGCTTCTTACTTCAACTGTGATTTTTCAAACAGAACCGCCCTCCTTCTAGCGCCAATGTTAACGCCAAATTTTGTAGCACCCGTTTAAATCACAAAATAACGAGTGAAATCAAACGCCAAACACAATTAATTCAGAGAAATTACTGTAAAGACACAAGAGATTTACGTGGAAACCCAAATCGGGAAAAAACCACGGGGAAAGAGAATAATTCACTAAAATGATGATGGTGTTTACAGATTTCTCTGGTAGTAAAGAGCTTATATGCTGGAAAATTGGTTCTGTTTTTATAAGTAAGTAATCAGTCGTTCAGTAGTTTTTTTTCTTTCCTGTTGTTTCCCTTTTATATGCCCATGCAGCCATAATTGCCAGCATTAATCAACCAAATAAACGTCTCTCTTTCAAACAACCGTTATTCCCCAAGCAGTCTCTTCATATTCCAAGTAGGCTGACTTTTCTTCTTCCAAACAACCCATCCGTCCAAATGAAGGGTCCAATAGCCAATTCAGTCGGGCCCAGCCCAATGAATTAATAGGGACCAACCAAACAAACCAGTATGGGTCCAAACCCGGGCCCAAACTATCTCAGCCCAACAATATATATATATATATATATATATATATATATATATATATATATATATATATGGGATATAAAAAAAGAAAGAAGATAATCATACATTAATGTTCTATCTTATCGCTTATAATTTTATATTATTTGTCTAAATTTATCAATAACTACTAAGTGAATTCATGCGAGGCACGAGCCTATTTTAATGTTAACATATAATTTTTTGTAAATATTATAGTTTTAAAGTTTTAAATATGCATAATACAAATAAAAATATATAATTGTTTACCTGTTGTACTTGCTTTCTTTTGTTTTATAGAATTATAGTAGACCGTAGAAATTTTATTTTAAAAAGGGTTGGAGAAGACAATTGTGATAAATTGACTAAATATATTTATTTGCATTTTTTATTTCACATCCAAGAAGGTACACAAAGATAAAATAATACTAAAAATATGTTAGAGAGAGAGAAAATATTTTCACTATTATTTTATTTTTATATTTATCTTTAAATATAAAAAAGGATGTGAATATAGATATACTCAAAGAATTTAATTTTCAACACTGGGAAGAACTTCAAAGCATATGTGATATGCCCAATACAAATTTGGACATTTCGCTGTATGCACTAAAGATGGTATTATTAATATAATTTGAGGAGTATATAGGAAATCCCCACTGAAGAAAGATGTTTACAACTAATGTCATGTATCGAAGGATTAACAAATGATGTCCGTGTTAAGAGAAATGGTTCGCCTACCCAAAGAGAATACATGAACATTGTCAACCGTAAAATCTTACATGTGCTACGGGTGCTGAGTTTGATTCTTGGTAGATGGGAAAGAATTAGATGGGTCATAAACTAAATATTTCTTTTAGTTTCTGCATGGAAGAAGCTACCTCCACTCGATCAGAAGCTTCTTAAACTAAATCATTTACTTTTTTAATTAAAGACCGACGCCTTGGGACTAACGTGGCCACATGGAATTTGCTCGAGAATCTACTGATTTAGATAAATATTTAATGTATTCTTGGTTAGAACTTTTAAGGGGTCCAAATGGGTTGAATTTGAATAAGCCGAAAAAAAACCCATATAATTTTGGCAAGAACGACATTATGCAGAATATATGACTCAACTCCTTTTAAGTTTTTTAAATTTTGTAGGTGAAGTAGTTACCAAGATTAATGAAATCAATTACGTCTCTCCTAGAATTGTTTGTATGGAACAAGTTACCCTTATGGGTACTCCCTCTGTTCTTTTTATTAGACCTTTTAAGATCATACACATAAATTAAGAAATTTAATAAATATTTTGTTTAATTAATTAAATTGAGTATAAAATTTTAATATTAATTTTTTAAAATTCATTGAAAAGATGAGTGAGAAATAAATTAGTATTTAATTATATGGGATAACATCAAAAATTAAGTATTTAATTTTTTATTAAAATTTATTAATGACAAATAAAAAATAACAAAATTTTTTTTCTAAAAAGACAAATAAAAAGGAACGAAGGAGCATACGACAAGTACTACCAAAACCAAATTCGATATAATTGTAAATCAAAATCGTTGCTTGACTTGCTTTAAATTGTATTGAGGCAATCTACACTCCCTCCGTTCCTTTTAATTGACGTTTTAGGAAAAAATAATATATATATATATATATATATAATATTTTTTCTAATTGACCAAAATAGTTATAAAATGTCAATATTATCCTTCTAAAATTTATTAAAAAAAAGATAAAATAGGAACAAGTAAGTATTTAATGTAGAGATAATATCAGAAATTAGGTCATTAATGTTTCCTTAAAATTTACAAATGACAATAAAAAATAAATAATGAATTTCACTATCTAAAACGATAAATAAAAAGGAACGAAGGGAGTATTTATTTAGATTAACATTACCATTAAATTTGTAATTTAGTACCAAATAAAATAATGTTTAAGTTATAAAAGAAAAGGCTTTCGAATTATAAAATTTAAAAATAGATTATTTATAAAAATTTAAAAACTCTTTAATTATAAATTAGTTGCAAGTGGGTATTCTTAAGATGAGTATTTGGGTAGTGATACATTAATTGTACAAATGAATTGGTTATTTAATTTTTTTTAATTTGTTAATTTTAATTTATTTTTTATAGTTTTTTTTTAAAACAACATTTTCATAAATTTTATTTATGTTATTTTCATAATTTATCACTGTGTTGATGTGACAGGTAAGCTTAGACCATGATGCGGTTTTGTGCGGTTTAAAGCTTAAACTGTACATGAAACCTTTTAGTTGCAGTTTGACAAATTTAAAACCGCACATGAAACCGTTTGTAATTGGTGCGGTGCGGTTTTAAAACGTGTAATGCGATTTTATTTGATGCAGTTTCGATTCCAAAACCAATTGAACATATGCGTATTGATAAACATTTTTTCTATTACAGAATTATTTCATATAACTCCATAAACCACAATGCTTTGATTCACCTACACATTTTACGCTACAAAACTGTGTGCCCCCTCTAAACTATGTGTCCTGTGCCCCCCTCATGACATGCAGTAGAAGTTGATTAAAAAACAGAGATGCACGATTAATAAAAACTGTGCCCCTCTAAACTTTTTTAAATCCAACTTGATATCTACCCCTCAATTTTTAAGCCTTCAGGATATAACTAGATCATAAAAATTTATGTACTAGCACAAATCCATGGCATAATTAAGGTCCAAAATAGGCATTTGTCAAAAATTGCCTCTGATGTTATTCCTTCTATTCAAGTTGACATCAGATAAACACAACATGAGATATATAATTGCAATTGAACAGAAAGATAATCAAAATGCAATCTTTATCCACTTGTTGAGGAAACATCATGAACATAAAAGAAATCACTGTCACTGCATCTTATCTATCATTTATGAGTTCATACGTGAATGTAGTATTGTAATTTTTGTGTACCTCAAGTAAACAATGTCACAGAATTTGGCAAATAGAAAATCAATTGCAGATGAGACCTTGGATCATCCAATATGACTGAAACCCTAAAATCTATTTTTTTTCTTGAACTTATATTCAATTGAGACCTAAACAAAGAATAATCGAATTTTAACTAGAAATGCCTTATTCTCAACTCAAATATAACCTGAAAATTTTCAAAACAAGAGAAAAGGGTTTCTTTATGATGATACCCATACATATATACACACAAATACATATGTATATACAATCATACATACCAAAAACTCGAAAGGGTGTTTGAATTTGTAATTAATTGGCAAGAGGAACTATCGAACTTGAGCAATCTTTAAGTAATCACTGCAATGTCACAAAATAGACTAATAGAGTTCATGAGTAAGAATTACCTAATAATTAGAAGACTTACGGTTGGGATGTGACGGAGATGCGAATGTCATGGCCAAATTTCCTCCATATCTCCATTCTGTGTCTCGCCTCTCTTACACATATAGGATGAAAATAAGCTCTACAAGTTACGAAACAGGCAACAACACAAAAAGATATGTCAATAGTGCACATTAGACCAAAGGGTGATAATAGAAACCCATATAATTAGAAGAATAAATTGTCACATAATATAATCTATTCTACCACAGCAACACAGTTAAGTTATAACAGATCAGAAGATTATACAGAAACAGGATGAAGAAATACCAAACACAGAGAACACAATGATATATCCTGGTTCACTATATATATCTCCTCGATATATATAGCTCCAGTCCCCAAACTCCTTTCTAAGATTTAAAATTTTTCCACTATAAAAATAGCTCCTTCACTTAAATGAAGAAACATTTACAAATCTAATTTTATCTTGAAACAACTATCCTTTAGTCTTATTCAAGAATGCAGATTCCCTTTTCTAGGGCATCTTGCATTCCTTATTCGGCTGGTCTTAGAATTTGATATATTTTCTCTTCTTTACTCACTTAGAAACCCAACCTATAGCATTTTTAAAATCTTGGTCTTGGAACAAGAATCACTCAATTCCTTACACACTAGAAGAACACTCAACCCTTTTCCTTATGTTATAATAGTTTGTTTATCTGTGAATAAATGCTCTTTTGATTAAGCAGATAGATAATAGTGTAACTTTAGATATGCCAAATATTGTGGGATATAGATAATGTCAGTTTAAGATTTAATTCCTACAAAATGACAGTTAAAACATTTATCACAAATAATATTACAATTATGTATATAGATCAATTTGATATATATAGAACACTTTTATAAGGTAAGATTAATTCTTTAAATAAGGATCAATCTACTACGCTTTGTTAATCAAGTGACTATATATATTTTGGTTATCACTCTCAAGGAGAGAACTATATACTAATCGTCTTTTATACACAAAATGACAATAATTTTCCAACGAGAATTATATGGATAAAATTATCCATTTTTTGAGAAAATATTGTCTTATATCACTTAATTAGAAAATGCTATAGTTCATGGCTTTCAAGTGATACCAATCCTTAAAAGAAAAGTTACTGAATGTTTGATCACTTGTTTTTCATTTTCCAAAAGGACTACATATAAAGTTTAGATTGATATATATAAGCTATTAATTCATGTGTATATAGGTATAATTAATGATGAACAACTTGAATAAAGCATAATCATATAAATAAAACTGTTAGTATTCTATGCTTGATGTGTTTAATATATATATATATATATATATATATATATATATATATATATATCAGTCATGGTAGTAAAAATGTTATTTAAACACAAATAAGAAAGTGATATGTTAGCACAATATATAAAGTAGTGTGTGTGCTAAGATGTATAAAAGAGCAGTATATGAATGTACAACAGTTTATATATATTTTTTACCCTTTTTATCAATTTTTATCCCATTCGGAGCCTAGCTTTTAGAATTTAAGATTGAAAGATAATTGTGGACAATATTTGGCTTTGGCTAGATTCGTAAGTTTGAAATGAATGAGGTATATCAATATATATAGGCAAAGAGAATTTTTAATAAATGGCTAAGATTAATTTGATTCAAAATATTTGATCAAATAGTTTATAGTTCTCCCAGTTTTTCTTTTCTCTTTCCTGTTGATGCGGCCTTCAAAATAGTACATAGAATTTTACTTTCCACGTAGAAGAAGGATTTTGAATAATGTTAAAAAATGTACTTTGCATAATTTCAGATGAAGTGGAAGGAGAGAGAAAATACTTTTGTTTTATCCCGTTGGAAAGAGAGAAAGAAAAAGTGTTTGCCTTCTTTTTGTTCAACTAAAAAATACTTGACTGTTTAAAGCTCATGGAATATGTTAAACTTAGCTTGATTCAAGAATCGTAAAGTTAGGACTTAAAATACTGATTTTGGGTCTTACTTTGGGAGGTCGGCCTCGACTGAGGCTTTGATAATTATTTTATTTTATTTTTAACTTGAACGTTTGCCTTTTGGATGCATAAAAGAGTTTGTAATATAAAATCCTATGGAGAGGATTTTATCCTAGTTTTTCTAAAAGCTTTTAATTCTTTTTTTGTTATCATCAAAATAGTATAATAATTTATATCTTTCACACCAGGTTAATACTCCACTACGATCGACGAGAGGAACTATCGAACTTGAGGTTGAGGAAGAGTCGAAGAAAGTAGAGAAGATAGAACTAGAAGTGTAGAAATAGAACTGTCGAAGTCAAACTGAGGAGTTTAGGGGCTAGGGATCGTTCTGGTATAACGGTATTAGGTGTATATATAAATGGCCAAAACGATGTCATTTTGACCATGTAACTTTAAATAAAAAATCAAAACAACATTGTTTTGGCGATTAATGGTGTGGTGCGATTTGGTCCAAAACCCGAAACCAAATTGCAGATTCGATTTTTTAACTTTTTTAAAATCATCATATACGTTGAAATTGTTGGTTCGGTTATATTAGTGCGGTTGGTTCGATTTCGAGGTCTAAATCGATTTTTTATTCAGCCTTAATGATGGGTCTCGTGTTGTCCCTTGCTTATATATTGAACGACGAAATTAATTTTATAGTCTTCTACTTTATTCTGTTTTGCAAATGAGGCCTCAAACAATATTTTTTACTTTTTTCCTTTTTATATCAAAAGTGTTTTGAAAATATATAAGAATTGTTATTTGCACAAATAAAAATAATAATTTTATAATTTTTTTTCCACATAAATAATAAATGAATTTCACATTGTTACGAGTGGAGACCTCATAATCTAGAATATGTTAAGGCACCGGTGCCCGTCATCTTAAATTAATATTAGCAATGGTTGTAATGGAATTTTTATGTTTAATGTAGGACTGAGAATTGAAGGATAGTACACAAATGGGAGGTTTCCCTAGTGGTGCCGTGAAAATTGATGATCTTCTGATATTTGTGGACTATTATTTTGTCTTCTTTTTCAAAAACATATGAAAGTAATTGATGTTTACGTACTTTGTAAGAATGACAATGGTGATTGATAGGACTAAATTATACAATATTTTTATGCCCTAATACTTAGTTTTTATATTTATTGTGTGGTTAAATGTTTAATTATTTAGCTTATTTTGGTTTTAATAGGTTTTATAGGATTTTAGTTAATTTATGTTAATTTAGGTAATTTTATAGTGTTTTTATATTTCTTTTTATTTATGTGTTTTTATTTATTTTTAGTATTTTAGGAATTTTATTTATTATTATGTGTTTTTAGGATTTTTAGTATTTTTATATTATTTTTATTTATTTTTATATTTTATTTTGTAGGAAAAATAAAACTTGGGGGCAAATCTGAAAAATCTGCAAAAGTCCAATGGCAAAACTGTAATTAACCAGCACTGATGGCAAAAGCGTAAATAAGCAAGAAAAGACGCGGAGGGGCATTTTCGTAATTAACCAGAACAGGCGTCCGCGCAATGCGCGGTAAGCTTAACAGTGCGGAAACAAAACGACGTTATTTGACGTCCGGGAAAGAAACCCTTCGCGCAATGCGCGGCTATGTAAGTTTGGTACGGGCACGTGAATTACACGCGCCAGCAGGAAAAGAAGGAGACAGCTGTTTCCGCGTTGACCGGGTCAACGACGCATAAAGGCTTGTTTGGCTTGCACGAAATTTGTCCAAAACGGAATTATTTCAGATTTTTGCTACTTTTTGCTTCCAAATTGGATTTTAATTCCAACTAGGATTAGGATAATAATTATTTTTCTTTTTCTTTTATTTTTAATTGTAAATCCTATTAGGGTTTGGACAAGTTAGAGGCCTATAAATAGAGGGTCAACCTCTCATTATTAGATAGTAAGTTTTTGGGAGTTCTTTCTCCTAATTTCTTAGAGAGAGTTTTTCAACTAGTAGGTATTATTTTTATTATGTTTGATTAATTTTATTTTTAGTGTCAAAGGGATGTTGAACCTTATTTTTAATTAATGTTTTAATTGAGTTTTATTATATATTCCTTCATGTATGAGATTTATTCTTGATGATCTGTTTTAATTGTTTTATGATATTTATTTGATTAATTTGATTTGGCCAGTTGAATTAATTAAGTTTTTGTCATATGCTAGATTAAGATTTGATATTAAGCAAACGATATTTTATCTGATCATAAGTAGCAGTTAATAATATTTGATTGTGGACAAACTTTTGAATATTATTATGATTATCAAGATGGCAAGTTAAATGGTCCGCGATGTTGAGATTGTTGCTTGGAATAATCTAATTCTCTAATTTTTAATGCAACTGTTATATTAAATCTAGACTGATAGTTCTAGGTTGTATGATAGTTAGAGTCTTTTGTGAGCGATTGCTGCTTAGATTTACAATTTAAGGAGGATTTCGGGTAGCTTGGCGATTGTCGGTTATCTAGGATTATTAATTTCAATTGAAGGAAAATATAATAACAACTTGATTAATTTATTAATTAAAAGAAGGGGATACTGAACTAAGGAACTGCAGTTTGTTTTAATTAATTTTTCTCATATTTATTATTTATTATTTAGTTTTATTTGTTTGTTTGAATTTTAATTAGTTAATTAATAATTCCAAACCCCTCATTTAATTAGATATTTTTGAAAACATTAGATTTATTAAAACAATTCACTCTCTGTGGGTTCGACTCTTACTTTCACTACTACATTAATATTTTTCAAAGTAAGATTTTATTTTTGGTTGCTTGCGACAGCATCCCAAATTTTGGCGCCGTTGCCGGGGAGTGTTTTGCTTTAATTTATTCTTTGTTTTCTTTGTAGTTTATTTTTTTAGTTTATTTATTTATTTTATTTTTTGTTTTTTCATAGTTTAATTGAGTGTACAGGTGAAGTAGAAAATCATGGCTTGGAACCAAAACGATGATTATTTTAATGCGGTAAAAATTTCTTCTCTTCAACAACAAGTTGATGAACTAACTTCTGTTATCTATGCCTGGGCTGCAGGTAGAGGACAACCAATGAAGGCTTGTAGGAATTGTTCCATAGTAGGACATCCAACGGAGTTGTGTCCAATGTTTCGAGAGGAGTCATATGGACAAGTAAATGATGCAAATGGTTTCCTTGGACCGCAAGGGAACTATGATCCCTATTCAAACACGTACTACTCAGAATGGTGGGATCGTCCAAATTTCAGGTGCACCAACCTGTAAGTACACATTGGCCAGATTACCAACAGTTCAATCAGACATATCCCAACGATCAAGAACAGGACCAATCTTCTAATTCCAATTTGTCTTTAGAAAATATGTCTAAACAGTTTATGACTAATGCTTTGCAATTTCAACAGGAAACAAATGAGAATATTCAGCGTATAAGTATTCAAGTGGAACAACTGAAAGTTGCGGTCAGTCAATTGGAGGTGCAAAGTGTTGAAGAATTACCATCTCACACAATGGTGGATTACGATGAGGATGACAATGAAATTGTGTTGAGCAGTGGTAAAGATGAGGGAACTCCAGAAACGACAGACAATGAAAAGAAAAATTTGGAAGAGGCCATTACGCATAGCTTGGGATTGACAAAAGAAGAAGAAGAAATTGAGCCGAAATAAGATTTGAAGAGTGCTACAGATTCATTAAATTCTTTGCCATTGATTTTAAATAAATTTGCAAAACTTTTCATTCCATTACCTGTTACTCAAAATAAATGTTTACCTTTTATTTTGCAGGATTTCCTCCAAGAACAATCATATCATGCAAAGACGAGATGTAATCTACCTATGAGGAATGTTGTGATGGATGGAGTATGCAACATACATGAAATTGGAGTGACGTAGTGGTTCGGCCTGTTGTCGAGCCAATGAAAATAAACAAAGGCGCTGCTTGGGAGGCAACCCAAGAAATCAGATTTGCATTTCTTTTCCTTTTTCTTTTTATAGTTATTTTTGCCTTTTTCTTTGCATTTTACTTTACATTGGGGACAATGTAAATTTTAAGTGTGGGGGAAGGGATTTACGATTTTTGTTATTATTTTTGTTATTTTTAGGTTATATTTTGAAAATTTTAGGAAATTTTAACAATTTTAAAATTTTGAATTTTGTGGGTATATTCACTGCAAACCCTCACGAGACAAAACTCGTCCACTTGGGGTAACTTTGGGGTTTAAAGGCTTGTTGCACGTGCTAAGTGTAACCGTGTTTCCTACGAAAATGTGGTAGTTTTTTATTTTATATTTAGGATGTGTTACTTGAGCAATAAATTAATTAAATTTTAATTTTTAGCCAATGATAAATTTTGATTTTTATTTAATAACTCTTGGAAAAATGATAAAGTTTTGCTTAGTTTGAATTTTTTGACTTTTTATTGATTATTACTTGGTTTGAGATCCTTTAACTTTTTATGCACTTATATCCATTTGTTTGAGCTAGTTTTAATGAAGAGAAAGTTTATATGGTTAAATGTTTAAAAAAGATATTTTTGAACTCTATATCTTATTTGATCATTATTTAAAGTGAAATATAAGACAAAATATAATTTGGAGGAGATGATTTAGGTAATTTTTCTAGGGTTGTTATTGGAAAAAATCTTGTGGTGGGTTGAGATAGAGCGTAAAACGCACTCACTCATAAACACATGAAAAAGCGAGATGGAGCGTAAAACGCACTCGCTTGTGAGATGGAGCATAAAATGCACTCACCGTGAAAAAAATGCACTCACCGTGAAAAAAATGAAAAAAAGAAAGAAAATGGGATGGAGCATAAAATGCACCCATTAAAAGGAAAAAACTGAAAAAAATATTTGAAAGAAAAATTGATAATCCTAGTATGTTTTATTGATTAAAAATCTTTTGATCTTTTGATTTATATTTGTCTGTATTAACTGAAAGTGATGAGAAAAATAAGTATTTTGAGTTTTGTTGATATATATCTTTTATAAGGTAATTAATAACCTAAACTTATCCGAGTTTTGATTAGTTTAATACATTTGGATTCACACACACACAAAAGATCTTGAGTAAAGTAATATTAATAAATATGTTAAAGTTCTAGATTTTTCATGGTTTTGAAACTTTCTTTGAGTTATCATTTAAAAAATATTTGAAGCTAATGTTGAAATTTATATTGATCTGTTGCTCAAGTAAGTTGTTTAGTTATTAGTTTTTATTTTATAGTTTTTATTTTTGTTTTGCCCAAGGACGAGCAAAAGCTAAGTGTGGGGGTATTTGATAGGACTAAACTATACGATATTTTTATGCTCTAATACTTAGTTTTTATATTTATTGTGTGGTTAAATGTTTAATTATTTAGCTTATTTTGGTTTTAATAGGTTTTATAGGATTTTAGTTAATTTATGTTAATTTAGGTAATTTTATAGTGTTTTTATATTTCTTTTTATTTATGTGTTTTTATTTATTTTTAGTATTTTAGGAATTTTATTTATTATTATGTGTTTTTAGGATTTTTAGTATTTTTATATTATTTTTATTTATTTTTATATTTTATTTTGTAGGAAAAATAAAACTTGGGGGCAAATCTGAAAAATCTGCAAAAGTCCGATGGTAAAACTGTAATTAACCAGCACTGATGGCAAAAGCGTAAATAAGCAAGAAAAGACGCGGAGGGGCATTTTCGTAATTAACCAGAACAGGCGTCCGCGCAATGCGCGGTAAGCTTAACAGTGCGGAAACAGAACGACGTCGTTTGACGTCCGGGAAAGAAACCCTTCGCGCAATGCGCGGCTATGTAAGTTTGGTACGAGCGCGTGAATTACACGCGCCAGTAGGAAAAGAAGGAGACAACTGTTTCCGCGTTGACCGGGTCAACGGCGCGTAAAGGCTTGTTTGGCTTGCACGGAATTTGTCCAAAACGGAATTATTTCAGATTTTTGCTACTTTTTGATTCCAAATTGGATTTTAATTCCAACTAGGGTTAGAATAATAATTATTTTTCTTTTTCTTTTATTTTTAATTGTAAATCCTATTAGGGTTTGGACAAGTTAGAGACCTATAAATAGAGGGCCAACCTCTCATTATTAGATAGTAAGTTTTTGGGAGTTCTTTCTCCTAATTTCTTAGAGAGAGTTTTTCAACTAGTAGGTATTATTTTTATTATGTTTGATTAATTTTATTTTTAGTTCCAAAGGGATGTTGAACCTTATTTTTAATTAATGTTTTAATTGAGTTTTATTATATATTCCTTCATGCATGAGATTTATTCTTGATGATCTGTTTTAATTGTTTTATGATATTTATTTGATTAATTTGATTTGGCCAGTTGAATTAATTAAGTTTTTGTCATATGCTAGATTAAGATTTGATATTAAGCAAACGATATTTTATCTGATCATAAGTAGCAGTTAATAATATTTGATTGTGGACAAACTTTTGATATTATTATGATTATCAAGATGGCAAGTTAAATGGTCCGCGATGTTGAGATTGTTGCTTGGAATAATCTAATTCTCTAATTTTTAATGCAACTGTTATATTAAATCTAGACTGATAGTTCTAGGTTGTATGATAGTTAGAGTCTTTTGTGAGCGATTGCTGCATTAGATTTACAATTTAAGGAGGATTTCGGGTAGCTTTGCGATTGTCGGTTATCTAGGATTATTAATTTCAATTGAAGGAAAATATAATAACAACTTGATTAATTTATTAATTAAAAGAAGGGGATACTGAACTAAGGAACTGCAGTTTGTTTTAATTAATTTTTCTCATATTTATTATTTATTATTTAGTTTTATTTGTTTGTTTGAATTTTAATTAGTTAATTAATAATTCCAAACCCCTCATTTAATTAGATATTTTTGAAAACATTAGATTTATTAAAACAATTCACTCTCTGTGGGTTCGACTCTTACTTTCACTACTACATTAATATTTTTCAAAGTAAGATTTTATTTTTGGTTGCTTGTGACAGCATACCAGTGATATTAATGTTGGAGTGAGCTTTGATACCTAAATTTGACAAAAAAAAGAAGGTAATAAGTCTAAATACACTAAATTAGAATATTATATAAATCTCAATCATTAAAAAATAGAATTTGATATAAAAATTAATACTAAACTTTATTTTTTAATAATTGAGATCCAATGTAGTGTTCTAATATAGTGCATGTAGTATCATCCAAAAAAAGCCTTTTGTTCTATGTAGGCTTTTGAGTGATTTAATAGTGTAAAACACTTTGGTACATTAATTAAGAGATTATCAGGTATAAAATATTTTGGTACATTAATTAAGAGATTATCAGGTATAAAATACTTTGGTACGTTTAATTAAGAGATTGTTAAGTATAAAATACTTTGATACTTAAATTTGACAGGAAAAACCTTTTTTACTTTCTATTTAAAAAAATTTCATTCCCCTTTCTCATTCTAAATTTATCAGTAAGAAAACAATATTTTTGGATAAATGTAAGTCAAAATATAAATATACAGCCAAAGCATACTCATGTGATTGAAATTACTTATGTTAATAGTGTATTTTTCACAAGTTTTTATTTATTTTATTAGTGTATTTACTTAGAACCAACTATGATTAAAATTAAATTTATTTTTATTAAATTAATTATGCCACTTTGATGCTGTATATTAATTTATACTCTTTTAAATGAGGAGTTTTAGAAAATGTTAAAAAAATAAAAAAAATTGCAACTCATTCAGCAGTTTAATCCGAAAGGAGGGAGAGATGGGGAGGAAGAAGGAAGTGGTGTTTGATGAAGGAGCCCCGAATTTTGATTCGGAGAACCCGTACAAGGACCCGGTGGCGATGCTGGAGATGAAGGAGCACCTTGTGAGAGAGAAATGGATCGATATAGAGACGACCAAGATTCTCCAGGAGAAGCTCTGGTGGTGCTACTGGATCGAAGGCGTTAACCACCTCCAGAAGTGCCGCCATCTTGTTCAGTACTATCTCGATTCTACTCGCGGTGTCGGTTGGGGTAAAGATGGCTGCCATCTCGATCTCCACGGTCCGCCCCTTTTCTCTCTCAATATTTAAATTATGTGTCTATATCTGTATCTTACTCTAGTTTTTCTATGTTTGAATTTTCTAGGTCCTAAGGTTGCAGTGGAATAATTGATTGTTGGAGTTGATTTCCTATTTTTGTATCTAGGTTTTAAATTGATTGGCTTCATTTGTTTCAATTGATTTTAATTGGGTTTTCATTAATTGGCTTATTTTTTTTCAATTGATGTTAAGTGTGATGTGACTATGATGATTAATCCATAGATGAACAAAAAGAGGTTCAATTTGAAAGTCTTATGTTTTATATAAACATTTAACTTTGATATAATTAATTGTTGAAGGTTAGGACTTAATAAAAAACCTGTATAACATTGAAAGAATGATTTGACTACCTATCCACAATAATGCAATGCAGGGTACTATACGAGTATGACAAGAGCTGTGTACTTTAATACTTCTCACGTTTATCAACTGTAGAAGACTTAAATACCCATTTTGAAAGTCTTATCTTTTAACTAAAAGATTTAAACTTGATATATTCAACTGCCTAACACTATTTATTTAATGAAAAATTTGATTTGGTGTATTGAGTTTTAGTTGGAATCTCATTTTTGGGTGCATGAGAGATGAGAATGTGGGTTCTTAATTGTAGGGAATTACTAATAGTTGTAACTAGATGGTTCTAGAGAACTTTGGTTTAAAAACTGCTTTACAGGGTACTATTGGGACCCGTTTGAGAATGACTTTTTTTTGTTTTTTTTTTTTAAGTTAAAGTTAAATTTTTTGTAGATTTATAAGTTAAAATTTTAGTAGATTTATAAGTAAAAGTGTTCGACATCATTTTTACTTATAAGTCGGGAATTATAAGTAATAGTTGTGGATGCGTTCGGGTAATAATGACTTATAAGTTAAGTAAAATATAAAGATTACTAAAATGTCCTTTAGTAAGAAGAAGATTAAAAAAACAAATGAGGGCATTATTGTCATTTTTTTAAGTTCCAAAAACCTACTTATTTTTTTTGACTTTTTTTTTTGACTTATAAGTAAAAAAAAAGCAGCAAACGAAGTGATACTGAATATCAATATGCTTTGACCGTGAGTGAAATGTAGGATTATTCGCTAAGTGAATAGCACTCTGACTATCACACTTTAAATTCACTGCCTTCTGCTTAAAACCAAGCTCGACACACAATTTGCGAATCCATATTGCTTCCTTACTTGCATGAGTAAACGCCATGTATTCTGCCTCAGTAGACGAAAGAGCAACAACACTCTGCTTCTTGCTCATCCAACTCACAGGACCACCAAACAAGTTGAATACATAACCACTTGTTGATTTCCTGCTATCAACATCTCCACCCCAATCAGCATCTACCGACCCTACCACCTCAAATTTCATTTCATCTCTCTTACCCCCAAAATGCAATGAAAAATTAGAAGTACCATAAAGATACTTGAAAACTCTTTTGATGGCGGTCCAATGCTCCTTCCCGGGATTAGACATGTACCTGCTCAATACTCCCACTGCTTGAGCAATATCTGGCCTTGTACAAACCATTGCATACATCAAGCTTCCAACTGCGCTTGCATATGGAATGTTTGCCATATCTTCTTTTTCCTCATTGGTCTTAGGATACTGGTCTGTTGACAACTTTGTTCCTGTAGCCATAGGAGTTCCAACCGGTTTGCAATCCATCATGTTGAATTTCTTCAACACCCCTTCAATGTATTTCTTTTTCCCTAAAACCAATTTCCGATTCATACGATCCCTGTGTATATGCATACCCAAGATGAAGTTTGCTGGCCCAAGATCCTTCATATCAAACTGTTGTGCCAACAACCCTTTCACAGACTTAATCATTTTCTTGTTATTTCCAATTAATAACATATCATCAACATACAGGATTAAAATAACAAAATTGTCACCCAACCTTTTCACATAAACGCAATGATCAGCCTGACACCACGTGAATCCAAGCTGTAAGACGTAAGAATCAAACTTTTGATACCACATTCTAGGAGATTGCTTAAGCCCATACAAAGACTTCTTCAATTTGCATACCAAATCCTCTTTGCCTTTGCTCTCAAAACCATCTGGTTGCTTTATGTAAATCTCCTCCTCCAAGTCACCATGAAGAAACGCTGTTTTGACGTCTAATTGTTCCACCTCTAGATCATAAACAGCTGCTGTAGATAAAACTGTCCGGATGGATGTCAACTTTGTTACTGGAGAAAATATCTCATCATAGTCAATTCCCTCTATTTGAGAATAACCTTTTGCCACCAGCCGTGCTTTGTACTTTTCTATCTTTCCATCCGCATTTGTCTTCTTTTTGTACACCCATTTGCACCCAATTACCTTTCGATCCTTAGGCAATTTAACAAGACTCCATGTTTGATTCTTATCAAGTGACTGTATTTCCTCATTCATAGCAAACTCCCACTGATTCGACTCCCCCGAGGCCCTCGCCTCCTTAACTGTGCGTGGTTCATCATTAATGACATGTAAAGCATGATATGCACTAAGTGAATACTTGCTAGGTCGTCTTCGAACCCGTGTAGACCTCCTCAATGTAGGTTCAGCTTCTTCCTCAGCCTCAGCCTCAATCTCAGCCTCTTCTTCAATATCATAATCATCACCATCTTCCTCATCATGTTCGGCCTGAACTGGTTCATCATCTGTAAAATCTGTAGCCAATTGTGAATTTTCAGTCTCTACCGGCTTTCCCATGCTCGCATCAATCTGCACACGATCAGGTTCTTCAAAAGACTTATCCACAACTGGCTCATTCAGTATTTCTCTAAAGACGACATCTCTGCTGTATACAACTGTCCTTGTATCTGGATTCCATAACTTGTACCCCTTGACACCTTCCTTATAGCCAATGAACTTGCACTTCTCAGACTTGAAGTCAAGCTTGTTCCTTTTCTCCTTTGGCACATGCATATATGCATCACAGCCAAACACTCGAACATGAGACATACTGGGCTTCCTTCCGAATAGTACCTTAAAAGGAGTTTGATCCTTTAATTCAGATGTAGGTGTCTGGTTCTTCAAGTAACATGTTGTAGCAACTGCCTCAGCCCAAAATTCAGGCTCCAAGCCTGCCCAACTCCGCATACACCTCGCTTTCTCCATAAGCGTCCGATTTAATCTCTCAGCCATGCCATTTTGTTGAGGTGTCATCCGAATTGTATTCTGTCTGGCAATCCCTTGTTCAGTACAAAATTAATCAACTGGAAAATACTCTATACCATTATCAATTCGAAGAACCTTTATCTTCCTATTGAATTGATTCTTAACCAGTGCCTTAAATTCTCGGAATTTGTTAAGTGCTTCAGATTTTCTTCTAATAAAATAGACCCAAGCATACCTTGAAAAATCATCTACAAAAGAAATATCGTACCTTGATTTTCCAAGAGATTCTTCAGGAGTTTCCCTAAACAAATCGTTGTGTATCAAATCCAGCACTCCAATTGCTCTAGTGGCAGTTGATTTAAACTTAACTCTATTTTGCTTTCCGTACAAACAATGCTCATAAAATCCAAATCCCATGGAGCAATTAGGAACCCCTTCCACCAGCTGTTTTGATGCTATAGTGGTTAGTCCCCTCTCACTAATATGCCCCAATCGTTGATGCCACAACATGGACGAACTGTTCTCAACACTCTCTTCCTTCTCAGAAACAAAAGAACCACCACACTGCCCCTTTATGATACTTCCCAGCGCTTGTATAAAGTACCACATCTTGTTCCACGTGCAATTACTATCGAGCCACGAGTCATCTTACATGATTCCTTACCACAACTGAAGTTAACTCCTCCATCTGTCATCGAGCTAACAGATATCAAATTCCTGCTAAGATCAGGAATATGCATAACCTCTGGAAATGTCTTGACAGTACCATCATGCATTCTGAGTTTTACCTTCCCACAACCAATAATTTTCACTGACGTGTCATTACCCATCATGACACTACCTCCGCTGAAAGTTTCATACTAACAGAACCAATCCCTGTGAGGTGTCATATGATACGAAGCTCCTGTATCAATAAACCAGACATAATCATCCGTTTGGGCTACGCAAGCTGCTGCTATGTACAAATCTCCAGTGGTTTCATCCTTATTACCTGAATCATCTTTCTCATTCATAGGTTTATCACCCTTGTTCTTGCAGTCCTTCTTTATATGCCCAAAATTATTACACTTCCAACATTTAATTTTTGACCTATCTGTACTCTTAGATCTCCCTCTCGACTGTGACTTGTTTCCAGACCTCTTTGAATTCCTATCTTGATTTCTCCCTCTGACAAATAGAGCCTCCTTGGTTGAACTTTTCATACTCTGTCGTCGCATATCTTCTGACAATAAAGCTGAAACAACCCCCTCAAAAGATAATTCTGTAGTACCACTACCAATCGCAATAATCAGATTATCCCACGAATCAGGCAATGAACAAAGTAAAGTAATAGCTTTATCATCATCACTGATATCACAACTAATTGATGATAATTGACTAATCAAGGTGTTAAATTCATGTAGGTGTGCAGAAAACGAACTTCCATCATCCATCCGAAGTTTATATAGTTTCTTTCTAAGAAATAGTTTATTAACTAAGGACTTACTTTGATATAGGGATTCCAATTTTGTCCAAAGATCCTTCGCAATCTTCTCGCCAGAAACATTGACTAAGACGTTATCAACAAGACATAGTCGAATTAGGCAACGAGCCTTCTGATCCAACTTCTCCCATGTAGCGATTTTCTCCTTAAACTCCGTTTCAGTCGAAGACGTCCCCTTCTTCTAAGCGGTAACAGTTAGCTTTGGATCTTCAATTACTGTCCAGAAATCCCTATCCACGAGCAGATCCTCCATCTTCAATTTCTAGAGTTCAAAACTCTTCCCGTTGAACTTATCAATCTCGATTCGTGATGACATATTCGACATCTTAAATTTGCAAATCCTAGATCCCTCAAACCGAAGCTCTGATACCAAGTGTTAGAATTTAAGATGAAGAACGGAAAAGTAAGAACACGTGATATACCCAGGTTCACCAATTTGGCTAGTCCTGCTTGTCTGATGTATTCAATAGATGTCTCACACGCTCTACAATAATTCACGCACCAAACAAATTATTTTTATAGCAACTAGAAAACCCTAGCTGCTATAATATGGGCTCAAGCCCAATACATTAGTAAACCAAAGACTGAACCACTAATAAAACCCCAATCCTAATTACACCATTGCGAGACCCCCGACCACCCTGTCGTAATGGCCATTAGTCGAACCCGCAGAAGTATGAGCCAATCCCAACATATAGGTTATGTAACTTGCCCTATTACTACTAGGACCTCAGCTGCAATTTAGTATGACTCTTGTACTAGTCATCATATTAGTTTAGACTGCCTAAAAACCCATACAACATCCTAATAAGAACCATGTACATATAAGTTATAAGTCTTATCATGCAAAATGATTCGTGCTTATTCCACTCAGCTCTTGTATTTGAAATGTAGCATGGGACCTCTGGAAAAAAACAAGGGAGGTTTAGTTTTAATTATTTATCTAGGTTTAAAATCCCAAAGCACCAATTAGTCAACAAACCACCATAACACCTTCACAACTGCTGCTACCACCATTATAGATGGTGACTATCTTCTTCATATTAATGCATGTTGTCTCTACATACACATATACACTTTCTACTTATAAATCACTATACTTGGATGCTTCTTGGATTGGTGTTTGGTTCTTAAAAATTGATTGCATTAGTTTCTTGAAGTCACCATTAATCTATTTGTCGCTAAATTAGTTAAGATGGTAGGAAAGTTGGCAAAACCATTAACAAAATCTATAGTAAGGCTAGTAGCCATGATATTGATAATATATAGTATTGAGATATCAGTTGCTATTGATCAAACATCTTGCAAGGTGTTAAATCTATCTTTTGATTGAGATCAATAGATCCTAGTGTTTAGTAGAGCCTAAACCTTAACTATTTTTTATGTTTCTATGGCATATTATTGTGTTGTTTGCATCAATTGGTATTAGAGTTTAACCTATATATATATATATATGTAGACACCCAAAATTTGCACTTGTGTACTGACCTTGACAGGAAGGCAAAATCGTCATTCGACCCAACATACGAACATGAAAGGTGGACCCCAACCCAAAGTCACCACGATGGCTTACGATCAAAGTTGTCAAATGAACAATGAGCGTCAAGTCATTTGAGGCAAGATATGCAGTTGATCCAGACGAAACCCGATTCGGTCGCCAAAGACGGCAAATGACCACTACGCTTGCGACAGTCGGAGGGGGTCTCGCTCTTTGGAAGCCAGACACCAAAGATATTTATACATCAGGTGACAGCCTTCCAAAATAAAACAGCAGAAATTGACGATTCAAGACTGCGTGACACAAAAATTGAGAAAAGTAAGCTGGGTAGCCACAGGTGCACCTGCGGCCACCGACAAGCGTGACACTTGCACGGCTCGAGGAGACAACCCGGCAGCCGAGGATTCGGTGCGGGCGGCCACAGCAGGCAACCACAGATGCACCTACGGCCAGCCGCAAATACATCTGCGGCTGACTTCAGTCACCTATACAACGCCATTTTTGATCTGCAGAAGCATATGAAGAAATATTTTCCTAAATCTAAGAGAGAGAAAGGCGAGGGAGACGAGTTTAGGCTCGGGTTTTGCTTAGATTATTGTGAGATTTGTGTTTTCTTGTCCAAATAGTCAAGTATTCTCGTATCCTTGCCCGATAGTGAAATATAAAGCGTCCGTTGGTGTATTGCAAGGTGAAAAAGGGTGTTTCGGTTGATATTTTTGTTTATATTGTTATTATAATATTGTGTTTTGGATTGCTTGATGTAGTATGTTGCTGTATTGTTGTCAATCCGTGGATTAAGGATTATTAGCGAGGGTTCCGTCGGAACGTAATTTCCTCCTAATGTCTCGATGATATCCGCACGGTGATATGTAGTTCGTTGTGTTAACGGGTAGTTTGTTGTGTTGGGATTGTGATTTTTGATTCGTGTAGCATAGTATCAAGTTTAGTACTGTTTATCTTGCTCTAGTATGGTTGTGCAGTGATTTGGGTGGTTGTGAGCCTAGGGAGGAGATCCTCGTGATCAAAATCCTGATGATGGACAACTTTTGGTGTATGTAATCATTGCAAGGGTCCATTTTGTAAATATGTAAATATTGGGCCTTAAAGCGATATCGAACCGAAATCGGGTTAAGGCCCCGTAATAGTAAAATATGTGATTGTGGGTGCCTGGGGTTATTTAGACGGCTCACATGCCCATGGATAGCCCCGACATGCTTGAATGCTTGTTTTTGATTCACGACACAAAAAACGATTTCCCAAAAATAAGGCAAACGATGAAAATTTTCTAAAAATGATTAAATTAGGATATTAGATTCACGAGGTTTAAAAATTAAGAGTTTTGGCGAACTTCGATCATTGTTTAACGAAAAGGCTCCATTTGGTTTTGAAATGTCATAAAAGATGTTTTCGTAAAAACTAGATAACGTTTTCATTAAACTTTGTGCATAGGGTTAAAAAGTTATAGAAGTTGCCTTCATTTTATTTTAATTTACTGTTAGAAGGCAATGTATAGTCTCGATTCCTATTTGACAAAAATTTAAAAACTATTGTTTTCTAAAAATGACATCTAATAAAAAAACCTCATCGTTTTTGAAATTAAAATCAATCTTTATTATAAAAAAACGAAGTCTTGTCATTTGGGTCAAAAGACGTCTAAACGCTTTCCGACAAAACACGTTTTCCATAAGAAGTCAAAGCGATTTTCACGCAAAATTCACCACAACCATCACCTAGGCACGCACGCACACACACGCAACTAACACATTTTTAGGATTTTGAAAGGATAGGAAAACATCGAGATTGCGATAACCGTGTTTTCACGGAAGTCGGGGGGTGCCTAACACCTCCCCCTCACTTAAATAAGCCCCCGAACTCTATGAATCTCGGTTCACAGACCAATTAATTCGGAGTCACATATGAGCCAGCGATTACAAAAACAAAATTCGGATGAGTTGGTACATCCATTTTCAAATATACCAACTGGCGACTCTGGTCAATTGACTCATTAAGAAATCGACCTTTTGAAACCCCGTCGACACTAAGCCGACCCTTTTCAAAAAAATCACATCTTAATCTAAGGGCTAAAATTGGAAAAGACTTTTAATATTTGGATTTTTAATATTAAAAAACGAAACGACTAAAATCCCGGTGTCGACAATATATATATACAGTCCTCTTCTCCAGCGAATCTTAAAAAGCGAACCAAAGACGAACTGTTGTCTTTGGTATCTATTGCGACGGTTCGACTCGTTGCCATAGCCATGCACTCTATGACGACGGGTCGAACCGTCGCCATAGATACCAAAGGCAACGATTCGTCTTTAATTCGCTTTTGAAATTTTATATATATATATATATATATTAGTTGTTCATTGGGGAAAAAGGTCACTATTTAGGCCGTCGTTCATTGCTAGAGTATGAGCATTGGTCATCGGCCTACCTCACAATCTTTCATAGTTACTTCTGTTTTTAGTGTGTGCGCAAGGTACAAAATAAACTGAAAAGGTAAACCCCACTAATAACGGATTCAACAGTCCTAGATTTTATTATAGTTAAGTACAAGTTTATTGAATGTTTGGAGATTTAGGTATTTTATAGTGATTAAAGTATTTTAATACTCTCTCCGTCCTGTAAAGACCAACTTAGATTGAATTTTGAAGTTAAATTGACCAATTTTAAAATAAAAATTTATCCCATTTTTTTTTTAAATATAAGTAAAGAAATTATAACCACAAGAAAATATATTTAATTTACGACAACATCCAATTTTTGGAAGTTCAAAAATATAAATAATGGTGCTTAATTATCAATTATAAAATTGATCAATTTGACTATTAAAATCAAACTAAACCAATTTTTGCAGGACAGAGGGAGTGTTTATTTATATTCTTTTATTCTTATAGTATTTGTATTGTTCCTTAAGTAAAATTCTAGTTTGTTCTTTTTAAATGATTATGTAATCCTCGTATGTTAGACTATTGATATTGAGAATTATAAAACTGAGATAACAGTTACGATCGATCAAACATCCTTTGTGGTGACAATTTTTTGTTCGTTGTGATCAAGAGATCCTAGTGTTTAAGTCTGGAGCCTAAACTCTTGTTATCCTAGTTCGATCAAGAGATCCTATTGTTTATAAATATTGAAGGATTATAAGGCATAGGGAGTTACTTGCCTATTGTGGAAACAATATGGGGCTAGCTAGAATATGTTTAGACAAATGGGAAATTAGTGTACACGTGGTTGTATCTCCCTCTTTCTGTCTAAATTGATGATATTAATTAGACTAGGGAGAACTGAAGAATTCCATTTGTATAATTTTATCTGGGAGCTGGAGATGTATTATATCTTGATTGAATTTTCTTGATATTGCCATGTTTCTCACATTTTCCATGGAATTAGTTTTACAAAATTGCAATCTAACTAATGTGTATGACATTTGTTTTTGAAGTTATTCATCCTAGATATTGAGTTAATTCTTGTGTTTATAGTGGTCAGAATCTTACGATACGCGATACGTATATTACGATACGATACGGAGACAATTTGATACTTATCGCAAGATGAATCTACAATGATACCATATCTTACTATTCAATTACAATTTAATTACGATTCGATACGATTTTTACGATACAATACAATGCACGATACTTTTTAAAATAACAAACTTGAAAAAGTTTTCATGTAAATCGAAAAAACTAAAAACAAAACTTATAAGTCTGTTAACATTTTAACTGAAGATGCTTTGTAGAAAAACCGTATTTTATATCGCTTCATAAGTCTTTAATCACTTCTTAGAATATTATATCTAATTAAAAATGTCACTCTATTTTTTCTCTGTCACTTTCTATAAGCAGATATATAAATCTCTATTTTTTAATTTGAATTATTCTATTTTGTTTTATAGATTAAAGATGAATTTGAATTTTTATTTTTTATTGTTACTCTATCAAGATTACTGAAATAATATCTAATAAATCAATTTAAAATATTTTGGTTACTGTTTAACTTTAACATTTATTTTTAATCTATAATAATATTTACTTGACTACTTTTATATATAGTCAAGTTTGTGTTTTATATGTTTAAATATATATTACTAAATTTTTTATTTTGTTTTCGTATTTTACGATACGATACACGATACAAAAATTTTCGATATATGATACGATTTACGATATGACAATTATGCTTGTGTCATTATTAGAGTAGCGTCGGATGAGTAGGTGTGCGTGACAGGTTATGTAATCTGTGGTGGTGTTTTGCTGATTATTTTAGGCTTAGCTTATCTTGCGATAAATTGGAATGTTTGAGGAGAAACGCGTTAATTGAGGTGAACTTTTGTAGCTGGCTTAAACTCCTTGACAAAACTCCTTTGACAAAATGTCAAACTCTAAAATCTAGATGCCACCCCCCTCCCCCTCCCCTTCCCCTTCCCAAAAAATAAATAAATAAAAAAGAAGAAGAAAAAGCGAGTTCCTCTATCGTATGGATATTAGATATATTACATCAGGACAATGATATAAATACTTCTTCTTACAGGTGTTATTAACCTTGGCAACAACTTAAATGTATAAAGGCCAGGACAGACATTGCGATAGGTAATTGATTACTTTGGTTGCATTGCTATTAAGGTCTTCTGCTTTTTCTTTTTTTTTTTTGGAAAACTGCCATCAACTGTATTTTCTTCGTTCATGTTCTTGAGTGCAAATATTGCTGACTTGGACTTTCGTCGTTGCTTATTTGGCTTGTTCAATTTATAAGAAGAGATGATTAAAGCAATGGATGTGTGATTATCAGATAATGAATAAGTGTTTCTCCTGACATATTTGCTTCTCTCTCTCTCTCTCTCTCTCTCTCTCTCTCTCTATGGTAGTAAGTGGAGTTTTATTTTAAGAGTAAAATACAAAAGTGAACCCTATACTATAAGAATATTTAGATATTGCGCCCATTTTTTTTTTGGTCAATGCAAAACGAATTCTTTACTATATGAAAATTTAGATTGTGAACCCTACTGTGCCATGTGGTGTAGACTTGCACATACGACATGTGAACATATCAATTTAATACCTTTGGGCTAAAAAAATCCCTCCTCCCAATATTTGAACCTACAGTGTCATGCTCCCAACACTAGTAAAATATTTAGCTGCCAACTAAGTTAAGAATATTAATGTTATCATTAAGAAAGTTATTACTAAAATTAGTAATATTACTACAAGTTATTAGTTATTAGTAAATATTATTAATGAGTTGTTAGTATTTACTTAACATGAATTCTCTTTAACATGATATTACTTACTTAGCTAAATGTTTAGAATATAGTATCTTAATAACATTACTTATTAGATATTAGTATATATTAATGTTAAAGATATATAAAATAAAAAATTAAGCTCATTTAATTTTTATTTTACTTATTATTTTTAAATAAAAAATAATAAATGTAATGTATGCTATCTTAGGATTTTCTTCTTTAATTTTTTTATTATTCTATTATTAGTTGTATATCCCCAACTTCACAAGGGTAATTTAAAGCAAAAAATACTTGAATACATAAAGTACTTATTATTAGTATTAAAAAATTTGCAGTCACAAGATTACTTTATTTATTTATTAATTATAATTATTGTTTTATTACTATTATCATCATTATTATATAATTACTGTTATTAGCATACATTACATTTATTATTTTTTCTTTAAAAATAATAAGTAAAATAAAAATAAAATAAGCTTTATTCTTTATTTTTTTAACATTAATATATATTAATATCTAATAAGTAATGTTATTAAGATAATATATTCTAAGTATTTAATTAAGTAAGTACCGTCATGTTGAAGAGAGTTACTATTAAATAATTACTAACAATTTATTAATAACTAATAACTTGTAGTAATATTACTAATTTTAGTAATAACTTTTTTAATGATAACATTAATATCCTCAATTTAATTGGCAGCTAAATTTTTTATTAGTGTTGGGAGCATGAGACTGCATGTTCAAATATTGGGAGGAGAGATTTTTTAGCCCAAATGTGTTAAATTGACATGTTAACATGCCATATGTGCAAGTCAACGTCACATGGCACAATATGGTTCATAATCCAAATTTTCATATAATAAAGGGTTCGTTTTGAATTGAAAAAAAAAAAAAAAAAAAAAAAAAAAAGGCGCAATATCCAAATACCCTTATACTACATGTGCCACTTTTGCATTTTACTCGTTCGTTTAATATATGGCGTAGCAGGAAGTTGTTTAGTTTAAGTACCAACACAAACATGAGAATTAGATAACGTTTTAGTAGCGATGAAGGAATAAAACTTGACAAAATCTTGAATTAACAAGAAAAATAGAGAATTCTCCAATTGAAATAATAAATGTATTATTATGAATTGATTACATAAGAAGTCTTTAGACAATCTATATTTGTAGCCCTATGTACTTTCTTATATCTACTATGAGAAAAATAATAACTTTCATAATCTACTTTGAAAATGATAATAAAATTATTAATTAACTTTTCTGCGATTATTCAAAAAAGAGAAATAATTAAATCCTAAAACTACTGAAATTTTCTAAATAAGAAATAAATAATATCAAATAAACTAAAATTTCATAAATTATAAAATACAAGAAAATTTTAATATTCATTGATATTTTTCGCCTCATTATTCTCCCGTTCTTAGAAAAAATTCGTCCTTGAATTTAAAGTAAGCAAGTATCAAGTATATCAAAAATGAATCTTCAATTTGCGTGAGATTAAAATTTCTCGTCTTTTCTTCTCAAATGATAATCCTGAAAATAAGTGAGAAAATATTAATATCTTCCAATTTACCTACAAGATGGAAATTTTGTAGAACAACAAAATTAATAATTGCAATGTCCTCAAACACTGAAATATTTCATTGACCATTTTTGTTTGTTGTAGTATCCCTATACTTAGACATCACAAAATTTTCTTTGCTCGTCTCGATAATAAGCGGCTCTTCAAGAATTTAAAAATTTTCAACAATACTAGTTTCAATCTCAATTTGGTTTTGCTCTAAAACAAAACTCTTATACTTTTTAACCGTTATAACCTCTATAATAGTAATAAATACGTCAAACTCAGAACTTGACTTTTTAATACTTACTTGATCATTAATTATCACATTTGCTTTAGATTCTTCGTGCGAGTGTTTAAAAATTATAGGCGTATCAATATCATTCTCACGTTCACTAACTGGAATCTTGGACTTTGACTATTATTTGTGGTCACCGAATGGATATTTTTTTAGACTAGCGAACTTGTAAGATGATTGAAAGTTTTGGTACATGTAACATGACACCTATGTAACATATATAATCATCATATGGCTGAATATACAACTCCTCATAGTGACTAAAAAGATAACTCTTAGGATAATGTACCAATAACTCTTTGGATAAAATCTCTGAAATAACAAAATTTTCATCTTTGACCAACGAAATTTTTTACTCCATTGTTGACACATTCTTTCATATTGAATACTTTTTCATTATCTTGCAGCAGTTTCAACAAATAAATAAGATACTATCTTAACTTTATCTTTTTTAAGAATTTCAAAATAATAAAAATAATTTTGAACATCAAATAGCCAATGAATAAAATCATCTTCATCATATGTACGGGTATTAGTAAAATAAAACATATCATCATAGCTACGAATCCTTTCATCCATCTCAAAAACTCACAATTTAACCAAACAAAATTTTTAAGTGCTAAATTGTAATTTCTAAAAAAGCAAGGGGTTCGATTAAATTAGTTCCCTCTTCAAGACAAATCGTGCGGATATTATCAAAGGTGGACTTCCCTCTTCAACAAAAGGCAGTATAGCGGTGGTTTGTGACGTTGATTATGCAAAAACTCCAAAATTGCCATGGGGTTGTGTTCGATCTACTCTATTGGCTATACTTTTCAAGTGTACAAATCTGGGCACTGAATACCAACTGACGCAGTTAAAACTCGGTTAGTTTAACGTACTAATACAAACGTGAAGATTAAATAATATTTTAATGCCAATGAGAATAAAATTTGATAAAATCTTGAATTAACAAGAAAAATAGAGAATTTTCCTAGACTACGTTTGTTTGCAAAAAAGTACTTATGATTGGACTATTTCTATTAATTTAACACTACTTCCAATTATTTTATTTCATGATAGGAGATTAATAGTCCTTTAAATAGTCTTATGGACTATTTTTTTTTTATTATCATTCTTAAGGCTATTTATGAGGGATTATATAATCCCATGAAAAATATGGGATTAATAATCCCTCTCATTTTAAACTATTAAATGACTTTATGGGACTAATATTCCAATACTTAGGGACTAATAATCTCCCGTCAAAAGATTAAATAATACAAAATAGTATTAAATTAAGATAAATAGTCTAATTTCAAGTATATTTTTTATAAACAAACATAGCCTTAGAAAAATAATAAAACGTATTATTATGAATTGAATGAGTTGATTACATAAGAAGTCTTGAGACAACCAATATTTGTTAGAATTAGGTACTTTTTTTACATTTACTATTAGAAGGATAATAACTAATTTTCCTAATGTACCTTAAAATGGATAATAAAACTACTAATTAACTTTCTTACGACTAATTAGAAAAGAAAAATAATTAAATCCTAAATTACTAATTTTTTCTAAATAAAAAAATAAAAATACATTAAATAAACTAAAACTCCATAAATTATAAAATACATGAAAATCCTAATCTCAATTGATATTTTCTACCCCATCAATGTATCAATCCCATGGTTTATGCTACAATCGCACATACAAGTGTCTGGAAACAGATGAAAACGAATCACTATAATCTTTGAATTGGAAGCGTCACCATGCGTAATGTTTATGCCATATAATTACACCATTTTATTTCTTTTGTATTTACTTTATGTAATATTTTTGAAATGGCATTTTTTTGGTTTGTTTTGTATATCTAATGTAAGAGACTTGGATTAAGATAATTTACAAACCATCATTACAAACATTGAATCCCTCATTCACTCACAAATCAAATACTACACTGCACAAATTATGAAATTATCTCATTTGACTCTCTTAAAGGCTCACCTCCTTTCAATCAATATATGAACCATGCATCTTGCTGTTCTTTATTGCTTCATATTTACCTCTTTTCTCGAGTTAGAGGATGACCGGATTTGTAAGTTAGCCTACTCGCTTCATAATGTTGTTAGTTTCCTCGGCCAACAGAAATGGAAGGTTATTTTCAATCAACATACACACACGTATGTTGGGATTGACTCATATTTCTGCGGGTTCGACTAATGGCCACTACGACATGGTGGTCGGTGGTCTGGCTCAAGGGTGTAATTGGGTTTGAGAATTTATTAGTGGTCCAGTATTTAGTTTACTAATGTATTGGGTTTGAGCCCATGTTATAGCAGTAGGGTCTTCTAGTTAATACAAAAGCAATTGTTTGGTGTGTGTGAATCATTGTAGAGCATGTGAGACATCAAATGAATACGTCAGACAAGCAAGACTAACCAATTTGATGAACCTGAGTATATTACGTGTTCTTATTTTTCTCTTCTTCATCTTATATTTCGTGTGATTGTGTTATTATTCAATCTTAAATTCTAAGAACGTAGAAAGACCACTTAAAGTGTATCAGTTCAAGAAAATTTAAGGCTATATTTGTCCCCTTAACAAAAGATTTATATTACGTTCGGATTGAAGAAATAAAATGAGTAAATAAATGAAATGGAGAAGGTAATGGAATGGAGAGTGAAATGATTTATTTCATTCCAGGTAGAATAAATCATTTAATATTCTCACTCAAGTAATAAAATTTATAAATTTGAGAGGGATAAAAATTGTCCATTCTATTTCAATAGAGCAATCAAACACAATTTTTTTATTCAATTCCTACATTTATTCTTCTAATCCAAATATAACATTAGGGTATGTATATATGTTGATCGCTTTGAGTTTTTTCTTCATTTTTTTGGGCCGTAGTTTCAGTCATAGTTGGCGTCTCATCTCAATCCCCTTATAGCATATTGCATTTACAGTTTACTGACGCTACACTTGCGTCGTCATTTTCTAGGATTTCAAAGGGTGAGGATAACTATTGAATCGAATCTTTAGGTTGCTTTGAGAAAAGGTTCAGACGGCTTGTTTGTGAATTTTATTTTAGGGAAGAGGGGACAAGAGGACTTTAACTTCTCTTTCTCCTAAATAAAACTGAGAAACAAACCGATTATATTTGGAATTCAGCAAAGGTATTAAAATATAAAAAAGAAAAGAGAAATAAATAAATAAAAAGGATCCCGGTCGTCTTTAATTTGTGAGTTCGACATTGTTTAATCCTTATTTGCCCGACTTACAACAGTACAATGAAGGCTTGTACGAAATAAAATTGTCAGCCCACTACTTTTACTTGTGTCTTTTGAATACATAATTTTATAATTTTTTTGATCATTATTGGGTTTAATTTAAATCAGCACTTAAATTAATAATTGTCCATCTGTTCCAAATTATTTAATTATAATTAACTTTTAAAAATTAATTTAAGATATTATTAAACTTAAAATTTAGATAGCTTATTTAAAATTATGAAACAATATATAAAACTTACGATGAGTAATACTTTTTTGATAATTTATAATAGTCATCATTGTATTGATCAAAATTAAAAGAATTTACTTTAATTTTAAGTTTAAAAATCTCTTCAATTGATTTTAAAAAATAAACAATGATCAAATAATATAAAACATAAAAAATATTTATTAATCCGCAATAAATGTCTTGTATCTATGAATAAAGATTTTTCCCCGGTTCGGACCTTGAAAGTTTTGGCTCCTCCTTCTCATTTTCAAAGCAATTCATGGGGCAACAACACCTCTGACTCCCCCCACACCATTGCGAGAGGAGGGGGCTTGCCCGTCAGTCTATTAAAATATTTAAGCCAAGATTGTATTGATTAGTCAATAAATTATATCATATCATTATTTAATTATAGAAATTCACTTGGAAAACATGTCCCTAGTATTATATCACGCTATATGCTTCCCGTGTTTCACAACCTACAAGAATGGTTTGTACATTTTCGTCATCAGTTGAAGACAATACCTTCGTTCCTTTTTAATTCATGTTTTAAGAGTTAATGTTATTGTCTCATTGATCAAATTAGATTTAAAACATCAATATTCTCTTTCTAAAATTCATTGAAAATATAAAAGAAAAACAAATTATTATTTAATACAGGAATAATATGAGAAATTAAGTCATTAATGATTCCTTGAAATCCACAACTGATAAGAAAAACAAACAAAAAATTTCACTCTCTAAAATGGTAGATAAATATGGAATAGAGGGAGTACAGCCTATTATTATGGACAAATTTATTTCATTAATGCAATAGTAAAACATCTAGCTTTATTATTTTCATGGCTTAACAAATCTCAACAAAAACTAGGTTTGCTGGACTATCTATTCTCTCACTCCCAGTCATCAATGCTGATCTCAAGAAAAGCCCAATTGATAACAACATGGTTAAGGTTAATTCTGTCGTTATATATATGGGATCATATACATAAGAAAAGATAAATTTCTTTCTAGAGCTAACACACATTCACACGCAGTTGAATGCCTTGCAGACAATCTACTAATTATCACGCAGGAGGTGTTTTTTGACAATCTACAATCTGACGACATTCTACTTGGCGAAAAATACGGCATCAACATAAAGTTTCAAAAATTTCTCTTACACCTTTTAGGCCCTAAAACATGTTTCTATTAAATTTAGCAATTTGTCACATGGAATTACTCTGCACCTGTTGGCTCCAAATTGAACTCTCTCTTGGAACATCAAACGGCAGACTTCAGGGTTAATTAGGGAATGATTCTTTTAAATAGCCTCAAGGAAATTATCAAATTGCTTTTGATGAATATAACTTTTTTGATTTGTAATTTCTGTGGTAGCTAAAAGATTGGGATATATAATGAGATTTCTGTCAAACCTAAATAAACAGAACGTAGTTAGCTTGTTGATAGATAATTCTAGAAAGAAATATAATAATGTAGTACAGATCGCGGCATATATGGCATGCAAAAATACAAAATGTATTTATTCTTTTTTAACTCTTTTGCAAGTGTTAACAAGGATTTCATTGATAACAACACAACACTAGATGCTACATATGCTATGTGAAAACATTTTACAACTAGATGCTACATATGCTATGTGAAAACATTTTACAATCTCATAATTTATAAGGATCAAGAATAAAACTCGAAAGCTGCCAAACTATAAACCACAAGGGAAAAGTGCAGGCCTTGTGCATCGTCCAAGCATCATCGGATATGACAAAGATCAATAATGCCGCCTAGGTACGAATTCAAATATGCTTTTCCCTTTTCTCGTTTTATCCAGTGTTTTATCTCATGTATTAGTGTCAGGTAATTATATTATTCACTTAAAAAAGTCAATCTTAAATAAATATATTATACTTGATAGTAATATATAATATGAATACAAAGATGAGACAAAAGATTTGTGTCACCTACGTATAACACCCCGAACCCGCTACATAACCGGAGTGCCACACGCCGCAAGCTCGAAGGCCCGCAAGGTAACAATATCAATAGCGCAGCCCAAAAACAACACAACGATATTAGACTTAAAAATCTAACAATCTTTTATTATTAAATTTACAAAAGAGTTCAAGAACTAAATATCGAAAATACAACTTCGGAGACGTAGCTCCCTTAAATAAAAATCTTATCAAATTCAAAATACTAATAACGACATAACTAAAAGGACTTCAGTCATCCATAAAAGCATCCACATTGTTCGACTCTTAAAAATGGATCCTGTAAAAGTTAATGTAAGGGTGAGCGGTGAAGCCCAGCAAGTAACAATCTTCACTATTTAGGTGGATCAAGTACTATTTGCAAAACACTTTTTCGAAATACCTTTTGTTCAATAACAGTAATAAATATACCTTTTGAAATAACATTTTCTTGTTCAATAACAATAGTCAATATTTACTTTCAAAACCAAAATCAATAATTACAAAACACAATTTAAAGACAAATTTCGGTAAGCTCAATATATACAATCAACGATTTCGATAAGTTCAATATATTCGATGTATCTTTTAATCCACAGAACGACTAAGGTTACAGCAGCCCTGTAACATAGCCCTTATGTTCGATAATGTTAATGATACGCCCCCTACTAAGGTATCTTATCATGCACGCGCCCCGAAGAGCGCCCCTCGAAGGGTATCTAATGGTGTGCGCCATAGTAGGTCCTAAATTGTTCCGGAACTAGCGTAAACACTAACGGTTTCAATACATAGTCGAACTGAGGTTTCTAAAAGCAATTTCTCAATATTTTCGATATTCAAAACTATACTTATTTCACAGTTCAAAATCATATAATCTCATTTTCTAAATCAAAATTCTATTTTAATACTTGATTCGGGTTTTTAACACAATATAAGTGTAACATTTTCATTCAAATGGAAGCCTTAAATAAGGAATAATAATTTTTGAAACAATACATTTAGGCATCCGGATACTTTCTAAAGCATTGATAATTATAAACGATAATTTTAAAATACTAAATAGCTCGGAAAGTCACTTACAGTATATAGTTCGAAAATACTAAACGGCTTGGAGAGTCACTTACCTTGATATCGCTGAACACAAAATTAATAGCCGAACGATTCCTGAAAATTACGAGCTCCGTAGATTGCCTACGTCCTCGATGACAAAAATTTAACTAAGGAGGTCTTTTTATAAAAAGCCCTCACCCAACAAGGCCCTTACTCAAATTGGAGGTCCTTAAGTTGGTGAAGAAAAACAAGAAGGGTAGCATCTTATTTATAGCCTAAGGAATGAGTTGGGTTTTGCTAAAGGGGTGATGTGGGATTAAGGCTTGATGGTTTCCTATTTACATGATGAGGGACTTGGGAACTTAGGGGTATTACACTACGCGTGGACCCTGTTGTTATCGGCTCAGTCAGAACTGACAATCCATTAAATCTGTGTAAAAATGCTGATGACATTAGTCAACCATAATGCTCACCATGATCCATGGCTGACCTCTCTGTAAAGGGTCAAAACTTGAAGAAAATGAAGTTTAGATAAAAAATAGAGGGAATTAAATATAAAACAATTTATTAAACGGAAACAATGTTTGCGTGATGAAACTTAATCAGTTGAAAAGAAGATATGAGACTCACTCTGAGCTCCCTTCAGTCCAATTAGTGAGCAAAGTACACGAAATGAGTTGCTCCCACATCATGCATATGGTTAAACTTAACTTTCTATTCCACAATGCAAAGAAAATAATAAGCGTAACCAAATGCATGAGATGACAGTTCTATCCGCTCCTCAGCCCTCAGTATTGGTCTGAATGGAGCTCCTTAGCTCCCCACCTATATCCTCATGCAACATTGATTGGAGAAATAAAATTAGTGAAGGAATATAATAGAATAAAAAAAATTGAAGAGTGGAATAATTTATTTCATTTATGACTGAAATTAGTCATTCCATATTCTCCACTAAATGAATAAAATTAATTTTTTTTGCAGAATTGAGAATGGTTCATTATTCCAATTTAACAACTAAACACCTTTTTTTTTTCCATTCAATAGGAATGGGCCTGATTCCTGCAGTACAAACGTGGCATTACTCTCTCAATCTATTTATCTATTTCTCTCGTTAACACAGAAAGGAGCAAAAGCAATGACAATAGGTAATGGTCTCTCCCTTGTGGTTGCTTATATATAGAAATGATCAGCTTGGACATAGTAAACTGATTCTAAGGAATATTTTCTTTCCTTTTCCCATGAGCTGTACATCTGGAGTCCAAGAGGTTTCGCTCTATCCAATCTTTGGATTTTATATATATATATATATATATATATATATATATATATATATTAATATCCTTAGGCTTCAAGTTTTAGACCCTTCTGCTTAAGTCACATTTTGTTCCATGACCTATGTACAAGAACTAGGATTGTTTCTGCAAGCAGACAAATAAGCTTTGCATAATCCAGTTAGTTTTCGACGTTTTCTTCTTCTTAACAGTTGGTAAAAGTTGAGGTTTCTTCAGTTTGTGTGAACATTTACGGTTATCGCTAGATATAAGAAGTTGATTTCTTTTGGTGTACATGAAAACCAAGTCTTAGTGATCTATGTGCCTTTTTATGCTTGAACAAGTACTCTAATATATTCCAAGGGCTCAGTCATAGGGAATGTGGTTAGAATAAATTAGTTTGTAAGCCGGAGTTTTGTGTTCATGGCATACTTTCTTAGGGGCCGTCCTTGGGGGAATTCGTCATAAGATGATAATTTCTTGTTAGGTATCTGATTGATGGAGACACTGCAATTGAATGAAAGGATTGGTTGGGATGCTTTGAGCCTTGCATGAAAAATATTTGCAATATATCAAAATGAAATGGCAAATATTAGACCCTTTTTTTTAGGTATATATTAAGATTCTATATATAGATTTTAACTATGAAGATTACGTATCTAAACAAATTATGTTTTAAGTGTTTGATTAAAAAACCTTTTATAACCTTGCGAATGTACAACTCAAAATCAATTGACAGTCGGTGAATAGGAGATTAGGATCCATTAAGACACACTTATTTGTGACGAATGTTATTTTGTCGTTAAATGTTAAATTTTTGTTACTAAATGTGTATTGAGAAAAATTACGTAGAATGTAACAAAGGAGATTTTAATCCATGAAAAGCCATATTAGATTCATACCCTATCCCATGATTTATTATTATTTTTTAAGGTGGGAGTCATTCATACCATATGATTACGCTTTCATACCCAACCTATCAGTATTTAAATCTTGCCACTAGTTATCCTTTGCCCAGAAACCTAACTTGAAATGGGACTCTTGTTCGAGAGGAGTATATATTAAAATTTTATTAATATTTTAGAAATGAGTTCGACAAATTCCATTCAAAGGCCATGCCAATTGGAAAGAGATGCTTTATGCAAACTGTTATTGGCAAAGCTACTTAGTAAACTTTCCTAAGAACATAGTGACGGTGGGTTATCACGTCAAAGATGCCTCTAGTTCCCCTGCCTGCATAAAGTACAACTAAATTTAATTATTTTTCAGTTTCTCTATAATTAAGCTCTTATTTTGGGACTTGTAATACTCTTGTGTTTTCAAAATGAGAGCCCCTTTAACCATTCTTTTACGCAGTAGTGAGCCTTGTGAAATCTACATAAACATATAATAGACTAAACTGTAAAATTGTATCATGAATTTATCATTTTGTAAATATATGATACTTGACTTTATAATATAACAAACCACTGTCTCGTGATACAATTAGTACTGTAAAACTATATTTTTTGGATCACTTCTGCATTATTAATTATATTATACTTTAAAATATACGATTTTGCACTAATAATTGTACTTCGAGATATCGATTTTCTATATTACCAATAAAAATGTAAATAAACATATGCGCTCATTATACTCATTACTGCCTGCAAAAACATATAATCCTTTTGCATTAATATTGACTTCAATTTTACAATAATGCTTTTTATCTCACTAGACGGTGAAAATTCAATTATGACATTCTTGGAGTAGGTCTTACATAGTATAAGCCGGCACAAATTTGAACATATATAGCTGTACGGCCGAAGACTAAGATCCAGTGTTCGGATTAGAGCAACAGCTCTTACATTACTCCAAATGAAAAACTCGAACAAAAATAAAATATTTATTTGAACCATTTACTATGTCCAAGTGGAACCTCTATATATAATTCATCAACCAAGAAAGAACCATACCCACAATGCAACACATTGTCATTTCTTTTTTTCTCTATGTGCGAGTGGAGATGTATCATACTCTCTCTCTTCTACAATAAATTTTTCTTTTTAATTCGTTCTAAAATTTGAGATATATTTGTTTAGTAATTTGTTATTATTCTTTTACTATCATTTTTAATATCACATCACGGCAATCAAATTCTTAATTAATACTAAGGATATATTTGAGAATATAAAATTATTTTTAAAACTTGTTTTATAAATATATCTCTAATTTTAGAATATAGAGAGTATTCAGGGGTGGAGCTAGGGATTGGGCTGGCTAAGGCTACAGCCTGTGGAGCAATGAACCTCAAAACCATTTCAAATATTTCAGTATTTGTGAGCATTTTTTGAGACCAGGCTACAACCTACAGAGCTGACTCCTGGCTCTGCCCTTGAGAGTATTACATAGAGAGAAAGGGAGAGATATACATCATTTATAAATGTATATATAGAGAGATGAGAAGAGTAAGTATATACATGGGAAGCTAGGGAGCCCCCATTCAGACCAATATCGAGGGTTGAGGAGCAGATTGAGCTGTCATCTCATGCATTTAGTTACGCTTAGTATTTTCTTTTTTGTGTATGTTGCGTACTAAAAATGATAGTAATACAAGAAAGTTAAGTTTAGCCAAATACATGATGTGAGAGCAACTCCTTCTGTATACTTTCCCCACTAATTGGACTGAAGGGAGCTCCTACTAAATCCCATATTTTTATATTTTCATGTTTTTCCTCATTATATATCCATTGCTTCGCTTATATAATATGTACGAGAGATGCTTTATACAGTTCTATTTTAGTCTTGTTTTCTCATCTTATACTCATATCAAACATAATTCCAAGGAGATTACATCTATTTTCGACACGCTGCCTATTATAGGACTAAAATGTATCGATATAAATCATTTTTTCTCATGTAGAATTCACTATTTATTCTGTCTCCATAAATTTCTTTTCTTTAAGTGTTGTTTGCTTGACAGGAAGATGAAAAGAAGTGAAGGTGAATCTACACTCAGGCCTGCAATGGATCAGATTTGAGCTTAATTTATTAATTCCCAAGTGATTGTATCAGCATACTTGGCCAAAGCACAATGCTTGTTCTAATATATTTATTGGGAATTGATATTTTCATAAGTAGATCTTATTTAATTTGTAAAAATATCAAATTAGCATGTGGAAATATCAATTCTCTATTTATTTTTTTCTTCTTTTATGCTTTTTTGGAGGCTTGCAAGTTTTAATTGTTGATCCTTATATAGTTTACTAGCTTGTAGACAATTCTTATTCTGTCTTTGTTTAATCATATAAAATATGATATAACACTTGCCAACATTTTCGTTCTGTGCGCCGATTTGCAGCACTTTGTTTTATTTTATATTTAGTTGGTATACATATTCCAAAAAATAGTATAATTATGAATAGCTTTCTAAAAATATATAGTTAAAATTAGTTTAAATATAATTAAAATGGATTGAGATATAATTAAAATGAAAATTGATTGAGTTATTTTCTAATGTCACAAAAAGAGTATTTGCAATGACATTATGTCACGTTTTTATTGATTACTTAACACCCACAACAAGCTCATTTGATAATATTAATTAATTAGCATTCAATTTAATATTATTTTGCATATTAGAATTTTTAATAGAGTGTTTTATATTTACTCATTTAATTATTATAATTAATAAAAGTCCTATATATTTTAAAAGATATTCTAGCTAGTCATTTTTAGTCTATCATTAGATTTTATTTTGGTCATTGGTTGTATGGTTGAAGTGTTATGTAAGACGATCTTTCTCATTTATAAATTATAAAACAAAGTTGTAACTATATTTATGCAATAGAAATTTAAAAAACAATGATAATTTTTTTGGAATCGTCACATTGATGTTTCAGAATAAAAGTGTCCTATATTTTAAAACGTTCTTATCAAAATATTTTTCGTTCTCACATATGTATTTTTGATAGTTATGACACAAACTATACCCAAGTAGATTCAAAATTAATGGCTTTTATTCTAAATTAATTCATGTAGTATATACTGGGATCAATTCCGCCATAATTATTTTGTTGCAATCATGATGCATTAACTTTTATAAGAAAATAAAAACACTAATGTGAGGTATTACAGAACAATAATAAGGCAATATATATAAGGAATTTTCAAATCAAAGTTTATTTTAAAAGATGCTAAAGTAATTGTTGGGTTGAGATAGTTTGGGCCCGGGTTTGGACTAGCCCATACTAGTTTATTCGGTTGGTCCCTATTAATTTATTGGGCTGGGCCTGACAGAGTTAGCTATTGGACCCTTCATTTTGACGGATGGGCTGTTTGGAAGAGGAAAAACCAATTTACTTGGAAAATGAGAAGTCTGCTAACGGTTGTCTAAAAGAGAGACATTTATTTGGTTGATTAATGCTGGTAATTATGGTTGCATGGGCATATAAAAAGGGAACAACAGAAAAGAAAAAACACTTACCTATTTTACTTACAGATTGACGTACTCATGACCATTTGGATTTTGAGCTTACTATTTCGCACACAGAACCAATTTTCCAGCATACAAGCTCTCTATTATCAGAGAAACCTGTAACCATCAACATTATACTAGTGAATTGTTCTCTTTCCCGTGGTTTTTTCCCGATTTGGGTTTCCACGTAAATTTCTCGTGTCTTTACAGTAATTTCTCTGAATTAATTGCGTTTGACGTTCGATTTCGCTCGTTATTTTGTGATTTAAACGGGTGCTACATAATTTGGCGTTAACATTGGCGCTAGAAGGAGGGCGATTCTGTTTGAAAAATCACAGTTGTAGTAAGAAGCAGGTGTAGTGGGATTATGGAGTATCATGATAATCATGTGGAGCGGACAGGTTCATCAACACCAACTGTTAGAGGTTCGGTCAAGGATAGATTGGGTCCTTCCCATCAAAGGGGAGGATCGATGGCGTCACACTCTAACTCAGTTCGTCAACGGTTGTCTTCCTTTAATTCTCTTGGTTTGGGACATGACAGGGAAACCATGCGTCAAGATTTTGTTCGGGAGCACACGGTTGCAGGAGCAGATCTCCATGATCAGAGGGAGTCTATTAAGAGACAGAGGATTAAAGCGGCAGAGGAGGCTATGTTATCTCTTCAACATCAGCAAGAAGGGTGGGCTGTTCTATTGACAGAGTTGAAAAGGGATGAAGAACCTCAGAACACAATACAAGGGTCTGGAATACAGACACCCCAGAGTAGAGGGGTTCGGGGACGGGTGAATGACCCACCCACCTCACAATATGGAGTCGGAAATAGCTATGGCCCACCAAAACCACGATCGGAGCAAGCAGGTGGAGAGCCAACTAGTTCCCTTTCGGGATAGGGGATCTACTTATTCAGAACGGCGGAGGCGTTCGCCATCCCCCCAAAGACGACATGCCCGAAGCAGGAGCCCGAGGAGGGGTTCGGGGTATGTGCACGATGATCGGGAAAAACGGAGCCCGAGGAGAGGTTCGAGGTATGTCCAGGATGATCGAGAAATCAGGAGCCCGAGGAGAGGTTCGGGGTATGTGCCCGATGATCGGGAAAAACGGAGCCCGAGGAGAGGTTCGGGGTATGTCCAGGATGATCGGGACGTTCGTAGCCCGAGGAGGGATTCAGGGGCCGAACCTGATCTCCAGAAAACTAATGATGGTGATAATCCCTTATTGAAAAGGATGACAGAATTGGAACGACAACTAGCCGAAGTCAAGGCAGTAGCAAAGCCGACGAACACCAATTCTCCATTCTCTACTGCAATCAATATGGAAAAGGCTGATCCGAAGATGAAGTTGCCACCATTGGAGTCTTTCGATGGCACCGGTGATCCCTATGACCATACCAACTCCTATGAGGTTATGATGGGGTACTACAACCATTCAGACGCAGGGATGTGTAAAATCTTCATAACAACTTTGAAGAAGGCAGCAAAGCAGTGGATTGTGTCTTTGCCTTCGGGAAGCATTAATTCATGGAAGGAGTTGTGCGATAAATTCTATGACCGGTTCGGCAGCAACAAAAGAAGGGGTAAGCTGACTGCATCGTTGATGCAAGTTAAACAGAAGGGAGATGAGACCCTTAACCAGTATGTGCAAAGGTTCCGGGATGCAACAGGGGCAGTAGTCAACCTGGATATGACCCAGGCGTTGGGTTTCTTTACAACGGGGTTGGACATCTATAGATCAAAGAAGCTAATGAAGAATATTATGTTCAAACCACCGAAGGATTTGGCCGATGCTTATGAACGAGCAGAGAATTTCATTGCAACTGAGGAGGACATGACTACTTTGTCCAGAAATCAGAAGGGATCTGATCAGTACAAACATAAGGAGGGGAAGTCGGATGTGATGGATAGGCGGGGCCCGAGGGGAAATAATCAGGCGAACAAGCCACCCGCCCAACCTAGGTTTGGACAAAAACCATTTACTCCACTGAATACTGATCGGGTGCAGGTGCTGAATGAAATCAGGGGTACACAATTTTATGAACCACCTCAGAGTAAAAAGGGTTATGAAGGATTTCAAAATCAGTACTGTGAGTACCATCAGTCTAGGGGACATGATGCTGAAGGATGTCCAGACTTGAAGAAGCTGATTGAGAAAAATATATAAAGTGGACGATTACAACATTTTGTGGCCGGGCGAACAGTCCCGCAGGGGGTTCGACCCCAAAAGAACAATCAGAATGAGGGCAGTGGGAGTCAGCCGAGACGAGTAATTGATGTCATGAGTGGAGGTTTGCCCATAAAGTCATCGGGAAAGCGCAGGAGACCCACTTCGGATACGGTGATGGCTGTAACAGAACAGTCGATTAAAACAGAACGATTATATCCGGGGTCGGTGATTTCATTTTCGGATGAAGATTATCCGGTTGACTCAGTAGAGCCACATAAAGGGGCATTGGTGATAACTGCCCAAGTAGGGCCCGTCGATATGAAGAGAATAATGATCGACAACGGGTCTTCGATTGATGTGTTATACAGTCATGCTTACCAGCGCATGAACTTGGAGGGAATCAAGCTGGAGGTTGGCCAGGAATCGCCATTATATGGGTTTGGGAATGAAGCGGTGCCAGTAATCGGCACAGTTGAGTTGCCCATGGTGTTCGGGGAATCTCCCAAACAAGTGACAGTCAACGTCAAGTTCTTTGTAGTACAAGTAAACTCGGCTTACAATGCCATTCTTGGAAGGACGACGTTGTCAGCACTCCAAGCAGTTACTTCAATTGCCCACTTCAAAATGAAGTTCCCTACCCCACATGGGGTTGGGGAAGTTAAGGGGGATCTGGACATTGCCAAAAGGTGTTATCGGCATACTCTTACAGCATCGGTGATCGGGGTCAGTAAGATGAGACAAACTTTGACAGTAGATGTTGAGCCTTTCACCGAGGGAGTTACCGAACCATTGGCTTCCCCAGCTGAAGAGACGGAAGATGTGGAGCTTATTCCGGGGAATAATGAGAAGCTGATAAAAATAGGGGCCGGGTTGCAAGATACTTTGAAGAAAGGGTTAATTGAACTACTCAGAACTTATGCTGATATCTTCGCCTGGACACCCCGAGATATGCCTGGGATGACAGAAGATGTGGCCATTCACAGGTTGTCCGTCGATCCCGAGAAGAAGCCTATCTTTCAGAAGAGGCGAATCTTTGCTCCCGAACGCCAAAAAATAATTGACGAAGAGGTGGGAAAGCTGTTGGATGCCGGGATTATTGAAGAAATTGAGTACCCGGAATGGCTTGCAAATGTTGTGTTGGTCCGCAAACAAAATGGGAAATGGAGGGTTTGCATAGACTACACGGACCTGAATAAAGCATGCCCTAAGGACTTCTATCCTCTACCACACATCGACCAGTTGATCGATGTTACTTCGGGGAATGCTATACTCAGCTTTCTGGATGCCTTTTCGGGATACAATCAGATTTTGATGGACAAACAAGACATCCCAAAGACATCCTTCATTACTCATCGGGCTATTTATGCATATAACCGGATGACCTTCGGGCTGATCAATGCTGGGGCAACTTATCAGAGGATGATGAACAAAGTCTTCCGAAAACAAATTGGTCGGAACATGGAAGTGTATGTAGATGACATGATTGTTTGGAGTGCCAGGGTGCATGACCATTTGGATGATTTGGAGGAGTGCTTTCGGACAGTTCGTCATTATAATATGCGGTTGAATCCCACTAAGTGCACCTTCGGGCTCGGTGCAGGCAAATTTTTGGGTTCTAGTCAGTAAGAGGGGGATAGAAGCTAACCCAGAAAAAATTAAGGCAGTCATTGATATGAAGTCTCCGAAGACATTCAAGGATGTGCAGAGATTGACAGGCCGTATAGCTGCTCTTCGGCGATTCATGTCCCGATCGGCCGAAAGGTGTTTGCCGTTCTTCGACACCCTGAAAGGGCCGAAGAACGAGAAATCATTTCATTGGAATTCGGATTGCGAGGATGCATTCCAAGGCATCAAAAAATATTTGTCTTCGGCTTCGTTGCTGCAGAAGCCATTAAATCAGGAGGTGCTATACATATATTTGGCTGTAAGTGCATTGGCTGTTGGGGCTGTGTTGATTCGGGAAGAGGGAGGCCGACAAAATCCGGTCTACTATGTTAGTCATGCCTTGAGAGATGCAGAAACGAGGTATCCCAACCTAGAGAAGTGTGTCTACTCCCTGGTGATAGCTAGCAGAAAGCTAAGGCATTACTTTCAGGGTCGGGTAGTAATTGTTTACACCGATCAACCTTTAAAGAAAATTCTTCAAAAGCCCGATGCATCGGGAAGGATGGTGGCTTGGGCTGTTGAGCTAAGCCAGTTCACGATTGAATACCGTCCTCGGACGGCGATAAAGGGCCAAGCATTGGCTGATTTTATGGTGGAGTGCATGTTCTCCGAAGAGGAATCAGTTGGTTCTTCGGGGTCGGAAGTAACACTGATAGCTGGGGGGCAGTCAGATCCTTCTCATTCTTGGACTTTGAGTGTTGATGGATCATCCACAACAGACTTGAGTGGAGTCGGTGTAATTTTGACAAGTCCTGAAGGTTTCAGGGTCCAACAAGCAATCCGGTTTAAATTCAAAGCGACCAATAATGAGGCAGAGTACGAAGCTATATTGGCTGGCCTAAGACTGGCTTGAAGTTTGGAGGTCAAGAGCTTACTCATCATGAGTGATTCCCAGCTGGTGATAAAACAGATTCAGGGAGAATACGAAGCTCGGGGTACTAGAATGACAAGGTATCTGTCCGAAGTGAAGAGTGTCCTACAGTACTTTATCTCTTATTCATTATAGAACATTGACCGAAGTGATAATACTGTGGCTGACGCCATATCAAAGCTTGCTACTACCCCGAATGAGTCTTTGTCGGGGTCAGTATACATTGAAGAATTGATCGAGCCTAGTATACTGAAGAAGGAGGTCAAGTGCGTGGAAAGATCTAATTGCTGGTTGACTCCTTACCTAGAATATTTGGCTGAGGGTAAGTTGTCAAGTGATAAAATTTTGGCAAAAAAGATAAAATATAGAAGTGCCTATTTTTGTTTGATTGATGGAGATTTGTTCCGAAGGGTGTATTCGGGACCCATGGAAAAATGTCTTATCCCGTCGGAAGCTTCATATGCTTTTCGGGAAGTGCATGAAGGGATTTGCGGCGACCATATGGGGGCCAAGTCATTGGCAAATAAACTGATCCGTCAAGGATACTATTGGCCGACGATGTTTCGAGAAGCAAATGAGTTTGTGCAGAAGTGTCCGAAATGTCAGCTTAACAGTTCTGTGGCACATCGGCCACCCGAAGAGTTATCTTCAGTACTTTCCCCAATTCCTTTTGCAGTTTGGGGTCTCGATCTGGTGGGTCCGATGCCAAAGGCCAAATGACAGTTTTCCTATATGATAGTGGCAATAGATTACATGACCAAATGGGTTGAGGCGAAGCCACTTCGGCGTATCACTGAGCAGGATTGCATCCATTTCCTTAAGGAAAATATTGTTTTTAGATTCGGGATCCCGATGGTCCTTGTATCTGACAACGGACTGTAATTTGTTGGAGCTGAGTTCGAATTTTTTTTATCTGATTTGGGTATACAGCATCGGAGGGTATCGGTGGCTCATCCTCAGGCCAATGGGCAAGTTGAAGTGACGAACAAGACTTTATTGAATGGGATTAAAAGGAGACTGGATGATGCTAAGGGAAGGTGGCCCGAGGAGCTTCCTAGTGTCTTATGGGCGTATCAGACTACTCCTCGTACAACTACCGGGGATTCTCCTTTTCGGCTTTCATACGGGACTGAAGCCTTAATCCCGGTTGAGGTTGGCTCTCTTTCTTTTCGGAGAGTTAACTTTAATGAATTATACAATGAACAAGGACTTTGGCTTAGCCTTGATCTAGTGGATGAACTTCGGGATGCCGCAATAATAAAGTTGGTTCTATATCAACAAAAAACGGCAAGGCACTATAATCGAAAGGTTAGGCAAAGGCGTTTTGAGGTCGGGGATTTGGTTCTTCGGGAAGCAGAAGCATCTACCCCCATGAATACGGGTAAGTTGATGCCAAATTGGGAAGGGCCCTATGAAGTTGTTGAAGTTGTAAAATATGGGACATATCGTCTTCGGGATATGTCTGGGTCCGATTTGAAGAATTTTTAGCATGCAACTAGATTAAGGAAGTATTTCCAATAGTCGGGTAGAATGTTTTAATTACTTGTACTTAGTTGGATTTTAAAGAAAATTTCAGTACATAGTATATGTTTACACAAGACATTAATAAAATCCCGAAATTTCATTGATAAAATTGATGCAAGTTACATTGGAGAATAAAAAAAAAGAAATAAAGAAAATATATACAAGGAAAAAGTTGGCGGTTCGGAGTTAATTGTTGTCATCGGGAGAGTCAGAGTCAGAATCGGAGAACACTGAAGGATCCACACCAGCTTTTGCTGCTTTTGCCATGGCAGCCTGAAAACCTTTGCGGAATTGTTCAATTATCTGGTCCAACAGTTCAGGAGATGATCCGTACTCTTCGAGGATCTGATATCGAAGTTCGGGGGTCCCAAGTCGAACTTGATCCCGCAGAATTTCATTGGCGTTTTGTTGGCGTTGTATGTCGGAGGTTAATTGGGCATTTTGTTCTTTCAGCTTGGTGAGTTCTTCGGTTTGTTGCTGAAAGTTCTTCAACGTCTCCGACTTTTCAGCTTGTAGTCGGGTGATCTTTTCGGTTCTTTGATTGTTGATGTCAAGAACACTCTCAAACTGTTGTTGAAGATTTTCGTTGGATGTTTTGAGGGCTACGTTGTCGGCGGTTAGTTCTTTGTTTTTCTTCTTCAAGGCCTTATACTTGGTTTTCATCTTCTTTGCCTTTGTATCACTGTTTTCCTTCCTTGATTCCCGACCAAGGAGACTGCTGAAGGTGGCCAAGGCCTACAGAAAATTATCAAGAGGGATAATCAGAAACCTTAGGAAATTTTTGGAATAAATTTAAATGAAGAATAATTCTTACCCGGCCTTGATGAAGGGCGGTGGCGTAGATAAGCTCACGGTTGGAGTAGTCATGGAACTCATTGTTATCGGCTCGGAAGTTGAAACTGTTGAAGGCCGTGAATGGAAGGCTAGTATTGGCCTCGTTTGGAAAGAAGGAAGGAAGGGGTCCATCAGTTGGTTGTGGGGGAGGTTGTTCGGTTGCCGAAGGGTCAATTTCAGGTATCGGCTCTTCTACGGGTTCGGCTTGTTCTACCATTGGTCTTTTCCCGGCCGATTTACTAGTCTGTCCCGGGGATGGTTGAGGTTGATCAGATGTTTTTTCTTTGTTTGGCTTGGGGGGGTGTTGTGTTGATGGTTCGGGGGTTGGAGTTTTTTGTTGATCGGGGGTTTGCTGGGTCTTTTCTTGAGAAAGGGGTCGGGAGGAATCTGGTTGTGATTTGGAAGAATGAGAAGTTTTTTGTTTTTTGGTCTTCAGGATTTTTCGAAGCTCAGACCCAGACATATCAAAAACACTTCGTTTTTTGGATATCTCTGGGCCTTTTCTTTTTGGGGTCTCCGAAGTAGGGTCGGCCGAGGTTGTCGAAATATCTGGAGGGTTTCCCGAAGAAGGTTGTGGTTTGATCTAAGGTTCAGCCCCGGTTTCGATGGTTGTTTGGGCTTCGGTTTGGGGGGCAGACTCTTGTTGGAAGTTTGTTTGTTTGGCTCTTTGAGCCATAGGGTTTTCACCCGAAGTGGTCGAAGAAGAAGAATTCTTCTTTCTTCGGATTAATGGTTCAGCAGGAGGTTCAGACTCTTCCGAAGAGGCAGGAGACTGAATGAAGATGGGCCCCTCCTGGGTTTGACCTTGGGTAATCGGGGGAGAATCGGAAGCATTCCCTTCCGAACTGCGAAAAAGAACTACTGCACAGAAGATGGATAATTATAAGATAGACAGATTAAGATGAAATTTTATAGGTGATTTGGGTACTTACTTCCATGCGCATAAAGCCAATCTTGGTCGGAAAGGAGGTTGTTGGGCCAGAAGTCAGTCGGCATGGAAGAAAGAAGTTTTTCGAGGTCGGCCTCCCGAACGTCCTCAATGTGATCAAACCCTAGGGACGCCTTGCTCGGTTCTCCCCAGGGTGGTAGTAGAACGGTATCCGTTCCTCGGATGAAGAACCAGGAGGAGTGCCATCCTTTGTTGCTTTGAGGGGTGGCCATCTAGACTTTCCGATTGGCGTATCGGGTTAAGACCTTGAAACCCTTTTCTTTTGAGTTGATGAGTTTGAAGTAGCTTAAGAACAGATCTAGGGCCGGATCAACATTCTGGTCTCGGTAATGGGCTATGAAGCAGATCAGGTGGATATAAGAGTTGGGAACAAGTTGGGAGAACCCGATCCCTATAAACCCTAGAAACTCAGTGATGAAAGGATGGAGAGGAAATCGGACGCCATGTTTGAGGGTTAGGGATGGGACTCCTATCCAGCCCCCTTCGAGTTGCCAGTACATCCTCTCATGAGGTCGGGGAACTCGGAGCTCGTACTGAAGCGGGATCTGGTATTCATGGCGGAATGATTGAAGCTTGGCGGGGGTTACAGACGACGGGGTGTTTGCTGCTAGGGCGTCTCTATATATTCGCCGGATGGCATTTTCTTTCTCCCTATCAAATGTAGGTTGGGCTTGAGAAGAAGAAGCATGACCTTGAGCTGCCATGGATTCCGAAAAGAAAATTTCTTGAGGATTTTTCAGAAACAAAGAAGGAGAGAGAAAGGGGGATTTCAGAAAATGAGTAGTGTGTCAAGAAAAAGACTTTTGAGGCTTTTATAGATTAAAATAATACATACAGGCGTCAGTTTTGGGGGTATAGGGGGGCGCACGAAATTCAATAGGCGTCAGTTTTGGGGTGTAGGGAGGTGATCAAAGATCAAACGGAAGCAGATTTGGGGGAACGTGATAGGGGGTGATGATCGTGTGCCAGACGTGGGGAGTTAAGGCCTGTTTGGGTATAATCAGTTACGAGGGAAATAAGAATGTTTGAATTATTCTCCTATTTAAGGCTCTTAAAAATAGGAGAGTGGGGGGCAATGTTGGGTTGAGATAGTTTGGGCCCGGGTTTGGACTAGCCCATACTAGTTTATTCGGTTGGTCCCTATTAATTTATTGGGCTGGGCTTGACAGAGTTAGCTATTGGACCCTTCATTTTGACGGATGGGCTGTTTGGAAGAGGAAAAACCAATTTACTTGGAAAATGAGAAGTCTGCTAATGGTTGTCTGAAAGAGAGACGTTTATTTGGTTGATTAATGCTGGTAATTATGGCTGCATGGGCATATAAAAAGGGAACAACAGGAAAGAGAAAACACTTACCTATTTTACTTACAGATTGACGTACTCATGACCATTTGGATTTTGAGCTTACTATTTCGCACACAGAACCAATTTTCCAGCATACAAGCTCTCTATTATCAGAGAAACCTGTAACCATCAACATTATACTAGTGAATTGTTCTCTTTCCCGTGGTTTTTTCCCGATTTGGGTTTCCACGTAAATTTCTCGTGTCTTTATAGTAATTTCTCTAAATTAATTGTGTTTGACGTTTGATTTCGCTCGTTATTTTGTGATTTAAACGGGTGCTACATAATTTGGCGTTAACAGTAATCAACTATATAATTTAAAACACAAATTTGGTTTGGTTTTACCAATTTTTAATTCACCTTTCCTATTTATATTAGCATAAGTATTATCCAAATTTATATCAATTAAATACTATCTAAATTCAAAATTTTTACTATTTCTAATAGAAATACGAAAAAGAAAATGTTTTTCTTTCCTATTCAAATTAATATAAGTACTATAAAAATTTATAATAATTAAATATATACTATCTAAATTTATAAAGTATTCAAAAGAAATCAACCAATCTTTAATAGAAAAGGCAATTTCTAAAGGAATTTTTACCACTTTTTATTACAATTTTTTTTAATCACAAGTTTATGTAATTAATTAAGAAAATATAACATGTTATATTATACCATATATTCTAATTTTATGTTAATCTTAGTCCAATTGAAGTATAAGAGGATATATGGTTTAATTTTGTGGTTACCTGATTTTTATTACGATGTGAGGTGGTATATTCCAAGTATTTTATAGTTACAATTCTAATTTTTATCAAACCACACAATTAATTATATTAATAATATATGTGATTTTTTTTTAAAACACAATAACTAAAAAATAATTTGAATAATTATAATAATTCATAATTCTATTTGGATAAGAATTTTAAGCAAATTTTGTTAATATAAACACAAATATAGAATTTCTTTACAAACTTACATAAAGTTAACATAATTATTTTTTCATAATCATAACTAAATAAATTTATACACCATTTAAATGTTTACCTTAATAATTGATCGCATGACTGTACAATATATAATCCAACAATTTATTATTTAGACAAATATTTAACAATTTAATAGCTATAACTATCTTTTTAAAATTCTGATTAAACATTTATCCTATATTTACTTAATTATTTTAATAATTAATATAATGAACCCTTATCCATGTCATTCATATTTTGCACCGGGTTGATGAGGTTGTTATTCTAAAATAGCTGTAATGATGAAAAGCAATAAAATCTTGAGCTCTCTTTTAACGCGATACTTTATTTCTTTTTTAGTAAAGCTAGTGATTCTTGTAATAATAGAATGAGAATTTGGATGTTGGTTATGAAATTTATAATGATATATCTATTCAAAATGGGGTTCCAAAAGAAAAAAACCTCTATATGCAATTTTATTGCCTAGTCTTTCCATCCTATAGAAATTTAATTTTAGTGAATTTATTATCAAAGCATAGGTCATGGGTTTAATACTCACACGCATGTCATGATTTCAATACAACACAAAGGTAATATCACTTTGTAACCACCCAAATATAATTTATATGAGCTTATGCGTGATTTTTAAAGTATATGCTATGTACACTTGATGGTTTACACATTGTGTAGCCGAAGAGTAGTGCTCATTGATTCCACCACAATTAAAAAAAGAAAAAAAAGAAAAGGAATTTAGTTTTTCAGATTTTCTCCGGGCTAAAACAAAGTTCAATTGTTCAAATCAGCCTAAATTGTAATACTAGGTGCCGCTATGAAACTCTATCCCTATTTCCATTGCAAGTGAGACAATATCTTCTTGTTAGATTTGATGTAATAATCCTAATATTTAACAATATTTCTTTTAATGAAAATATTGAGGAGATTAATAAAGGTTGTAAAAATTTAAAAACCTAGTTCTGTGAGAAGGGTGAGAATAGATGGATAAATTTTATTTTATTTTTTTCTATGTGTTAGTAAGAACCTGGGAAGGTTCAAGTGTTGTAGAACCTTGAAAATTTTCTCTTGGAGCAGAGATGCCTTAGAGGGGCGAGTAAATCAGTCATTAACTCAGGATGCGAATAGTGACTCGATAGATAAGGGAATTATAATAAAGATAATTCGCTAGGGTAAAACAATGTAGTATGATACCTTTAAAATTCGATGAATTATTTGATGGATAAGATAAGTTAGGTATTGTTGCGGTAATTCGATTTAAGCTAACTTAGTTGAAATGAACCAAAAAATTTAATAATGTTATAAATAAAATTTAGAATTTAAATTTCTAAATTTGTAAATTAATGAAGGGTGATTATTGCAAACCCTAGGAAAGGGTATTATGAATATTTAAATATTCAAGGATTTATTTTAAGGTTGTTCGATCAAAGGGGTTATTAAACTAATGAACAAATCTAGAAAATTAATACCGAGCGAATGGTATGTTGAGAAACCCTAATTAGGATTCAATGAGACTTAATTAGGGCAAATCTAATTGGGTTACGTAAATTAATTAATATAATTATTAATTAATAATAACTATGTGAAATATTAATAATATTAATTAATAGTCTAACTAGTAGTAGTTAAATACTAGTAGGCTAGCTCATATATTATTTTTAAACAAGTCCACTTAATTAATTAAGTATGAATTTGTATGTTGGTTGTATTAATTTAATTAGGTAAGCCCAATGATTTATTTAAATTGGGAGACTAATAAATTAATGTTTGAGCCCAATGTTGGTAAATTAATTTAGTGTTATAGTAGTCCAACCAAGATGAATATTAAGCCCAAACAATTAAATTGAAAGCCCAATTTTTGATCCAAATTAAAAGCTTCTAGAAGGATTTTTATTTTGCAAGTTAACTAATAAAAATAAATCAAAAATTGGGGCAATATTGAGAAAAAGTGTGGAATACTTAACCTCTTTTGGCTAGAATTTGTAAAATGCTTGAAGTCCAATTTATATGCTTACAAGGTGTGTATGTATAGGTTGACTCCACTATAAATAAATCATTTGGTTCATTGGCTAAGAGTTTACAAAGTTGCAAGAGAGAGCTTTTATATTGGTGCTAGTGAGTTGGAGTGAGTTCTAAGTGAGTTGAGTGAAATAGTGAATAAACTATTAAGTTAGCTCAACTGAGTCGAGCTGAGTCAAGCCAACTCAAACCATTCTTAACCAAGAGAAGAGATTGGACGTTCATCTACTATTTTAGAAGGAGGAGAAAGCAAGCACACAAAACAAAAAGATTAGAAAACCGTAGTTATGCTTGTTATGTGATTAAAATAAGAAATAAATGGTAAAAATACCATCTTTATGTTCTTTAAGTCTAGATCCATGCTAGATATGTTAAATAAGTGTTTCATGGATTTTTGGTATAGATCCATAAGCATTTATGTGGAAAAAGTTAGCTAAAATATGTAAAATCATATTTTTCGAAAAGTTAGAAACTGAACAGTACATTGCCGGAATTACTGTTCATGATCAGAAAATTGGATTCTCAATCCGTTAATTTTGTGGGGTAGATCTTGAAGTTATGTAAATTCTAAAACTTGAATGACTAAAATCCGAGTTAAAATGAATTAGTTATGATTTTTCTAGCAAAACACTCCACTGTCGGAAGTTTTGCGTGAACAGTCCGGTTCCAAACTGTTTTTGGAGGTCAAATCATGTCCAAAAAATTAATTTGATAATGGAAAATTGTAGTTCGGGAAGTCACGATTCCAACAATATAAAGTAGAGCTTAATCGGAGTTATAGAACTCAAGTTATTAAAGTTTTAGTGAAGGACCCAAAAACTGGACAGAATTAAAAGGCCACTGCCGATTTTTTTTCTTGAACCGGCCAGAACATTCTGACGACGGGTTCACTACTTTTCCGGCGAAGGCCCGAACTAGAAAGTTGCTTGGAATTTCATGTACTATTTTATAAAATTTAGTTTGTATTTTTAATATGTAATTTGGTAATTTCTATAATTATTAAATGATTAAAGTTAACTAATTAAATGAAAAATTGTTAAAAGTATTTTTCAATACTGGAAAAATGTTAATCACCCTACTTACTTATTATTCAAGTTGTATTAAATAGTAAGTAAGGTTAAATGAAGAAAAAAATATTTTTTAATACTTTTTGAGGTGATAATGTACACTAGTTGGATGTTACTTAACTAATAATTGAAAAAAATTATTATTAAATAATAAATGTGATATTTAAACTATATCATATTATGTAATGAAGAAAAATAATTATTTATTATTTAATTGATAATTAAATAGTAAATAAAGGAAGTAACTAAGTAATTATTATTTAATTTATATTAAATAGTAATTAAATTATGAGAAAGTGTTTAAACTAATTATTTATTATTTAGTTAAGAGAAAATAATGAATAAAGATAATTAATTAATTATTATTTAATTAACATTAAATAATAATTAAAGAGGGTTAATTGCTTACTATTTAATATATTAACTAGTAATCAAAGGATGTTAGAGTTAATAGTATAATTGTTTATTATTTAATTAAGATTAAATAATGAGTACGAATAATTAATTAATTAGTTATTATTTAATTCATATTAAATAATAATTAAGTGGAATAAATTATTACTTAATCGGAAGAAGATTATTAAGTAATTAAAATATATTGCTAATATTAATGATTAACTATTAAATGATAATAGTTAAGAATTAAATCATTATTCAATAATTAATAATGATATTTAATTAATTTAAAATATTATTCAAGGATTAATAATATTGTTTATCATTTAATTAACTATTAAAGAATAATAGTTAAGAGTTAGACCATTATTAAATAAATAATAATGATAAATAAAGATTTAAAATATTATTAAAAAATTAATAATATTGTTTAACAAATAATTAACTATTGAATAATAATAGTTAATGGTTGAATCATTATTAAATAAATATTAATGATACGTGAGGATTTTGAATATTATTAAATGGTTAATGGTTAATAATATTAATGAACAATTAAATTATTATTAAAATCATTAATAATAATGAAAAGTCAATTAAAATATTATTAAAGGGTAATAATACTAGCAAGCAATTAAATTATTATTAAAATATTAATAATAATGATTAAGGTAAACTATTGTTAAAAAGGAATTAATAGTAGTAATGATTATTTATAGTGTTATTTAACAATTAAATAACATTATAAGTTATTACTAATTAATAGTAAGAGTTTAAAATATTATCCAAGACAGATAATATTATGATAAATCATCGAGTTAAATGATGTGATTAAGTTAAACCAAGGGTATGGTCCATTAGTGACTAATTAGTTGTTCGACCTAAACAGAAATAACATCCAGACATTAATGCAGTGATATTAATAAATGTCAGAACTACATACTTTTGTACAAAATATTTACGGTGTTGAATATAAAACACTGAGTCAAGTTAACGAGAGACTAAAATATGAAATTAACCCAATAGATTTAAAAGGGGACGATAAGAAGAAATAAATATCTTTAAAGATTTAGTATTGAGTCAAACTGTGACTGATATTGTGCACCATTGATCTCACATACTGTATAGGTGATGCAAGGAACATGAAAGATTAGCATAAGTTGGTTATACAAGTCCAGACAAGTTTTTCAGAACGTGTTGCATTATGTGCCTGATTTAGAATATTATAAAATTATTATGTGTGCATATGTTATTATGTGCAATAATGTGGTAATGTGCTTTTGTGATACAAGTTGAAATAAACTGTTGATATGCCGTAGATGATTAAGTTGATTGCTCTATATATATTGAACTGTATGAAATTGTAAATGACATGCATGAATAGTACGAATCATAGAGTAAATGCAAAGCATGATATGTATGAGATATGTAGTCATTGCAAAAGTATGAGATGCATGAGGTATGATGAAATATGTTTATATGTTATGTGAAACTGTTAGACTTGCTGAGCCGTCATGCTCACCCTTGCTTAAAACAAAACATTACAAAAAAGCTTGAGGAAGCTGATTACTTTGGTAGAAGCGAAGATGAAGATTGACTAACAAGTCATCAAGATTGAAGCGTATGTGTTTTTATAGTAAAACTCTGCGATAGAATAAATTATCTCCGTGGGTATTATTTGCGAAGATTTTTATGTCTTAAATGTGCTATAGATTAACAAACCAAAATGTTAAGAGAACATATATAGATTATTTTAAATCATTTTCAGATGTTGTTTTTTATGTATAAGGGTGACAGGTTAATATGCTAAATCATTATTCATATGATTAGAAAGTGTAAAAAAAATATTTAAAAATTGCGATTTTGGAATAGTATGAAGTTGGATGTTGTATCCATTTAAGGTTTATATCTGGTGTATAGTAATAATTGTATTGCTTATTGTTTATAAGTTTAATATAATTAGTTTAAACTCAGAATTGAGGATATTTTTAACGGATCAGATCCGGGGTCAAGAGAGGCCGGATTTGGGGGTCGTTACATTTGATCCATTAGTTGGTTCCATATGATGAGTTATTTAGTCTATCTCCTTCACCAGGTGTAGTATCTTTTCCCCGATCATGCATTTGACAATCACATAATACAAAAATAAAACACTTCCTTTCTCAAGGTTCTCATTAATTATGTGAATGGTACAGACTTTTTGCTTAATCTTAAAGTACCCGTATCTGACACTAGACATTTAGACAAAGATATGAGTACTAGACACATTATTTTAGTATAAAAAAGTGACAAAATTAAATAATACATGTGTTCAACTTTTGATAATGCCGTGCCTAGTAGCATGCATTAATATTATATACATTATTGGTCTCTTTATAATAATTTAAGTTTTTAGATGAGTTAGTTATTTAACAATGTCTAGCTAGACACTCCATTCGAGTTCGTGAAACATAGTGTAAATGATTTATGAGGTGGGAAATAAGTCCTAAGAAAAATGAATAAGTCTCAACAAAATATTAATCAATTTCATATTCGCGTCCATTCTCTTTTATGAGCTTCATTTTGAGGCTTGCATCAAGAGCTCATCAATACTATAAATTTTTCTAAGTTCTAGTAGAAAGACTTCCAAATTATTATTTCAATAAAGTGGTATGAGAGCATTGTTTAATTTTATACCTAGGATAAAAATTATTTGAAGAAAATTATGGTTTCTAAAACACTATCTTCAAGTTCTTTCACTTCATTTTTTGATTATTATGAGTATATTAGAAGATAAATATGATAATTTTCTAAGAATTATGTAGTGTGGTGGATAAAGGTTTCCCAAAACCTATAGATGAGGCTTGTCTTTCCGATGAAGAGAAAAAGAAACTTGAGGCTGCATGTTGCTAAGATGCAAGTGCCTCGAGCAAAATTCAGATGGGAGTCTCAAAATAAATCAATTATCTCGGGAATTTTAATAAAACCACCGCCAAGAAAATAACGGGAAATTCTTGAAGTAGAATGTAAGAATAAATACATGTATGCTATTAATTTGTTTACACAAAACGAGAACTAAAGATTTACTTCTTGAAGCATATTAACCTTTTAGTTCAGAAAAACTTGTATTATCAAAGCCAAGCCCAAACCTACGATCTTTGTGGAATGAGAACAAAGAAGAAATTTACAATTCTTGTGGAATGAGAACAAAGAAGAAATCTACGATCTGTAACAATTAGGAATTCAGTTGTTGGGAGCTCACTTTGTGCTAATGTACTGATCTCTCCGTAGAAGTACTTATTAATCATAATAACGCAACCTCAGAGGCATGCCCCTTTTATGGGTGAAGTGGTTTAACCCACTTCCTGATTATCCTCCAACAACTAGTCATGTTAACGATTAAAAAATAAATGGTAATTGACCAAGTCTGCTGAGAAAGTTTGGCTAATAACCAAATAGGTCGGACCTTCCATGGGCTCCCCATTTGGACATCCAAAATCCAACATCTCCCACTCGTCTATGACGGGGATAACGTAATCATAACATCTGCCAAAAAACAGCTTAAACTAAAATATTATAAATCCTTAGTTGCTGGATCGTTTGACCGTTGAGTTGACCTGCAATGCAGGAGCTCTATATCAAACCCGTTAGGGCCAACATAGAAACATCTACCATTTTTGTGACACCCCCAAATCTGGGCCCACACAGCCCAAACTTGAGTCGTCAAAAGACTACAACAAAATTATTACAACAAAGCACAACGTACAATAATACAGTATATAATAATACACAACTAAGTCTTCACTATTATTGTCACACTATTTTACAACACGTGAAGACTACGACAGCTATTCCTCGGACTCTCACTCCATCCCCCGGCTAGACCCTATTACGTTTTCATCTCCTGTTGAAAAACAATGGAACAAAAGAAAGGGTGAGCTGAAATAGCCCAGTAAAGAATATCATGACTAAGATAATAACGAATAAATTATCATTAGTCTTCAACAGTTGAGCTCTTGATAGAATACAATAGACTACAAGATTTATATCAAAAACTATAGTTAAATTCTTGAACAATGTTCAGATCAATAATAGCAGCGGTATGAGCAATCTATTAGAAGAATAATGCAGACTATAATGTCCACTCGCTTCTCTTTTTTTGTAAAAATATCATCAACTTTTATCATCTGAAATACCATTAATCAAGATAATACAACTTCACAGTTCCTGGTCATAATCATGCAGATCAACAGTTCATCTTTGCACTACGGGCCAAAGAGAACATTAACCACGTGCCATAAAAGACACCGAACAGATGTATCGCCTTTAACCTAGTATATCGCCTTTAACCTATCATCTGTTCAACAATTATATCACATCTGTGCCCCCGGCCACAGATATTCACAATAGATTGATTCTTGAAGATTAATAACAGTGATACGAAAGATGAACAGAAGAAACAAGATAAACAATAAGTATCGGAAGTTTACTTTGTGCAGATTCAAATAATGTCCAAATTGTCAACATGATGTGGAGTGAAATTTAAAAAAATGATATTCAAGATCCATAGTTCAGAATAACGATTATAGTTCAATAGAAAGGTTCAGAAAATAGGAAGGTTCAGTTGAAATAATGAAGTTCAACTATTATGGAACATATAATATTTTCAGGAATTATAGAAGCAATAGTTCCATAATAAGTTTCGATTTAGGTGTATGAAAGAAAATAATATCCCTTACCGTAGCAGGTTTGATTAACAAAAGGTGAAGGAAATTAATATCCCTTACCATAGTAAGTTTGAATAATGGAAGATGAAAAAGATGGTATCCCTTATGAGTATAAAGGAAAATGATATCACTTACGAATATGGAATAAAAGTGTCATGTGATAATTCGTGTAGACAAATTATTTTCACACGAGACAAATAAAAAGGGTTATTCACCAACAGGCGGTAATCCGCGTCGTAAGGTTATTCCCATCAATTTGAATGCAAAGAGTTATTCACCAAACATGCGGTAATCCGCACCGTAAGGTTATTCCCATCAATTTGAATACGAAGAATTATTCACCAAACAGGCGGTAATCCGCGCCGTAAGGTTATTCTCAGAGATTAATAAGGAATGAATACAAAAGGTTATTCACTAACAGGCGGTATTCCGCGCCGTAAGGTTATTCCCACAATTTAATACATGGAAATAAATGGCACAAAAAGAAACGATATTAATTTCGAGAATCACAGAATGATAATCTCTTGCCGTGGTAAGTTTAAATAATAGAATATGAAAGAAGATGATATTCCTTACAAGTAAGAAAAAAAATGACATTTCTTACCGCAATAAATTTAAGAGTGTGAAAAGAATAATATTCCTTACCTTGACACGTGACTGGATATTGATTTAAATGAGGTTGATCAACCTATATATTTATAATAAAATTAGTAATTACCATATATAAATTTTAAGGTGTATGATAATTCATATATTATGAACTATCAAAATTATATATATTTAACATAATTTTTGTAGTATAATATAACAACTTTAAAGTAGTTTTTAAAGTAATATTTCAAAATAAATCTTCTAAATAAAGCTTTTAAAAATGAATCTTCTCAAAGAAGAGTCTTCTAAAGGAAGATTTGTGAATATCGTGAAAAATAGGAATTTATAAAATTACTACTCTTTAATAAAAGACTTACTTGAAAATTTTCTGCACTCCTTTTGGCTTTCAAACTCTCAAAATAGCCTTACTATTCTCAGAGAAAACACATAAAATTCTTATAGAAAATTTTTATGTTTTAGGTGTGATTTTTCTATTCAGCTGAGCAATCTATTTATAGGAGGAAATAAGTTACTATGCGAGGGTAGGTGGCTGACGTGCTGCACGCCAGCCTGAGAATTCAAAACAACAGCCGTCCATGCCAAAATTTCAGCATTTTGCAATTTCATTCCTCATGTGGCCCCCACAGAGGGCCCACATGTTTACTATTCCAAATAGTAAAATTAATTTAATATTTTTTTATTTATTTATTCTTCATGTGGGTCCAACATATAAAATAACATAATGCTACAACAATAATTCAACAATAATGTAATAAACACGTTACAGATTATTATTAATTTAATAATATAAATTATAGTATATTTACAACCGTAACAATTATTAGGTTCAATAATTTTAAAAACAGTGCAGCAACAATTATTGAGTCGATGATATGAAATACAATGTAATGACAATTATTGAATCAATAAAGCAAAATACTGTGTAACAACAATTATTGAATTGATAATATAAAATATTATGCAGTGACAATTATTGATGAAATGATGCGCAACAGTTACGGTGTCAATTATCAGACCAATAATATGAGACACTGTGCAATACCGTGTGCTACAGAAAATACCATAATTTACCGTATGCTACTATTCTTTTATCATCGGTATTTTAACAGTTCCGTTGACTATTTTTATTTAAAAAGGTTATTTCTGTCGTTTTCTATATCCGACAAATATTCTGTTGTGGGGTCCACCAATAATTAGTTATTTCGGCGCTGTCGTACGGCCCGAATATTCCCCGACAAAACAAATATTTTCCGACAAAACGAATATTGTCCGACAAAATAAAATTTGCACATAACATCCTTAACTTTTAACTTTATCGATTTAAACACTTACTGTTTCAGAAAAATATATGAAGAAAAATTAAATTTTATATTTCATAAAATTCGGGGTTTTACAATTTTAAAGAAAACAGTGTGGGAGCTCTCACAACAAACTCAATTAGTTCACGTAGAGACTACAACCCATAAACTCATAGTATCCCAGACACATTTGAATATTTACTAGGTTAAGTATCTCTAATCCCTTAGAGAGCCATACTTAACCATCTTTGGGCCCAAGTCTATTTCGTATCCCACTTATTATTATATCGCTATCGAAGCGCTATAGTTGTCGATAATAAGTATAGAATGAGGTGAAATCAAATTATCATCCATTTGCCTTAATACTACTCAGATATGAATCTAACGCTTTCCCAAAATCAATCCTTATAGTCTCATCAATCATGACCTTAGGAATCGAAACCAAAGTAACATCACTAATTCATGTCTTTGAAATATATATTCAAAGATTACAAAGAGCACTTGATGCAAGAATAAGGATTATGTCCTACAAGACTCACACGGTGAGGAAACAGGGATTCATTCTCTCACATCCTTTACACGGTCGTTAAGTATATGTAACACTCTCATAACATACTATTCTATAGCTTTGTTTTGCGAACCTCAGTCTAGTCACTCCCAGAGTGTCTAACTTGAACATTTCAAAGTTTGCTTATCAAAGCGCCACATTTGAAATTTCGCGTCCTGTTACCATGTCACGACAGATAATCTAATCTATATAAGCATATGTCCTATGGTCATGCAATACAGATCTTAGTTTAGTCACTCCTCAAATGCCTAACTTGAATTTCCAGATTACTCCATTTCCCAAGCTCCAACTCTGAACTTTGCATCCAACTATCAGTACAAGTTAATATAGATGGTGGGTCATATCACATTCGGTTAATTCAAATTAATTAACCTCATCCTGGCACATGCTAAGGCGACATAATATTTTATTTTGTTCATTACTAAGCGCCTATTGATTGCTATCTAAAGCATTAATAACATGCTATTCAAAGCGCCAATAAATGAACTATCTTAACCTTGCTCACTTTTCAAAGCGCCAAGGGTGATTGTTCGTGTGAGTAAGTCAATCAACCTGTTGACATATATTTAATGTATGCATATCCAATATGCAAAATAACCGTGTGAACTATTATTATTTATCATATACGCTAAAATAACATAATCATAAGTGGAAACAAATGAATCTAGCATAAATGATAAATGTCTCGAAACAATAACGAATATCTCTAATACAAGTCAAATAATGAGTAATATACAATGAAACAAGAAAGTACATTAAACCCTACAAACCCCTAACGAATTAACATGCCTACAAAAAGCATATCTGGGAATCTACTTCATAAAGAGATCCGTTACTAGAAGGCCAATGGGCATGCACTATAATATCACCTCATTATTTGCTATGTTCTTTCTAATGCAATTAATCCTTAAGTCAATGTGTTTTATCTTGTCGTGATACTTAAGGTCCTTAATGTAATATAGGGTCACTATATTATCACAATAAACAGTCACATGATCTGAAGCATGAGGAACGACTCCAAGATCCTCGAAGAATCTCCTCAGCCATATAGCATTCTGAACAGTTGACGTACATGCTACAAACTCTGACTCCATTGTCAAAAATAGTAATGCAAGTCTATTTCTTGCTACACTAAGTGATGGTACCACTATATATCAAGAATGCAAAATATCTTGAGATCGACTTACGCATCCCCTAGTAACCTCCCCAACTGGAATCGAAGTAACCAATTAATCACAGGTCCAGTCCTCTATAGCATAACATATAGTCCAAAGTACCCTTCAAATATCGTAAGATCTTCTTGATTGAAATCCAATGAGTAATTCCTGGGTTTGTCTGATAACGACTAAGATAACCGAATGTATATACTATATCAGGTCAAGTATATACAACTGTATACATTAACTTTTCTATAGCACTGACATACAGATAATATGTCTTTTTCTCAATTTCTTCAAGAGAACTAAGGCATTGCTCAGGTCCAATGGCATCGCCTTTAACGATAAGAGTATTTATAGGTTTGCAGTTGCTCATTTAGAATTGATCTAGAACCTTCTTAAGGTAAGTCTCTTGAGACAAACCATGAAGCTTTCTTGAGCGATCTCTATAAATCTTAACTTCAAGAACATAAGCTGCTTCTCCCACGTTTTTCATCTCAAGATTAGAGGACAACCACCCTTTGGTGGTGACAATTATGTCCTTATTGTTCCTAGTTAATAGAAAGTCATCGACATACATCGATAAGATAATGAATTTATCTTTGGACTGTTTGATATACATACAATGGTCTTACTCGATCATCATAAACCCATCACTAATGATGGCTCGATGAAATCTCAAATATCATTGCCTAGATGTCTGTTTTAAACTATGGATGAAACGTTTGAGCTTGCATACTTTGTGCTCTTGTCCTTCTACAATAAAACCCTATGGCTGATCTATATATATTTTCTCAGCTAAGTCTCCATTAAGAAAATATGTCTTAAAGTCAATTTGATATAACTTTAGACCTAAATGCGCGTCAATCTCTAGGATGAGGCAAATTGAGGCATACCTCACTACTGGTGAGAAGGTTTTCTCATAATCAATTCTCTCTTGCTAGGTATAGTCACTGGCTATAAAATGAGCTTTGTACTAATCACTAGAACCATTTGCATTGTGTTTGACTTTAAAAACACACTTGTTCCTAATAGCCTATCGCCTTGGTGGAAGGTCTACCAAGTCTCAGACTTGATTAATCCTCGTGGACTCCATCTCATCTTCCATTGCAGTAATCCACTTATAACTTATAGCAGATGATAGAGCATCTCGATAAGATTGGCTAGAAAGGCATTCTCCTCAATCTCAAATAGACGACATGGAATGTTACCTCGACCTTTGACTTCTATATATTTGAGGAATATGAGATTTTTTATTTGATGGAAAAGAACTGCTTGAAGACATGTCACTCCCACTATCTACATGAGCCTAAGAAATAGCCTCATTGGACTCTACTATATGAGCTGGGTTGTCTAAATCTTCTTCCATCTTATAAAAGTTTATTTCTTTGCTCACATCACCTCTGCTAGGAAAATCCATCTCAAGAAAATTCGCATCTCGTGACTTTATCTTGGATACAGTCCCATCAGGCCGCTCTCCAATGAATACATAGCCCTTAGAGTGTTCATAATATCTTACAAAGATACACTTTTTACCCCTCGGGCCTAACTTTCCATGTTCATGAGAAATGTTGTGCACGTAAGCTGCTGATCCCTAAGGCCGCATATTGCCCAATTCTGGCTTTTTGCCCGTTCACATCTTATATAGGATGGATTGAACAGATTTTGAAGGTACACGATTAAGTATATATGTCGTAGTCTATAATGTATCACCCCAATAGGAGATTGACAAATTGGCCTATTTATTGACTATCTTTTAACTAAATAACTTATGAGTTCTTAAGTGTTTTATATTATTTTTTAGGGTGTTATGTTAGTTTAATGTGTTTTGACTTTGTTTTGTAGGAATTGGAATAAAGGTTTGGTGGATCGAAGTTTGGAGTTGTTATGGTTGCATTTTTAGCTTGCTAATTATACAACAGTCACTTCAAGCCTAATTTCAACCATGATATAATAGAAATTTGTCAAATTCAAAAACATGAAAGTTGTAGATCTACTTATCATCTTTCCAGAACATATTAGATCATCTCAATCGGAGTTCGTATGAGAAAATTAATGGCTGTTTGACCAGAGGACATCAATGCAAAAAATGGGTCAGCGCTGGAGGCGCTGAGACTAGTACTATTCCAGCTCTGGCAGTGTCGGTTACAGTGTGTTGAGCGCTGGCAACGCTCCAGAAAGCGCTGGGTGACGGGCCAGACTTGGTTTTGACGTGTTTTTGATGATTTTTGACTCCAAATTGGATTGAGTTTCCTTCTAATGCTAGGGATTTGATATGTAACCTATAAATAGATGTTAAAATACATATTTTAATGGAGTCTAACATAGAATTAGGCTAGGAGAACTAACATAGATCTATCATAGTTAAAAATATAATTAGAAGAAGGATTAATTGAAGATCTGAAGAAGGATTCAACGTGAAGGAGCAAGAATTGAAGGCAGAGATTAAAGAACGCGCTACACGACTAAGAATTTTTTATCTTTTCTCTTCTTTAAGTTTTGTAACTTTACAATGTGGATTAATTATTATTTTATGGAATTGATTTCTTCTTCAGTAATGGACTAAACTTTTATTTAGGATTTCAATGGAGCCAATTGTAGAGCTTTAATTGATTCATCTTATTTTCATTTAATTAATCTATTTGGATTTTTTTTTATTATATCTTGCATTAATTTATAATTGTTTGATCAACGATTAATCTGATATCTTAAATGGAATTGGAAAAGGATTCTAGGATTACATTTGGGTATAATAACATATGAACTTGTTGATTCTTTTTAAGAGAATAACATAATAGTGCATAGGATGAAAATATCTATGTGCCATATGTAATTTGGTTGAGAGTTTGTTCGTAGTGAGTCTATGTCAAGTTTATATTGCACGAATTATAGTAAGGTAATTGACTTAGATCTTTTTATTAATTATTGAACAAAGTTAATAAATAGATAGACAATCTTCGTTAACAACTCATGAGAATTAATCACTTGGAAATAGTATGAAAAGATTATTGTGATCAATTGAGAAAGTTGTAATCCTAAGCTTTTAAGTGTCTAATAATCAATTCTTGTTAATTAGTTTTTAACTTAATATTTTCATAATTAAAATTGATATTCGTTTAAATTAGATTAAAATTGATATTTGCGTGATAATTAGAATAATTGTTATCTGTTCCCTGTGGGTTCGACATCATTTTTACTACTTTATTACTTGATTGACCGTGTATACTTGCACGTATTTGTCATTATATAAATCGGACAACAAGTTTTTGGCGCCGTTGCCGGGGAACGGTTGTAATAATTATTTTATTATTATTTTTTGTCATTTTAGTTTTAATTTAAACATTTTTAATTTCTTTATTTTTTTTCTTTGTTTTTGTAGGCTTTTATCTGCTTGAGACTGCTTTTGCAAGGAGGGATCTTAGTATCACGTGTGCACCAGGTCTTAGGTACTTCTAATCGGCGTCTAAGCATGCGATATAAAGATTATTGCTGCATTCGACTATCAACGGGCTTCAGAGTGGATGGAAAAACCAAGTGTGGCGGGAGTAATGGAGCAAATGTAAGCTTAGTTGGTGAAGCTTGAAAGGAAGATGGACGCGCTTGAGAATGAATCTATTCAGAATACCTACTATTATCAGCAGCAGCCGAGTACCACCCCAAACTACTATCATCCAGAGTGGCAAAATCATGAAAACTATTCATGGAGTTATAATAATCAATGCCAATTTTATGCTCCAGAACCATCATACACTCCAGAATACCCATCTCCACAACCACCAGTACAACAATCAAATTTGGAGGAAATTTTTAACAGGTTTATGGAGCAAATTGAAATGAGAATGAATAATCAATCCCAGTATTTTTCTCCAGAACCATCATACACTCTATATTTCTCAGGTCAATATCCACCACAGCAAGAGGAAACATCAAATTTGGAGGAAATTCTTGCAAGCTTTACAAAGAATATCGAGATGAGTAGTAAACGCAATGAAGAATTAATGTGAGAGTGGGAGATTCAAAGGGAAAATGATGAGATTCGAAGAGAATAACTTGCCAATCTAGTTAATAGTTGCCTTCATAAACTTTTACCTAGCAATATAGAGATTAATCTTAAGGAGGAAGGTAAGGAGCAGTGCAATACAGATACTCTAAAAATTGGTGAAGAGTTCTATGAGGTTGATGGTCAAGATCTCGAGTATCAAGCGGAGCAAGAAGCTAGTGCATTTAAAGATCATCGTCTCAATACTTTGCCAAGCAACATTGAAGAGACTCTAAAAAGGGAAGGCGAAGAATTGGGTAATGCTCTAACACTTCGAAAAGGTGAGGAATCAATGAAGGCTATGGGTGGAAGCTTGAAAAGATCACATCCGGATAAGGAAGATGATGATGAGGTTGAAAAGAAAAATAGCAAGGTTTGGGAAGAAGAAGAGAATGATGAGGATAATCAAGTCTTGAATTCTAATGGTATTAAGAAAAATTTGATTGTGCCTTTCTTGCAACAAATTTAGAATTTTAAGGAGTACTATCGGGTTGACTTTGTAAAAGACTTTGATAGCTTGGATGAATTCAAGTTTGGGGGTGGTTCACAATTTTGGAAGAATGTCATGAAGATTAAAGAAAAAACAAAGAGGATGCATGAAAAGATAATTTTTGCAATTGAGCCTGATTGAGAGCAAATGGAGTAGTCAAGCTGAGACTTTAAAACAAGCGCTTATTGGGAGGCAATCCAAGTTTCAGTTTTAGTTTTTAGTTGATTTTTATTTTTAGGAAAAAAAATTAGTAGTAAAATTTAGTTTTATTTATTTATTTTAATATTTTGTTTTTATTTTTGTTTTGTTTCAGGTTTATTCTATGCAATCCAAATTTAGCAGATAAGGAGAAAAACTACATATTCAGGGGAGTTTTCTGTGCTTAAATTTTTTATTGTATACATTGAGGACAATGTCTGTTTTAAGTTTGGGGGTGTGGGTAAATTTGAATTTTTTTTTTGTTTTTAGGTTTTATTTAAGTTTAAATTTTAGAATTTTGTTGGTGTATTCACTGCAAACCCTCACGAGACACAACTCGTCCACTTGGGGTTTAAAGGCTTGTTGCACATGCTAAGTGCAATCGTGTTTCCTATGAAAATGGGGTAACTTAGCTTTTAGGTAGAGTCTCTTGGGCAATAAATTAATTGAATTAAATTTATGGTCGATGATAAAAATTTTATTTTTAGTTAATAACTTTTAAAAAAGGAATAAATTTTTGTTAGTCTAAATTTTGGCTTTTTATTAGTTATTATTTTATTTAAGATCTTTTATTTTTTTACACTAATATCCATTTGTGTTGAGTTAGTTTTAGCTTAGAGAAAGTTTATTTAATTGAATGCTTATGATAGATATTCATAAACTTTATATCTTATTTGATCATGATTGAAAGCGAAGTATTGGGCTAATTATAATTTAAGATAGATGAATTAGGTGATTTTTTTTAGGATTATTTAATATTGAGTTTCCCAAGTTAAATTGAAGAGGAAAAAATGTGGTGAGTTGAGATGGAGCGTAAAACGCACTCACTCGTAAACACATGCAAAAATGAGATGGAGCGTAAAACGCACTCATATTGGAAAAAATATGGGAGATGGAGCATAAAATGCACTCACCTATGAATAGAAAAGAAAAGAAGAGACTGAAAAAAAAAAAAAAAAACTAGAAAATGATGGCTACCTATTTTAGTTAAATATTTGAGAAATTATGTAGTTAATGTAAATAATGATCCTAGTGTGTTTAAGGCGTTGAAACCTTTTGATCTTCTTGTTATATTTTGCCTATTTATTAGCTGAAAGATGTGGAAAAAAATAAGTTTATAGAGTTTTGCTTTTTAATTCTTTTATTGTGTAATATCTTTTATGAGGCATTTAATTGCATGAATTTATCTGAGTTTTAATTAGTTTGATACAATTTGGATTCACATACACACAAAGGGTCTAGAGTAAAATACGATTAATAAATATCTTAAAATTTTGGGTTTGACATAATTTTGAAATTTTTCTTTGAGTTATTATTTGTGAAATCTTTGAGGGTGTTAATTTAATTCATGTTGGTATATTGCTTGAGTATTTAGTTTGTAGTCTTAATTTTATTTTTTTTAGTATTTTGCTTGAGGGCAAACAAATGGTTAAGTTTTGGGGTATTTGATAAGTGAGCGTTATACCTATTTATTGACTATCTTTTAACTTAATAACTTATGAGTTCTTAAGTGTCTTATATTATTTTTTAGGGTGTTATGTTAGTTTAATGTGTTTTGACTTTGTTTTGTAGAAATTGGAATAAAGGTTTGGTGGATCGAAGTTTGGAATTGTTGTGGTTGCATTTTTAGCTTGATAATTATACAACAGTCACTTCAAGCCTAATTTCAACCATGATATAATTGGAATTTGTCAAATCCTAAAACATAAAAGTTGTAGATCTACTTATCATCTTTCCAGAACATATTAGATCATCTCAATCGGAGTTCGTATGAGAAAATTATGGCTGTTTGACCAGAGGACATCAATGCAAAAATTGGGTCAGCGCTGGAGGCGCTAAGACTAGTAGTATTCCAGAGCTGGTAGCGTTGGTTACAGTGTGTTGAGCGCCGGGAGCGCTCCAAAAAGCGCTGGGTGACGGGCCAGACTTGGTTTTGACGTGTTTTTGATGATTTTTGACTCCGAATTGGATTGAGTTTCCTTCTAATGCTAGAGATTTGATATGTAACCTATAAATAGATATTAAAATACATATTTTAATGGAGTCTAACATAGAATTAGGCTAGGAGAACTAACATAGATCTATCATAGTTAAAAATATAATTAGAAGAAGGATTAATTGAAGATCTGAAGAAGGATTCAACGTGAAGGAGCAAGAATTGAAGGCAGAGATTAAAGAACGCGCTACAAGACTAAGAATTTTTTATCTCTTCTCTTCTTTAAGTTTTGTAACTTTACAATGTGGATTAATTATTATTTTATGGAATTGATTTCTTCTTCAGTGATGGACTAAACTTTTATTTAGGATTTCAATGGAGCCAATTGTAGAGCTTTAATTGATTTATCTTATTTTCATTTAATTAATCTATTTGGATTGTTTATTATATCTTGCGTTAATTTATAATTGTTTGATCAACGATTAATCTGATATCTTAGATGGAATTGGAAAAGGATTCTAGGATTACATTTGGATATAATAACATATGAACTTGTTGATTCTTTTTAAGAGAATAACATAATAGTGCATAAGATTAAAATATCTATGTGTCATATGTAATTTGGTTGAGAGTTTGTTCTTAGTGAGTCTATGTCAAGTTTATATTGCACGAATTATAGCAAGGTAATTGACTTAGATCTTTTTATTAATTATTGAACAAAGTTAATAAATAGATAGGTAATCTCTGTTAACAACTCATGAGAATTAATCACTTGGAAATAGTATGAAAAGATTATTGTGATCAATTGAGAAAATTATAATCCTAAGCTTTTAAGTGTCTAATAATCAAAATTCTTGTTAATTAGTTTTTAACTTAATATTTTCATAATTAAAATTGATATTCGTTTAAATTAGATTAAAATTGATACTTGCGTGATAATTAGAATAATTGTTATCTGTTCCCTGTGGGTTCGACATCCTTCTTACTACTTTATTACTTGATTGACCGTGTATATTTGCGCGTATTTGTCATTATATAAATCGGACAACACCTGCGCCATCATAGACCTAACCATGTCTAATAATGTCCAGTTCCTTCTCTATGCCACACCATATTGTTGTAGAGTTCTAGGGATTGTCAGTTGCGTGATTATCCCTTTCTTCTCACATAGTTCCTTGAACTAATCGGACAAATACTTGCGGCCTCTATTAGTTCGAAGTGCATTAGCACTTTTATCTAACTATTTTTGACTTCAATCAAATAACGCGCGTTTAATACATTCTAATTCCTCAGACTTATAAGAGATCAAGAAAGTATACCCAAAGTGCGTATAGTCATTTATCATTGTGAGAAAGTAAGAACGTCGATGCTTTCTTTCACATTCATAGGGCCACAGATGTCTGAGTGAATAAGTTGCAATGACGTTTTTGCCCTAGTGGCTTTACCAAATGATTTTCTGGTTGATTTTCCTTCTAAACAATATTCACAAGTGGGTAGATTAACCTTAGGTAATGGGCCTAAAAGACTTGCTCGAGCTAACCTGGTCATTCTATCATGTCCAATATGACTTAATCTAGCATGTCATTGAATTGAACTATCATTGCCATTCTCAATAAGCAAGGAATATGAATCATTACTATTAATACTAGAATCATTTGTATCCAAAACCATAAAACCATTATGAATAAAACCATATCAAAAAACATTCGTCCATTGCGAAATTATTACAACATTGTTATAAAAACAAATAGAATATCCCAAACGAAGTGCTGATAAAATAGAAAATAAATTATAGTGGACATCCGATGCATAAAGTAAATCATATAGGGTCAATGTAGATCTCCCTCGCATTTTCAGTTTGTAAGTGTCAATGCCTAACACGTCCACACTGGAAGTATTCACCACATATACTCTTTTGCTAGTCGGAATGCGGCAGTATTCCACGAATCCACTTCAATCTCTAGTTATATGGTCCGTTGCTCCGGAGTTTACAATCCATATACGGAGAGAATGAGAAATCAAAATAGTATTTGATACTAAGCACATAAATAGATTACGACTAAGAATTACCTTCTTTGGCTTCGTGCATTCACGAGCGAAGTGTCCTACTTTGCCTTAATTGTAGCATGTTATCCTGGCCTTGTCATTTTTAAAAGAACATCACTTGCCTCTTTTTCTCTTGCCGACACCACCATTCACAGATCCCTTAGGCATAGTAGGATTAACAGATTTGTTTCCATTCTTGGGTTTGGACCCTCTATGAGAGCTCGATAACTACATATGCCCTGGAGGACTTAGCAACGTCAAGACACTCAGCCTCGAGCTCCAGGTGACGACGAATAACATCAAAGTTTATGATATTCTCGTTATGGGTCATGTTGACTCATATATGTTCCTAACTATCGAGAAGAGAACGAACCATCGTTGAAATCTATTGCTCATTTGACAACTGAGTCCCATTGAATTTTAATTCTTGGGTCATATTTGCCATGATTCAAAGGTGTTGCATTATGGTGTGGTTATCATGTTTTTTTATAACCATCGATAATCTAATGGCTAATTCTCTTAGCCTAATCAATGAGGTGCTGCCAAACTTCGTTTTGAGAGCTTCCTACATCTCGTGTGCTATTGAGTATTGATCATACTTAAGCAAGAAGTCGTTGTTCATACATCTCATCAATATTATGCGAGCGAAACGATCCTTTTTACGCCAACTTTCGAAGGCTGCAACCTTGATCGGATCTTTTGCATCTTTACCATCTGATCTTGTCATCTTGGACAATAGGGTTTTTTCAACCTCTTGTTCCTCCAAGACCATCATGACCTTACTGTACCACATGTCGTAATTATCTCCATCTAGTTTATTTCCCTGGGTTAGGTCTGCGATAATGTGTTTCGAACTCATTTTTGTTTTGGAAAAATAATTAGAGATATTTATAGTTTACCAAAGCATAATAACATCTTAGTCACATAAATCTAATTAACTTAAAAATAATTAAGACATAAATATAGAAGGGAGACTTCGCTAAGCTTAGGAATTACAATATGCATAAATGTCCAATTATATAAATTTAATTTTTTGGCGTATAAGATGTGTAATTTAGGAAATAATTTTAATTAAATTACTACCACCTAAATTACTCCCACTAAGAGTAGGTGTACATGTGTAATTATAGCATGGTACTTTAATTCCAAGCACCAACGATTAATATTTCAAAAAATATTAATAAAAAGAATTAGATATAGGCAATGTAACTCAACTAATACATCAAAGATGCTATAAACACATCAAATTCACATCCCAAAATTTAATAACAATAGCTTAAAACATAAACAAGTTACTATAATTTTTTGGGATTTTTCTGGTAATTATTATAATTATCACAATTAATTAATCATTGCATAATTAAATTAAAAATTAACTAAATCCAAACTGATTAATTTTTCCAAAATTTCAGTGGAAACATTAATTTTATGCCAATAATTAATTTCTGCAAAATTTTCAAAATTTAATAATTTAGTTAGTATTTATAAATCATTTTCTTATATGAAATAATTAATAATTTTTTTTGAAATTAAATATTTTGTGTGGGTCAAACAAGTGGGTCAGTCAAAAAACCAAGCGCGTGCACTATATAAACAGGGAGAGCATGGCACTGACGCGTTGGCCATCGCTGCACTCCGTCGCGCATGTGGGCCACACATCGCCTTCCATAGCTTCGTTTTCGACACGACTTACATGGTTGTGATCGTTTGGGTTTCCTGGTTCTAATGGTGTGCTCAACTATCATTTGTGTACCTCTCATAGAAGCGTTGTTACCCACGCAAATCCTAACGAGAGTGGGATTGTGCTGTATCTTTAACCTTCAGCTATCAGAAACACCAATTCACAACCAAAATTTCTAGAGGCCATAATTCGCTTTATTTTTATCCTAATTAAGCATATAATATATCAACAAAATGCCTATGAAATATTTTATGCATACATGCCAAAATTATATGAAACGGATAAATAGGCAGAAAGTTATGGCTATTTGAAACATGCTTTTTTTTTTTTTAATTTAGGTTCCTAATTACTTTCAAATTTTATGTTTGATTGAACCCAAATTATGCAGATCATATAGACTATACATAGGCTAAAACATACTACAATATCAGCCCTTAGCAACAAGTGTAAATTAAGTTTCCATTAATGATGTTTTCTAAGCTTTTAAACATGCTTTTGTGGCATATCGTGCAAACAGTACATACATATGATCGAAAACACATGCGATGATACCAATGTAGGAATAAATACATGTATATTATTAATCTGTTTACACAAAATGAGAATTAAAGATTTATCTCTTAAAGGGTGTGAAAAACTCGTACTGCCAAAGCCAAAACCTAAACGACGTCTCTAATCTATAATCCTTGTGGGATGAGGACAGAGAAGAAATCCACGATTCATAACAACTAGGAATTCAATTGTTATATTGGGAGCTCACTCTATACTAATGTACTGATCTCTCTATAGGAATACTTATTAATTATAATAATACAACCTCAAAGGAATGGCCCTTTTTATGGGCGAAGTGGTTTAACCCACTTCCTGATTATCCTTCAAAAGCTAGTCATGTTAACGTTTAAAAAATAATCGTTAATTGACTAAGTCTGCTGAGAAAATTTGGCCAACAACCAAATGGGGTGCGCCTGACCCTCTATAGGCACCCAATTTGGATACGCAAAATCCAACATTGAATTTCATAATCTACTTGCAAATGAACTTAATGTTGGGAAAATTCCTTCAACTAAAACCGTTTCTAATAAATTAAATAACAAATCACGCCAAACAAATAATGTAATTCCACCAAATAAATAAAAACCGCAAAAAATAAGTCAAACACAAGAAATCAAATTTACATGAAAAACCCTCTAAAACTAAAAGGTAAAAGCCATTGATCGAGCTCCAAATTTTTTTCTATAATCAATTGTGAGTACAAATAATCCTTCTAGGTTTTAACACCAAAAACTCGAAATATGACAAAATTGAGATAGTAAAAAAATATCTTAATTTAAGTAAATTAAAACTTAAATTACCTCATCACCCAAAAACCTCCAAATTAATTAAAGTTTTCCAATAATTAATTGATCCTAATAGATGGCAACACCCGTGAATAAACATTAACAAAAGCTATCAATTTTTCTGTTTCGTTATGCAATAAAATCTCATAGTATATTGCTTTTCATTGAAACACACCCTCACTGTTAATTAGTTTTTTCTTGATTCCGTGTGTCTTTTTAATTATACTCTTTCATGCTACAACATCAGCCACACACCCCTCCCCCCCCCCCCCCCCACACACACACACACACTCGCATACATACATACTACCTGATTCCTAATCACCTTTAAAAACCATAGCATGCTCCTTATTGGATTATGCGATAACCAACAACGGAGTTAGCCCATTATGATAATTAGATTCCAAGTTTATTTTGAAAAAAAAATCACCAGCGAGTCATGCATCCCAATTTCAATTCATATCTAGATTCAAAATTTTTAATTTGGAATAGAACTCACTAGACTCGTGAATTTAGACTTTCTAAGCCTAGCAATCTCCCCTTCTAAATCCATCGAGAGGGCTTCTACAGTGACCCCGTCACTTGAAGTCCTCGGTCAATTCCTTGCAAACCTTGAGTTTATCGCGAGTCACAACATTTGTCAACATGTCTAATGGGTTTTCATTGGTATGAACTTTTTTTACTTTCATCAATTCCTTTTTTTTAATCACTTTCTGAAGCTAGTGATAACGAACATGAATGTGTTTAGTAAGATTATGATAAGTGGCATTCTTTATCAAGTCAATTGCACTCTCATCTTGTGTCAAACCTATCTCTTTGAGTAAGCATAACATCTTTTTGCCTACTTCCACAATGACAATGTATTCCGACTTAGTTATAGACAAAGCAATACACTTTTACAACTTGGACTGCCATAACACAACTCTCCCTATAAAAGTAAACAAATACCCTGAAGTAGACTTTTTTTCTTTAGATACTGTTATGTCTGCATCTGTAAAACTCTCCAAGATTGGATTTGAATCACGAAAACCCAAACAAAAATTGAAAGTAGATTTCAAATATTTGAGAATCCATTTAACTTCTTCCTAATGTTCTCTACTAGAATTTGACAAATACCTACTTAAAACGCTAACTACATGAGCAATATCTGGCCGCGTACAAACCATCACGTACATAATTATGCAGTAAGACTCCCTACAGTAGAGGAGTAGGGAACTGTTGTCATATCATCTCTTCCTTCCTTAGTAGAAGGACACATATACTTCGTTAACTTAAAATGATTGGCTAGTGGTGTGTTATCTGGCTTAACATCACCCATGTTGAACCTTGCAAGCACTCGTTCAACATACTTCTCTTGTGACAACCACAACCTTTTGGCTTTTCTGTCACAAACAATTTTCATGCCCAAAATTTGCGTAGTCGGACCTAAATTCTTCATATGAAAGGATTTGAACAGCTCACCCTTGAGCCTGCGAATTATGTTTACATCTTTCCTAATTATCAACATATCATCTACATATAGCAATAGAATAATAAAGTTACCATATGGAAATTTTTTCACATACACACAATGATCTACATTTGTTCTACTTTAACCTTGATCCACCATGAATGAATCAAATTTTTATACCACCACCTTGGGGCTTGTTTCAGGCTGTACAAAATTTTCTTTAACCTACAAACCAAGTGTTCTTTCCATTTAACTTCAAATACCTCTGGCTGTTCCATACATATTTACTCCTTCAAATCACCATGAAGGAAGACAATCTTCACATCTAGTTGCTCAAGCTCAATATCCATACTAACTATTAACCCTAACACTGCTCGAAATGAAGTTATCTTCACAACTAAAGAAAAAATCTCATCAAAGTTAATACCTTACTTATTAGTAAAACCTTGATAGTTAATTGAGACTTGTACTTCACTAGTTTTTCATTTTTCAATGATTTCTTACCTTTCGGAGTGTAGTCAACTCATAAGTGTGATTCTTATACAAAGAATCCATCTCATCTCGCATCACTCTCAGCCAATTGTTCGTCTCCTTATGAGTCTTGACTTCTTAAAATTCTCTGGCTCGCCCTCCTTAGTAATTAAAAGATATTCAGATGAAGGATACCTGACTAATGGTACACGTACTCTCGTGGATCTCTTAAGCTGAAGTTCTTCAATATCAAGATGAGGGGGCTACTCCCTTAACTCAATACTCTCCACATCTGACCCATCATCATCATGCAAATATGTATCAGTCACATCTTCATTTTGAACTATTTCTCTAACTGTGGCATTTTGTAATGGAGAAGGAACTCCACTGAGGTCTAGAACACTATCATCTTTGGGCTATGTAACATTATCAAAATCCTCATAATTCTGGTGCTCATGAAACGTCAAATCTCTGGTTCTGAATAATTTCTTCTAAACTAGATCCCATTATCTGTACCCAAACTTTCCATCTCCATATACAACAAACTCACATGGAGTAGATTTGTCACGGAACTTCGATCTATGTTCCTTGGGGATATGTGCAAAGTCTTGCATCCAAATACCCTCAAGTAAGAATATAACACATCCTTACCACTCTAAATTTAATTTGGAATATGAAAATCCAATGGTGTTGATGGAGATCTATTAATCAAGTAACAAGCAGTACGAACAGCTTCACTCTAAAATCACTTAGACAACTTATCCATTCTCAACATGCATCAGACTCGCTCAATAATAGTGCAGTTTTGTAATGCTCCAAAATCCCCGTACTTACTACAACGGACTTTGTGCATTAAACTTCCATAACATCTGCCAACTTAACAAATTATCCCATAATCATATTGGTTGAACTAGTCTATTACAGACAATTTTTTTTTTTACTTAATCCCTGGATTGTTACTTGGTCTCGATCTCATTATTTTTACAAGCATCGACTTGTAGTTTATCCGTATACATGGATAATGCCATATATACTAGTCAAATTTTAACTTTAAGATTTTAGACATTCTATACTTCACTATCCAAGTTTCACAACATTAATAATAAGATTGTTCTTAGAACAAAAGAATTGCGATAAATGTTGCATCTTTATCCGTGGCAAGATATCTTTTATTACAGAACTTCCCATATTATTCAATACCCTCATTTAGATATATATCTTTATAGAGATATCTCTTCATATCGATATTTTTATTTATCTAAAATTCACAATATTAATAACACACTTGTACTTAGAACAGAGGAACCTTGCGATGAATTTGGTTTCTTCATCGGTGTTAGATCTCTATTCTTGCAGCACTCACAATGTTATTCAATATCATCATTCGAATTTATAGTTCTTTATCCGTATTGTATTAACTTTTATTATCTATCTGAAATTTAGAGTATCAACAATAACATGATCAGTCCATATTACCAATACCCTTATTCAGATTAATAGATCATTAACAATTCTAAGTTATATCAAAGTAAAGACATAATAACGTGTGATGATAATAACGTGATATTATTCATATAAGATTTGGTTACATGGTTTGTTTGTTTGTAGTACAACAATCATTATGACTTCATACAAATACAAGTAAATAAAGCATAAAACTTAGCCTACTCTTCTTCTTTACGTTTATGATTTTCTTATCATTCTTCGTATTTGCAAATAAATTTTATTCGTAAGAATGAGCACTGTGGCTCAGTAAGTCTAACACATAATCACATACACAGTTTATGTTTTTATACAACTTTAACATGCGTTGACTTAACAAATACCTTAGTTTAATACTGCAAGTAACTCTCATTTCAACAATTTATAGCATGTTGTCACACAAAGCGTATAAATCATGTTTATAATTTATAAACATAACACACATGGCTTAGACGTCTTGCCTATTCGATGCGCGTTTTTGTTTACGCTGATTTAGACTTGTAGTGTAGACTAAATATGTTTAACATATAAATAATGATTGCTAGTATACATATAAATATGTATTTGATTTAATTAAGTACATTTATGGTTTGGTGTCAAATCGTCGCTATAATCATTTCATTCTGCACATTCATGCTGGAACATTAGCCATATATATTTACTACCTGATTCCTAATCACCTTTAGAAACAATTTCATGCTCCTTAATTATTGGATTCTGCAATAACCAACAACCGAGCTAGTCCATTATAATAATTGGATTCCAAGTTGATTTTGAAAAAAAACACACCAGCAAGTCATGCATCTCAATTTCAATCCATATCTGCATTCGGAAATTTCAATTTGGAATAGAACTCAGTAGACTCAACACTTAAATGTCATTTATTTCTATAACAGGCCATAAAACACTCAACTAAACTCATCCAATTTTGCCAAAGAAAACAAAGCAAACTTGGCTGTTGACAGTTAAAATGATCACTAGCTAGTGATCAATATATAGTAGGATTATTTGTTCACTTGGTAAGGGAAATTAGCTGCTGATCCTCCTGCAAAAGATGTCCTCTTAACGAACCGACCTTTCATTCTTGGCCTTTTCTCGGCGTTGAGTTTTCTGACTTCATATCTTATCTTCTTGGAGAACAATCTTGTCCTTCTCTTCTCTCTGTACCTTGACACTCTTGCTTCTCTCACAACATCACTGCTTCCAATCCGTCCGCCGACACCTCCATACCAATTATTAGTGCCTAGAGTGTACATTCCCTGAAATATTTTTGCATACAGAGATTAGTTGTATGGAAGTCATGGTGTGAAAAAAGTAATTTGTACTATCAATATTTCATCATATTCACGCAAACATCATAAATCCTATTATATTTATTGATATATGTTGACTTTGTACATATTTCTGATATCATATACAAATTTTAATCTTACAACTTCTAGTTACTAAGAGTGGAACTTTTTCAATTTTCGATAGCAATTGCATGATATACTTGAGGCATCTATAACGACTTAAATTTTTAGATGAGTTAGTGAGTTAGCAATTCAAAAAATTCGAACTAGTTATAAAACCTTAATATTGGACACCGTGAATGAACCATTGATCAGCTAACTTCCAAATACAAGTTAACCACTAGACTTCTCAGGTTAATACATAAAACCCATTCACTAATACAGTAAATAAGTTTGATGAAATATTCAAATTTGATTCAAAATAAAATCTTATCCAAAAGTTTGCCCACTCTAACATAAAAAGCATTCACAACCTTACCAATAGTATGTAATTAAATATGAACGTTGTAAATTTCTAATGATAGCAGTCTCCTTTACTTTTCATTCTTTTTATTCAACTATCAAACTATGAAATTTGCTCAATACATGTGTATGATGTGTGTTTATAAATCTATATATGGAACTCTTGCATAAGGAAGATTTCTACCTCTTTTGGGTAATTTAATGATTGTTCCACAAAAATAAATATGGATTCTGATTCTAAACAGTTCAAAATAGACGGTTCATATATACGATTTATATAAATAAGTTGTATTTGTAAAGAAAGAAATAGAGAGAGAGAGAGGGAATTACCATGAAGTCTGTCCAGCAATCATCAGGGTTAAACTCCGGTCGAATCCCTGACGTCCATGGACAACCTTTGTTGTCCCAAGAACTAATAACTTCCTCATAGTTAAGCCTTAAAAATCTCTCCCTCCTTATTTCTTTCCTTTCTCCGCTCATAATCTCCACCTCGGCGGCAACCACCACCTTCTCCTCTTCTTTCTTCTCACCGGTCACCGGTGACTCATAATCAAAGTCCCAATCTATTGTTTCCCTTGACATATCCAACCCCAAATCAAAATGACAATCTATAATACCTTCTACTTCTTCATCTTCAACTTTTACCCTACTTCCTTCATAACAATCATCCATAACATTCTCTTCTTTACAATCAATTAGCCCTAAGCCCTCGACTCCACACGCCTGCTCATTGACTCCTGAACCTAATAAGCTCTCAACATCAGCAGCAAACTCCGCAAGCTCTATCTCAGATGGGAGAAAAACAGGAAGATTATCCAAGCCACACACTTCAGCATTTCCACTATTAGAAAACACAGCATTCGGCTCATTCAGAATGATGGTTTCAACTTTACAATCTTTATGTATATCCTCGGTTTCATTTGATACATTACAGAGTTCAGCAGCAAAAGGATCGAAAATAGGAACGCGATAAAGAAGCTGCGCCTCAGTCTCCTCCTCAAGTGATAATTCCTCAGTCCCCATCTCTGGGACAAGAGGAGAACTACTTGACATTCTCCCCTTCTCCTTTGTGTTGTTCTTCAATGCCAATTTGGGTTGTCTCGGGGTTCGTGCTTTTCGGGTGAACCCCTTATGCCAAGCTGGCATAGAATTATTTGTAGGGTTTGACTCACAACCCTTAAAAGAAGCTGCTCCGAGTCGAACCCTTTCGTGCCGGCTAGCCAACTGATTAGCCGAGTGCACCGATGCATCGCAACCTTGGCAAAGGAAAGCGTCATCGGCAGCACAATACCATCGTGCCCGTCTACGCAGACAGCTATCGCAAGCTCTAGCCGTTTTGCCTCCGACTGCGCTTGCGGTTTTTCCGTCCGTAATCACGGAAGAAAAATTGGTACAAAATTCAGATGTTGTCATAAAAATGAAGGCCAAAATAGAGTCTTAATAGAAAATATCGAGGGACTTGATGTATTTATGCAGGAGAAAAATTGGTACAGTTTTCATAAATGGTAGTAAATAGGGCCTACGTAAAACGCTTTTACTCTTGAACTAGGTTGGTGTCTGAGTATTTAGGTCTCAAGCTCATGCAAGTTTTGGTAGTTTTCTGTGGTGAAAGATTGTGCTCTTTTAAAAATTTGAATGTGGTTTTATCTAATTTCTTATTGGTTTAACTTCTGAACTCAATCACAATCTCTGCTCTCTTATTGGTTAGTTGTCTAGACTAGGGATTTCTCAATAGGCCCAAGCAAGTGTGGCCTTTCATGGGCCTGGACCCATCTTCTCTCTCTCTCCACCATCTCTCTCGAAACTTAAGGACGGTGTTCTTGGGTTTTTAGTGTATGGAGTTCAATAATTCCTCTTACAACTTCAGAATTAACGTCCCCTTTTAATGGTCCCCTTCGGTTGCTTTCCATCACTTTCTCTCTCCTTTTCTCTCTCTAGACCTCCATTAGAAAGTGACTTTCTTTGATGTTTTGTTGGTATCTTAATTTTGAATGAATAATTTAAAATAAACACTTCATTTAAACAGTATATAAAAAAATTATATTTATAGATAATCTACAAAACAGTATATAGAAAAAAGTATATTTATATTATACGATTGTAACTTATATAAAATATAATTTATATTTGCTTACAGTTCAAGTAGAATATCAATTTTGAAATGTTTGAAATCAAGATTTCTTTTATTTTGGGCGTCTCAGATTGTTGAGCCAATTTTCTCCACTTGCTGGATTAGTGGACGTGAGTGATGACAAAAACAGCCTCAAACTTATTAGTGAGGTTATTAATTCTTCGTGGGACCCACAAGGATGCTGACTTTCGGAATCTGCCAAGAAACTGAACATGCTTGGTGTATTTTTGTAATGATTTTGGGTGCAAATTATATACATGTATAAATATCTATTTTTGGAAAATTATGTATAAATATCTCTTTTTTAGTAAATAATGCATAAAGATCAACATAGGATATACCTGGTTTGAAAAATACTAAAGAAACAAGAGTTTTATTACTATTATAACAAAAGATATCAAAATTCTTTGGTCTCATATATATATATATATATATATATATAGGGAAATGATCTATAATAAATAATTATTATGGATATTATTTTAGAAAATGTATTTTCTGCCTTCCATAAGTAGATTTAATGGCCTAAAATAAGGATATTTTTTCTCTAGCCACTAAAAGGAGTAGCAATAGATAGGCATGCACAACAGGCCGATCCGGCCTGTGCCTGCCAGACCTTGGTCGTTGAACAGGCCAGGGAGGGCCTTTGACTTTTGGTCTGCAGTCCAAGCTAGGCCGAGCTTAGAGCTAAAAAAGGAGGCCTGTTGAGGCCTGCAGGTCAGGCCAGACCAAGCCTGCAGGTCAGGCCAATCCAGTCCAGTCTGATTCGATCCATTCAAATAATTTTTTTAGTAATTTTAAATATTATTAAAACACCAATTAAAATTTTAAACTTAATTGATGTATTAATTAAAAGTAATGTATTACAAGTTACAATTTTCAAATTACATTAATGAAAAATATCTTTATTATTATTATTATTATTATTATTATTATTATTATTATTATTATTATTTTACAAATGACTTTGTAGTTGTTATGTTAAGTATTTATTAAAATAAAGATGCAATGAAAGATCTGTAAGAAATGTAGGTTACTAGCTAGGTAAGAAAAATTCTTATATAGTACACTAGTCAATGTATTTTCATGAATTTATTTATTCGTATATAAACAAATATACATGAATGAACGTACTAAAAGACGTCAATTTTATTTTGTTTATTGAATGAGTTGTCACAAAGATGAAGTTTTCGTCTACAGTGGGAGAATTGAATTAGCAAATAAAGAAAATTGGCAAGTCAAACCGAGCTTTGGGTGAACCAGGCCAGGCTAGACCCCAGGCCGGGCCAGGCCTCAGGCCAAGCTCCAGAACGGGTCAGGCCGGATCTGAGCTAAAAAAATGTGGCATGTTCGTGGCCTTCAGGCCAGGCCTTGACCAGGTAAGACTTTGACCAGGCCGGGCCCAGGCCGGATCAAGGTCGGGCCACAGGCCGCAGGCCATTTGTGCACCACTAGCAGTAGACTACTCTGCCTGCTAGAAGGAGTTGTGGCAAAGGAAAAAATTTCATCGGCAACCATTGATGGTTGTCGATGCTTGCTCCATGCATCGGCAATAGCTATCGACAACTGTTAATGCCTGCGAATGATTGTCCTATGCATGCATTGCTACACTACAAAAAAAATGGGGCTTTAGCAATAACTGATTTTCGTTGCTAAAGGTGCCAAATTTTGTTGCAAAAGGGATTTAGCAATGATTTTCTCATCGTTGCACCTTTCGTTGCGCAATGAGCGTTGCTAATTGTTCCGCAACGAATGTATTTTGGTCGTTGCCGAAACTGATATATTTTGCAACGAAAGTTGGCTTTCATGCAAAAGCCTCGATCCTTTAGCAACGAAATTTATTGTTGCAGAATTAATAAAAATTCGTTATTGAAAATCACCTTCCGTTATAAAATCCTACTAATTGGCAACGAAATTAACTCTTTTTTTTTGGCAACGAACATGTATTTTCGTTGCGGTTGGTTCACTTTTGCCAACAATTGTTTTCGTTGCGAAAACGCATTGAAATTGTTGCATAAACCTATTTTCGTTGCTGATTGTATACTTTTTAGCAACGATGTTCGTTGCTGATTATAATAATTTACAACGACATTATGATTAATCAGCAACGATTTGCAGGTTATTTTTCAAGAGTAACGAAAGTTGTTGATTAACAGGGACAATATACGTTGCCGTTTCTTTATATGCGCAATGAAAATTGATATGATTTACAACGATATAAATGTTGCCTTTTTATTTGGATATAGCAACAATATCCTCCCCGTTGCTATTAGGTTAATTTTTTGTTGCAAAAAATTATATTTTAATGCCATTAGTAGCGAAAATTTGTTGCTAAATGTATAAAAAGTTGTTGCTATATCCTTAATTGTACAACACTTTAGTAACGAAATAGCCATTGACTATATTGTTGCCAAATCAAAAATTGACAATAATGGCAAAAATAAAATATTATTAACTTAATAAAATCATCTAGTACATAATCATTCATCATCTTTACAATCAACCATCTAAGACTGTCACGGTTCTTCAATCAAATATATATTTACATATATAGAGAGAGTACACTTTTTATTTTGTTCCTTTTCTTCAGTAAACATAGCGCATCATAAACAGGAAATTTGGTACCCAATATTGTAAGGCAGATTAAAGCAGTCTTCCTGCACATATTTAAAAATAATTGCAAGTCATACAACAGACCACTTTCAAGAAAGGGCTTGTTTCCCAATACTTCTCATGCGAAGGAAAGCTGGAAAGACATAGCAGTTAGCCCAATACTATGATTACCCTGAAAACTTCCTAAAGTACCATTACTAATGTGCTAACTGCACAAAATAATACTCTTCATCAAGAGTATACAATAATAAATAAGAAATCATGGATGGTAACATTACTGCCGTGTTATACAATGATCAAATTAGAACATTTACAAAGTTTAGTAATAGGAAATTTAATTATAGTTGCATAAACAAGTTTTGCCTTGAATGAAAATAACTGTCAATGATTAAGCAGTTTTTACCTATAAAAAAAATGTTAACTTACTAATGAAGTAAGGTATTACAAAAAAAAAAATAAATTAAAATAGTCCAGGTCAGGTGAGGTTTAGTACCACTCTACAATAAGATTGCAATCAACTTCATTGGTTGCTGATGGCCATTAAACTAGTACCCAGATAGAACCAACCAAACTTAAAAAAAAAAAAAAAAAAAAATCAGTTTTACAGTTTCTGAATATTGTTAAATTAATGTATTATTTATGTGGGAGATGTCCATACCAAACTAAAAATGTATGCCTATGTAGTAATTAGATAATACAAAGATTAAAATACAAATAGATACCTCCCAACAGAAAGCAATTACAATCCTACTTGCAAAAGAAAATAATCACTAAAATATTTTTGCTACATGTACTAAACATTTAATGAAGAAAATTGAAACAAAAAATTACCTTAAAACTAAACTCTGGTCCTTGATAAATAAATAGTAAACATTAAAATACAAATAGAAGTAGCAATTAACAATGGAAAAGGCAAAATGAAGTAGAAGAATGGACACATAATGGACCAACGGGACAAGTAAGAAATAATAAGGAAAAAGGTATTACCAAGGAGTTTTGAAAGTGTTTCTGCAATGGTTTCTTCCGACTCTTCTAGTGCACAAGCAATGACTGCAAGTGGAAATATAAGAATTATAATGATTGACAACAACATGTGTAAGATGAGCAGAACATTCTACGAAGACAATATAAACATTAAAAGTAAAATATCATGTATATGTTAAATTCAGCAAAATCAAGTCATGCTACATACATTTAAGCATAGACCAAATCAAGATGCTTAAATATAGAAGTCAACATTAAACCAAATCTCATGTAGTTGTGTTCATAACAGTGTGCAAAGCAAGACAACAGAAAGTATGACAACCCAAAAAAGCATACAGTTAAAATTATGTATTTGATCTGTCCAAATCATAGGGTAAAACATTCTATCTAACCTAGCAGGCATCACATTGTGTTTCAAAATCTCTGCAATAAACTAACTTTTAGCATTCAGAAACTCAATGCCAATTTTCATAGGTTTATCAATTAACAAAGCTGGCACAAGTTAATCAACATCAATAGCCAAACTTTTCTTAAAGGATAAACAATCAGTTTCAAATGTACCAGGTGGAATCACATAACCATTATGCATGATAAATTTACAAACTCGAGGAATTCTTACTTAATAAATACATATAGGATTAAGATCTTGACGATTATTAAAAACACAACATTATATCTAGATAACATTGCGAAAATAATTTACAAACTATTGATTATCACACAACTTGGTTTTACTGAGACTAGCAAGTTTTAAAATTAGTCATGGTCTACATAATAGGATATAAGTGTGATAAAAGTAAGAATAGTTAAGACTACTAATCATACAGATGCAATTGACATGTTTTCCAAATGGAAATTTATAGCAGACTCTTACCGTTATTGTAATATTTTCAATAAAGGACGAACAGAGGGCTGTCAAGTTCTGTTCATCCTTACACTTGTCCCAAGCTGCTTCAAACTGTGGACCTACCCTTGCATCTTACGGTTGCATAGTGAAATAGAAAACTTTTAGGCAAGTTCAAGGAAGAGAGAATAGCTGAAAACTCATCAGTGAGTATATAATGTTTAGGAGTTAGTATTATACTTACTGCTGGAGCTTAGAAAATGCATAGTGAGTAGCCAAAACAAGTTGTTCTTGGAGCTTAGAAAATGCAAAAGGGGTAAGAATTGATGTAGCATGGGATTCCATGGGAGCCCCAGTTTTCAGGCAAATGTTTTGAAGATTCTATTGCATTGTTTGTTGTTCTCTTGCATGATCTTTGAAATCCACAGCAACAACTACCTATTTTGGAAAATTATGTCAGTAGTAGCAGGGAAGCAATTTTATTCTAATATTTTTTGGATTAAATTATATTGCCTATATTATGCATAGAGTAAAATTCTCAAATTAACACATCCTAGTGCAGATTGACCATATGCGCTTTAACTGCTGGCCATCCTAAACTATAGTTGTAGATAATTTAACTTGTCAACTAAACCCCTAATCACATGGTATTGTTCAAAATGCTCAACCTTTTTCTAACATCTAATCCAATGTGATAGGTAGCAATCGTGGAAATAACAGATATATCTCTAAGGTTTAACAATCGAGTCCTACTATATATTGCGAAAAATTAGTGCCGAATTACAATTGTAAAAAATATATAAATACATGGAATTAGATAGAATTATAAGAAGGCCCCACCTATCACACATTCCTCCAAAAGAGTTACAACTAATACTTATCCAAGTAGATGACAATCAAAAAGTCGATGTAAATATTTGCAATATATATCATTTTCCTTAAGGTTCAAGCTACCTCAAGTGAGCAGTCTTTTAGTCATTTAGAGCAGAATATTCCAATAGTTTTTAAGGAGTATCACATCACTTACTAGTCATTTGAAGCGGAATTTTCCAATTGTTTTTAGATAGTATACTTACTTTTTTGATATTAAAATGAATCTTGTTAGTTGTTTAAACCCCCCCAAATGCCTAAGTAAAATTTACACAAGATTAGTTGCATTAGGTTTATATCTTACATAGTTACATCTTTTGGGTAATATCTATCCTGGAATTTCTCTATATGAATAATATTAAGTATTTTGCAGAATTGAACAAGTCTGCCACTAAGTATCATTCAAATACTTGTCAGATTACTTCTATCAACCAAATCCACATTTATGTTGTGCCAAATGTGAAACCACTTCTATTGCCAAATGACATGAATGTGATCATATTAACATAAGATAATTCAAGTTTTAATACTCAACCAAACAGAAGGCCTAACTCAAGTTTTAAGAATAATTATGGTCAGAGTCCTTACTGTCTTTCAGGTTTTGCATCAATATTTTGAACCTAGCAAATGCAATTCTTTAGGTCAACTAAATAGATGGATTTGTTATAGATGAGTTAGGGTAATTTTTTTATACATTAATATTATTGTTCGTATAACAAGAAATTATGTATGTGTATATGTTATATTATGAACTAACATCTTTCCATGATTAATGATTCAAATTTGTTTATAATATGATTGTTGAATAATTAAATTAGATGTATTTCTTCAGTATATGTGTTTAATATTATTAATATTTAATTATAATGTAATATTTTTTTTATATATGTTTTTTTCCCCTTAAGTTATTAATGGGAAAATGAAATTTAAGTTCAAACCAATAGATAATACACTATTGTGATATCAAGCTAACCACATTTCAATAGTATGGAATGATCCTCGTTACAGGCGTAAATTAAGAACATATGAGGGTGGATGATCATTGGGTTTGTGTGTATTAAAGGACACACAAAAATAGTTATTACACTAGTACATATGGTTTTGGGATTTTTGCAAATCCTCATGTGTGTAATCAATTAGATGCTTCATGTTGTTTATGTATCCCCCGGGGGGGGGGGGGGGGGGGGGGGGGGGGGATTTTATTATATATCATGGTTTTGTTTCACAATTTCTCAGCTACCACGGGATGCATGCATGGAAATGGTGGTAATATATATCAAAACTTACGTGTTGTTTGTGATTGGAAATATTTTATTTGCATCATCAAATAGTGATGTGGTGCATGCGGGATATATTTTATTTCTTGAAGATATTGATAAAATATGTACTTACGTATAGGGCGCCGCGATTTTGACTTGTTTATATCATAATTTGCATAAAGCAACCATGATAGATGCAAAGAACATTGGTGATTGTTTGACCGTGCTTCAAGTATTTTATTTCTATATTTAGTACATATTTATGTGCATACAATATTTCTATTTGTCATTACTAAAGTCAGTAATTTATAACACAGATTTGGGCTTACAAATGGATATCTATCGATAGGCCTAATTATGTACACAGACTAGAGTATTGGTTGCCCCGTGCAAAAGCATGGGTCTACTGAAGAAATAAGGATATAATGGAACAAACAAGAAGGCTATACCCGCAATCACAAGCAAATTTTTTACAAAGGTGAATTGGATGGCATGACGGGTACTATGATAAAGTGGACACCTTATATGAGGTTTGAAAATTTGGTTGGAGTAGAGTATGAACAAGCCTTGTATGGAGAGGCCTCGCGTATTCACCTAATTTGGCTTGATTTTGTCGAATTTTAAATGCCAGGCAGAATTTTAAGACAAGTAAGGGAATTACGAGACATACCCGAGGCCTCTGTTGATATGGTTAAACTAAGGCAGTACCAAGAATGGATCGATGCAATTAGTTATAGTGAATTGCAAAAATAGTATATTGCTATGTGGAACACATGACAGGACATAATCGTTGATTTTGTGGTGGCTACCAGACAGTTGATCCCTCTTTTTGAATACTTAAGGTGGTATCGATGAATGACCTATAATAGAATTAGCGACCCATAACTTGTTTCGGATGAGAGTTCTAGACTATGTGTCATATTCCATCAGTGCGATACTGCGAACCTTGTAAATTTAGATTAAGATGAATTATGTTTTTTAATAAACATTTATAAGTCTAAAAATATTTGTTAACTATTTATACCTTTTACAATATAGGTTGAATCAACTCGATAATTTGTCAGAAATATTTTGCGAGTACTATCTAATCACAACCCTCGCCATGTATACGAAGAATGGTATGCTAAGTCAGTACTTTTCAATGAAGTACATAAGGGGATTTATAAAGACCCAATGAGACCATTTCGAACATTCAACCAGACCAATTTAGTCTAGATATGCCCTCCTCCGACTTTGATCCATTCAATCAAGGATCCCTCTACCGGCCGAAGCTCCCATTTGCTTCGAAGGAACAACCTTGGTTATAGTTAATACCTCCTCCACCATACATATACATGCCAACATATGGTGGTGATTTTGGGAGTATAAAAGACATTTAGCTTATGCACTTTACTCCGACACTTGAAAAAATATCAGTTTGTCAATCGAGATTGAGCGGTAGTAGGGTCGGTTGAATATTCTTCCTTTATGGTTACAAATGCCCTGGTCGTATAAATTTAAAAGGGATCATCTTTGTCTACTGAAGTTAGACAGAGTCAAGTGGTTTAGTGCAAATTATTTTTTGGAGAACATCGATGAATCCTAATTTCCTCATATAAGTCCCTAAGACAAGTATAGATTGGTTTATAAGGATGTATGGTCAATTAGACCAGGGAACATTATATGACATCAGACAATAGATGTGTATCTTAGCTTGCTGAAGATGCGTGAACAACGTTTATGGAAAGATCGATATGAACATGGCGATTTTTATTTAATGTTGTGTTGTTTCTACCAACTGTTGTCAGCATGTTATAATTCATATATAAACATCTCGGTGTCTCAAAAGAATAAATTTAATATTTTCAAAGTCTTTTTATTTTTTTAACCAAGGAGAACAACTGTAATTGTTGGATTGTGACTTTGCATTTTGTCGGTTAATCATTGAAACAAGCATTACTTTTAGTTTATCGTATCTATTAATTAAGTATTGGAAAATTATCCTAATAGATTATTTGTGCAACGATAAGAAAGGCTATAAAATCACCACTCGATACAGACTAAGTTGAATATGTGGTACGTGATGATACTTGACTTTATAATTTGTCATGCACATTTATGTTATAGGTTACTCTTAATGCTTTTTTTTTCTTTGGTACAATGTGATTTTATTGCTAATGCCTTTTTAATTATATGCCGGAGAAAAAAATTCAAACAAAAAAATAGCCCTTACTATCGAAGTCAATTGTCCTAAGCAAAAAAATGGTACAAATTACGGAGTTTACATGATGTAGTACATTGACTATTCTATATAAGGAATTGATAAGTAGATTTTTATATCTATTTACTAGGTATTTTATGCTTAATTATTTGTTAATTTTTAAGCATTTTTAGTGTTTTAGGTAATTTATTTGATTTTATGTGTTTTTTTATTATTTTTATTTATTTATATTTTATTTTTATAGAAAAAATGAAGTTTGATGGCAAAACGGTAATTAAAGAGCAACTAGGGGCATGATTGTAATATTAAGAACATGGCAGCGCACCTGGCGTGCAAGGAAGTCAATAATGAGCAAACAAAATGACGATGTGTGTAGGGAATCACCAGAAGTAAACGCACCACGCGCGCATAAGGCAAATGTGTACAAGTTCGGTTAATGGGGCGTCGTCGTTTGGCGCTTGGGGGATTATAAAGCTCACACATTACGCGGGGGTCATCATCATTGCTAGGCGCGTGATTTTTCTGCTGTCAATTTGTTTCTAATGAAGTGGGTCCCTCGTATGCATGTTTTTACTTTATTCCATTCAACAGTTCAGGCATTAATTTATTCCATGTGGGTCCCAGGCTCAATTCTCTTTCTTTCAGTAGCTTTGGGCGGTTATCCTAGTAAATAATTCCTTCAGCAACTCGGATTGGAAAAATAAAATAGGAATTTTATATTTTGCATTTTATAATTTAGTATTCTAATTCCTATTAGGGTTAGGATAATTATGTATATATAAATAGAGGCTATTAGACACAATTATGAGGATATCTCATATCTAGTATCTCTCATATCTCCATTCTCTTGTACATAATTTTTTTTTCTTTTATTATGAGTTATTAAATTTTTGTTCTTGGTTTAAATTAGCGAAAGCCAACGGAATTTATACATTGTGAGATCTAATTTATTTTAATTATTCAATTTATATTTTGAGTATTGAATATTCTTCTATATTTAATTTTATGATTGATTCGTTTAAATGCTAGGAAGGCCTACTAGTTTATTATTCGCATAAATCTATTGCTGTTTGTGAAGGAACTAAGATTAATAATTATTTTGCAGATCAAAAGATTATTATATCTTAGGAAAAATGTTCATTTAAATTAAATGCAAACGAGTGGCTTGTGTTGTTTAGTTCAACGATTTTTCTAATTCTTAAAGCTGCTATTAAATTAAATCTTTAGCAAGTGTCGGATGTTATTTAGTAATAATGGTATTTAGACCAAATGGTTCTACTTAACTAAAATTAAGGAGAGATGAGAAAAATTATTCCACCTGTGGGTAATTATTCCTACGGTGATTATTTAAAATACTAATTGATTTATTCTTGCATTAATAACAGTTATAAATTCTTGATGGTGGATGTTAACTTAAATCAGGGCTTATTTTTCTTATTTATTTCATTAAATTACTTGTATATTTACTCATTTTAGTTAATTTTATTTAAATTATTTCTTTAATTAAACCCCATAATTTTGGTTTACAAAAACATAAAATTAAATTAATCATTTTATGTGAGATCGACTCTTACTTGAACTACTACATAAATATTTTTTCAATATAAGATTTTATTTTTAGGTACCCAAGACAATACAACAAATTTTGGGGCCGTTGTTGGGGATTGATTCTAATTAATTTTTATGCTTTTGTAAATTTTATTTCAATTTAATAATTTTTCTTAGATTTTATTTATCTAGTTTTTCATAGTTTAATTGAGTTGTTAGGTTAAGGATAAAAGTCATGCCTGATTATATTAATGTGATAAATATTTCTTCTCTTAAGCAACAAATTGATAAGCTAACTTCTCTTGTTTATCAAATGGTTGCAGGTAAGGTAATGCGCAACCAGTGAGAATTTGTGGGATTTGTTCGATAGTAGGACAACCAACTAATATGTGCCCAATACTTTAAGAGGAGTCCTATAAACGAGTAAATGCAGCGGGTGGTTTTCCCGATCAACTACAAAAGAGATATGATCCATATTCAAACACGTATAACTCAGGATAGAGAGATCATCCTAATTTTAGCTATGAGAACCCACAAGTGAATTGGCACACAAATCAGAACTTTCTAAATTATCAATAATACATGATGTAATGTTTTGAACTTCAAAAAATATTGTAAATAAAGCTTGAATTATGTAACGAACAGGAATATTTTAATATAAATAATGGAAATTAGTAACAATTGTGTAAATTTTGGGCAATAAATTAAATCATTATATAATGGCTTGGTTTAATTAATTATATGTTGAGATAATTAAAGGGATTTAAGGAATGTTCAATTAATGGGTTAATTAAATTAATGGACAAACCTAAGTTGTGTAATATAAGATTTTGATAAGAGTAATGGGCTATAAGATTTTTAATTAAATAGCTGGCAAGTTAAATTGAAGGTGTAAATTAATTAATGAGGTTATTAATTAATAAGAATGCGTGCACATTAATAAAGATTATTTTTGCTTCCATTTAGAAAGTTATTAATAATGGGGTATTTATATTTTATAATTCCGCTAGGAAATTTGTTACTGAGTTATACATTTGGTTTATTTAAATAAATTCAATCTTTATGGAATTTAAATTTGGATATGTAATTAATTAAATTGGATCTAAATTAGTAGTCACGGGAGGTTATTTTTAAAACAACCGGGTATAGATTTATATTAATATACATTATCAGTCTCTATTTTCCTCGAGTCGCGCTGGAAAGGGAGGCAGCTTTCTAGAGTGTGCTTAATTATTTCATTTTCAGTCGGTTACACTTATTTCTTTTCAGTCGGCTATAACAGAGGGGTTATTATTTTTAAAACGCACACCCAACTTCATTTCTCCTTAAGTTGTTTTACTGTGAGTGAGCGAGAGGTTTATCAGATGAGTAATTAGAGAGGAAGGAGTAGTTGTTGGAGCATTGAAGGAGGAGAGCAGAGCATTTAAGAAGGAGTTACTCAGGCCGGTTAACATCTTCCATTTCACCGTTCATTTCGGAAGGTAAAACGAAACCCTTTCTTCTTGCTTATCTCAGCGCGTTCAAGATCTGTGGTAGTGTATATTTATTAAACTGGGGTTATATATGTTGAGCTTTCCTTGCTAAGAAGATGTATGTATGTGTTTGGGTGTGAGAAAACTCACTATTTTCCATAAATGCCGAGTAATTGAAGCTGAAAACACAAAATTTCTGGGTTGGGTATTGATTGAGGAATTAATGGTCGAGCAATCGAAGCTGTGAGTATAGGAGAAATCTAACAAGCTAAACGATTCATTATATTGTTGAGAAACTAAGGAGAAATGAGAATAAAATTTTGTCGGAAAATATTTTCGGATACTTGTTTCAACGTGAAATCGCTAATTAATTTTGAAAATAATTATATGTATGGACACCTGAGAATGTGTATATGAGATCTGGGCAAGAAATTCCATGAAAACTCGCTGGAAAATCTGCACAGTCGCTGGAGAAGATGGCCGAATTTTTGCCACCGGCGAACTTTTTCGGTAGAGCCCGTTTCTCTATGTTAGAGGCAGAATATGGAAATAAATCCTTCTACAAAGTTGTAGATAATTACATTTCGTGTGGAATGGACATAAGATTCATAATGTTTTAATAAACGGGCTAATTATTATGATTTTCAGAAGTTTCAGCACATTTAAATTATAATTTAATTACAGAAAAATTATTTTTTTCTGAAAATTATTTTACAGTAGTGTTATGATATTATTTCTGAATTACTGAAAATTTTTGGTGAATTATTGGAGAGCTTAGATATTTATTGTATTTTTATGGTTATTTAAAAATATTGGAAATTCATAGAAAATTCTATGAATGGTGAAAAATTATTAAATTTTGTGAAAAATCTTATAATAATATCATATTAATATTTGTGATATTTGGAGGACATAAAAGTGTATTGAGTTATTATTTCTATTTTTAAAGCTATTAATAATAGTTTTTATAAATGGAAATAGTTACAGAAATTTGTCGGATCATCCAAAAAATGTGGCAATTGGTCAAAAAGTCTAGAATAATATTTTAAAAACTTTAGAAGTTAGTATACTTGTGAGGTGTCGGAGCATCACAATACATATGCAAAATTTAAACTGTCGAAGTATTTGTTAAACGGTACTAAACAAACAACCTGTTTGATAAGTGTTGTGTGTGAACGTAATATAGTATAATTAAACGATGGATGTGAATTGATTTAGGGTTATGAGAATAACCTAAGTTGTATGATTTAACGATAAATGATATGTGCTATGTGATTCATGTAGTAATGTAATTATTAACAAATGATAATCCAAGAAAGTACGCATTGGAGATAAAATTGTTCTTGTGGTATTCTGTAACCAAGCATGTGTTCCCACTACGAAGATATGATATATTTACGATATTTTGAGACCCTATTAAGTTGAGTGAATCCAATTAGGATATGACTAATAAGCATGGAAATTAAGACTTTATTTTTAAGGAATTAGTTCAATAAGCTAATTAGATTAAAATTGAATAGAAACTTGAATGACTATATACATAAATGCTAAAATGGGATGTGAGATATGGTATGCTATATTCCCAACATGTATTGGTATATGAAACTAATACATAAAATGAATCAAATGGTACGGATATAAGTTATATTAATGACTGAGGTATGATTGAACAACCAAAGCTATATGTCTAAATGAGTCACGCAAATTAAATGAATGCATGATGAATACTATATGAATATAGTTAAAAATTTAATACTACGTATACTACGAACTAGTATATTAGAACTAGAGCGTATTTATATTAATTGAACAGAATGAGGATTTATGGTTTAAAATTAGACAAGTGGGACCCGGTCATGACGTGTTACTTTATAAAAGATCGAGAACGTTAATTGGAGTTGAAATAGTATATGTGGATATACTAAACCAATGCAAGGGTTATGTTAATGCAAATTTTGAGGGAATGAAAGAACAAGTATGATAGATATTTAAACCACAATGGTTAAGGATTATGTATATAAAGCTAAGTGTCAGTCGATTATGAAACTTAAACTAAGACATGGTGTAGAGTCCATGAAGGATTAAATGGGTAGTTGACCTTATTAAATACATAAGGCGATAACTAAAGTAGAGGTTTTAAAATAAAGATAAATTAATTGAATCAAACTTTGTCTAATATTGTGCGTTATTGAATTCACATATTGTGTAGGACATACGAAGGACGCTAAAGGTTAGTGTATTGGTAAAACGCTGGTTCAGACAAGTTTTTCAGGACGTGTTGCATTATGTGCATGATTTATAAATTTGTTTTTAAACTGTTATGTGCGCATATGTTGTTATGTGTAATGACGTGTTAATGTGCCTATGTGCAATGAGATGAAATGAACTATTAACACGCAATGAATGATTTACTATGATTGTTCTGTATTGAACTATATGACATGATAAATGACATGCATAAAAGCATAAAACATAGATTTAATGCAAAGCATGATATGCATGAGATATGTATTCACTGCAAAGCATAAGATGCATGAAGCATGATGAAATGAGATTACGTGTTATGTGAAACTATTAAACTTGCTGAGCCGTTGTGCTCACTCTTGCTTAAACAACATTTTTCAGTTGAAGCTCGAGAAATTTAGACGATGTCGATAAAGACAAAGATTGAGACGGGAATGTCAAACATGTGCAAATGATATTGGACATGGTAATGAAATCTCTGCGTAGAGAGAGTTAAATGCTTTTGTGATAAACCTGTTAAGGTAGTTTGTTGTATAAATCAAAGTTAAAAAAAAAAACTTGAATAGTAAGTATAACTTGCGTTTTGGAGCAGATATGTGATATATTATCATACCTGGTTATACAAATGAAGATTTGTATTAATAAATAAAATTTTGAATATGGCATGTAGTGAGGTTATTGTACTCATATTTTTGTAACAGACTAAATCATATTATATTCGGTCTGAGATGTCATTAAGTAAAGATTTCGATTCTGAGACAGGATCATGATACAGTTTTGAATAAACTTTATTTTAAATAACTATAGTATAGTTGTAGATTGTGAATGAGATTGTAATAGTTTTAAAATAAACTAGTTTCATCAATGATATTATTGAGGTATATTGTGGATTTAAGTACAAGATTATACATCTAACGAGTGGGATCCGACGTAGCCAGCACGCGGATTTTCGGGTCGGCACAAATTACACTTTAAATGTGCTATGGAATTTTTCCTATGTGTTTATTTTTGTGTTTCGTTTCAAGAATACAACTTAAACAATTATTAAAAAAATAACTTTTATTTTAAAAAAAAAAAAACTAAACCCTAACCCAATGGTTAAACCCTAAGGTTTATACCCTAAACCCTAAAAATCTACTATTCATAAATATGCGTATAAATACGAAAATTATACGGATAGAATATGAAAATAATAAGATAATAATACAAAAATTGTACGGTATAAATACGAAAAAGTCAATTATAAATAGTAAGAGTCAGCTATACAAATTAGTATACTTGATTAATATTAAGGCTAATATAAGTGAGTTTGATTAGTTAATTGAATCACTAATCAACTAATCACATACTAGCTTATTAAATGACTAAACTATCCCTTACTAAAGCTTGCAAAATGACCCTTTTGCCCTTAAATGGCCAGCCAAAAAGAAGCTCACCAAGCTTGCTTTGGAAGCTAAAAAGATGTGTATTAGAGAAGCTTTGTTAAGCTTGTTCAAGAAGCTAGAAAATGGCTTAATGACTAAACTACCCTAGGTTTGAAAAGCTTATAAATACAAGACTTAAGCCTTCATTATTTTCATCATTTTCCAAAGCTAATTTTTAAGCATTAAAATTATAATCAAAGTTTCATAAGAGAGAGTTTTGTGAGTTTAATATTTGAAGCCTTGCAAAAAATATTGTCAAGCTAGCATTTCAAAAGGTACATCTCTAGTTTTTATTCTTTTCAATTTATAATTAGTTAATTCAAGCAAATTAATAGTAGTTATAATGTTTAAATTTCTTCAAGTATATAGTCGTAAAGCTTAAGAACATAAGTCGTAGTCGTGTATGATTTTTCGTTCTCCGTGTTCTTCATAAGTTCTTGAGTAAGTCGTTATTATGTTAAATTTCATTTCATAGTTTAAAGTTCAAGAACGTTCATCGTAGCCATGTACGATTGTCGTTCTTCGTGTTATTCAAACCAAGTTGTCTTGGGGCGATCTTGACATTTGAAGTAAACTGAGATGAACGAATATATAGCACTGTTCATGATTAGTCCAGTGTAGTGTATGTCATGCATAACATAGGATGTTGTTAGGTTGACCCCCTTTTTATATCCACAGTATATGGTTCTAAGTTGAAAAATAAACGAACAGTTCAAGATCTAACCACCACTCAGTCTGACTATGTTAAAACACTTGCGATATACATTTGTTATACCATGAATCCTTACAATCCATATCAGTGTGAGTTCACTTATATACTATGTGTTAGACTTGCTGAGCTTTTGTATGCTCACTCGTGCAAATAAACCTAAATTACAGACAAACACGAGAGCTCTGACTCTAAGAAGAAGAAAGAAAAGAAGAAATGTGTAGATTAGTTTACATGCTTTATTAAATTGCTTGTCTTTTTGTTTTAAAATTTTGATGACTTATGTAATATGAACGAGCAAACCATGTAACCGACTCTATATTAATATATATCAAGTTTCATCACATATTCTTGTCATGTCTTTACCTTTATAAGACTTAGAATTGTTAAACATTAACACAGTATTGATATGAACTACTTATCAGAATGAGGATGGTAAATAACATTGTGTGTACTATAAGCATCCAATATAGTACTAATCGATGTTAAATGGTCAAATTCATCGTTAGGTTCCTCAGACCCAAGTACAAGCTTGTTATTACAATTCTGAATGTCAGATAAGTAGGATTATTGATATGAAGAGATATCACTATAACCAAATATGTTTTGAGTGAGGGTTTTAAATAGTTGGGTATGTTTTGTACGAAAATAAAATTTTGCATCAGATAAAGATACAAACATTTGTAACGGATAAAGATGCAAACATTTATCATGGATGAAGATACAAAACATTTATCACGAGATTCCCTGTTCCCAAGAACCATCCTAATGATTTAATGTTGTGAATCTTGGAATATGTAAAGTTATAGAATATCTAAATCTTAAGGTTAAAATATTAGAGATAAGTATTAAGTCCCTTGTATTAATTACAAGGACTTAGTATAAAATAATAAAAGATCTTTGGGAATTAAAATAAGAACTTTTTTATGAATAAAGGAAATCATCTATAGACCGAATGATTTAGCATTTGTAGTTATAGTGATTTAGGGCATCACACAGGCAACCATATCCCCAACAATAATAGGGCCAATTATTTAATTTTGATATGTCTTTAGAAGATATGCTTAAATTACTTGAAACTAACACTTTGCAATTTCAACAAGAGACTAAACAATATCAATAGGAAACAAGGCAAAATATTCAAGACATAAGGGTCAGTATGCAAAGTTTGAATAATCAAATGGGACAAATGGTAACTGCAATTAATCAATTATATGAGAAAAGTTCTGAGCAATTACCTTCTTAAACGGTGGTGAATCAAAAGGAGAATGAAAGTGCAATCTTGTTGAGAAGTGGTAATGAGGTAGAAAATCCTGAAAAGACGACCCTTACATCGCACAAGCAAGAGAAAGCAGACAATGTTAATGTAGACGATAATGTTCTTTGTGTTGATGACATACCTAAGGTGTAGAAAGTTGTCGAGCAAACAAACAAGAAAAAATTGGGGGTTGCAATTACCAACAATTTGGAGTTAGAGAAAGAAGAAGAAATTGAGAACAGTTTAGAATTAGAGAAAGAGGAAAAAATTGAGCAGAATAAAGATATAAATGAGACTATGGTTGCATTACAATCTTTGACAGTGATTTTGGATAAGTATGCAGTATCTTCCATTCCATTGCCTGTTACTCACAAAAAAAATTTACCTTTTGTTTTACAGGATCCAATTCCACATTTAAAGTCTATTCCCGATCATCTCAAAGACTTATTTCTTAAAGAGGGAGACAAACTTTCATGTCAACCGCAAGGGAGATTGAATTTATCTATGATGGATAATGTGATGGATGGAGTTCTCAAAATTCAAGAAGTTGGAGTGACGTAGTGTTTACACATGAAGTCGAGCCACTGATAATAAACAAAGACACTGCTTGGGAAGTAACCCAAGGGGAGTATAATTTTTTTTCTTTTTATTTTTGTGTTTATAGTTTAGTTATTTGTGCATTTTTCTTTGCATTTTACTTTACATTGGGGACAATGTGAGTTTTAAGTATAGGAAAATGGATTTAAGATTTTTGTTTTTTGTTTTAGGGATTTTTTAAAAAATTTAAAATTTTTAAATTTCGTGAGTATATTCACTGTAAACTCTCACGAGACAAAACTCATCTACTTGGGGGTAACCGTGGGGTTTAAAGGCTTGTTGCACACGCTAAGTGTAACTATGTTTCCTACGAAAATGGGGTAGTTTTTATTTTTTTATTTTTTAGGAAGAGTCATTTGAGCAATGAGTTAATTGGATTTTTAAATTTTTAGCCAATGATAAAAATTTTGATTTTGATTTAATAACTTTTGAAAAATGGATAAATTTTTGTCTAGTCTAAATTTTGATTATTTATTATTTATTATTTTGTTTGAGATCCTTTATTTTTATGCACTTATATCCATTTGTTTGTTCTAGTTTTACCTTAAGGAAAGTTTATATGGTTAAATGCTTATGGAAGATATTTTTGAGCTCTATGTCTTATTTGATCATTACTTACAGTGAAATATGAGGCAAAATATACTTTGGAAGAGATTATTTAGGTAATTTTTTCATAATTGTTAAATTGAAAAAGAAAAAAAAAATCTTGTGGTGGGTTGAGATAGAGCGTAAAACGCATTTACTCATAAACGTATGAAAAACGAGATGGGGCATAAAACGCACTCGCTAGTGAGATGGAACATAAAATGCACTCACCAAGAGAGAAAAAGAAACAGAATGGGATGGAGCATAAAATGCACCTATTAAAAGGAAAAAATAAAAGAAATATTTAAAAAATTGATATTAATAATCCGAGTGTTTTTAATTATTTAAAAACATTTTAATCTTCTAGTTTATATTTGTCTATATTGGCATAGAGTGATGTGAAAAATAACTATATAGAGTTTTGTTGTATATCTTTTATAAGGTAATTAATAACCTAAACTTATCTGAGTTTTTGATTTGTTCTATGCATTTGGATTCACTCACACACGAAAAGTCTTGAGTAAAGTAAGATTAATAAATATGTTAAAATTTTAGACTTTGTTTGATTTTAAAATTTTCTTTAAGTTATTATTTTTAAAATGTTTGAGGCTAATGTTGAAATTTATATTGATTTGTTGCTCAGGTATGTCATTTGGTTATTAGTTTAACTTTTATAGTTTTTATTCTTGTTTTGTTTGAAGACAAGTAAAGATTTAAGTATAGGGATATTTGATAAGCAGATTTTTATATCTGTTTATTAGGTATTTTATGCTTAATTATTTGTTAATTTTTAAGTATTTTTAGTGTTTTAGGTAATTTATTTGATTTTATGTGTTATTATTATTTTTATTTTATTTTTGTAGGAAAAATGAAGCTTCATGGCAAAACAGTAATTAAAGAGCAGCTAGGGGCATAATTGTAATATTAAAACAGGGCACCTAGTGCGCAAGGAAGTCAGCAATGAGCAAATAAAACGATGTTGTATGAAGGGAATCACTAGAAGTAGGCATGCCATGGCACATGAGGCAAAGGTCTGCAGGTTCGTTTAATGGAGCAATGTTGTTTGGCGCTTGGGATATTATAAAGCCTGTGCATTGCGCGGAAGTCCTCATCATTACTAGGCGTGTGATTTTTTCCGCTGCCAGTTTATTATTAATGAAGTGGGTCCTGCGTATGCATGTTTTTACTTTATTCCGTTCAACAGTTCGGGCATTAATTTATTATGTCTGGGTCCCAGGCACAATTCTCTTTCTTTCAGCAACCTTGGGCGGTTGTCCTAGTAAATATTTCCTTCAGCAATTCGGATTGGAAAAATAAAATAGGAATTTTATATTTTATAATTTATAATTTAGTATTCTAATTTTTATTAGGGTTAGGATAATTATGTATATATAAATAGAGGTTATTAGACATAATTAGGAGGATATATCATATCTAGTATCTCTCATCTCTTCATTCTCTTGTACATAATTTTTTTTTCTTTTATTATGAGTAGTTAAATTTTTGTTCTTAGTTTAAATTAGCGAAAGTCATCAAAATTTATACACTGTGAGATCTAATTTATTTTAATTGTTCAATTTATATTTTGACTATTGAATATTCTTCTATGTTTAATTTTATGATTGATTCATTTAATTGCTAGGAAGGCCTACTAGTTTATTATTCGCATTAATCTACTGTTGTTTGTGAAGCAACTAAAATTAATAATTATTTTGTAGATCAAAAGATTATTATATCTTAGGAAAAATATTCATCTAAATTAAATGCAAACAAGTGACTTGTGTTGTTTAGTTCAACGATCTCTCCAATTCTTAAAACTGCTATTAAATTAAATCTTTAGTAAGTGCAGAGGTTGTTTAGTAGTAAGGGTATTTAGACTAAATGTTTATACTTAAGTAAAATCAAGGAGAGAGGAGAAAAATTATTCCACCTACAAGTAATTATTCATACGGTGAATGTTCAAAATATTAAGTGATTTATTCTTGCATCAATGATCAGTTGTAAATTCTTGTTAGTGAATGTTAACTTAAACCAAGGCTTATTCTTCTTATTTATTTTATTAAATTACTTGCATATTTATTTATTTTAGCTAATTTTATTTAAATTATTTCTTTAATCAAAAACCCCACAATTTTGGTTTACGAAAATATAAAATTAAATTAATCATTTTATGTGGGATCGACTCTTACTTACACTACTACATAAATATTTTTTCAAAGTAAGATTTTATTTTTAGGTGTCTACGACAGCACACCAAGAATTTCTATTGGGTCATTGGATTGGTCCGACGATGATGTGTCAGTATTTAGATATAGGATTGACCATGAACTACACAGAAATAAGGCTAATGGAATGGAATTTACCCTCATGACTGCTAGGTTTTCGGATGTATCTTAATTTTTATTGACTTGTACTTGTCAAATTTACATACTTGCAAAAAATTGTATTATTTTATTGTTAGTAAAATGATTGTTATATATGAAATTTTTTGTGTATGTTGTTGTTGGTTTTGTTAGTGGAGCTTGTAGCAATTTCATGTTACAAACTTATTAGTTGTTGGTTGATTGTTGATTTTATTTATGAAACATTTACACATTACAAGTTACAAGATATAGGTTGTGTTTAAAGGTTGATATAAAGAATAAATAGAAAAAAAAATTATAACAGAGCAATCTGCACTTTAGTTGTGCGGATTATAAACATAGCATACAGGGAATTTTTTTTTTTTATTTTAAAAAACACAATTTTCACAACTAAAGTGTGAATCCTACACATTTTAACATGACAATCCGCACTTTAGTTGTGCGAATTTTGTTTATTTTAAAATTTTCCTACCTACAAAATTAACATTTTTTAAAAAAAAAAAAAAAGGGGCAATCCACACTATAGTTGTGCAGATTGTAGAAATAGCATATAAGAAAATTTTAAAATAAACACAATCTGAAGAACTAAAGTGCGGATCCTACATCAATCCATATTTTGGTAGTGCAAACTCTCGGGAACCCATACATAGAGTTTAGTAATAAAAATAAATCGAATCCACACTTTAGTTGTGCGAATTCTAGATAAACATATAGGGAGTTTTAGAAATTGATAACCAAGCCCAATTCGCACTTTACTTGTGCGGACTCTAAGGAAACCATACAAGGAGTTCTTTTACGCAAACCTTACAGGGAATTCTAAAAAAGTATGAAGAAGAGCGATCCTTACTTTAGTTATCATCATTAATTAAATTTGCTTAAATGTGATGATGAATTTGGTAAAATGTCTAAAATATTATTAATTAATTAAATTTAAAATACATTAGTACTCAATTAAATGGTAAAATGACAGCAAAAATTTTACTTAATAAAATACTAAATATAATGGTACTTAAATAACTAACAATCAACTAACAACCAATTGTTCAAATGTTAACAAAACTTTATTAAAAATACATTGAGACGATTGTTTTTATGAAGATTCAAGTTTTGCCAATACCAATGCTTTATAATGGTTTCTTTTATAATGGTTTTTTAATATTCCATAGATTACACATTTTCGGAGTGACTTTTGTCCTACTATTTGTTCCATGGTACTTTTTAATCGTGTCACTTTTGTATGCCATTTAGTTTGCGAACAAATGGGGTCAAACACATGATCATCATCTTTAAAATCATCATTACGCATGTCCACATCTTTATCAGTCTCGTTGACCGGTTGCACATTGTCCTCTCGTTTGATGTTGACACCTTCTGCAGGAAATTTTGCCAAAATATTTTCCTCATGATCTAGCAAGTCATTAACATATTTAGTGTATTCCCTAGAACATGAAGCATCCAAAACCAGACCTAGAAATCTTTTGCACAGATGATTGTACCATCTAGTTTGTGTCTCAGCATAATTCGTGATCGAGGTCACAACATACGACGTGACATTGTTTTATTTGCATCATGAGTCCATTACTTGTGTATTAATTCTTCAGGAATCTAGACAAAATTCTTTGAGGTTTATAGCTTAAAAATGTGACGACATATAGTATCAGCATGTTCAAATATTTTTAAATATTTTATAATTATATTTCACCATCCTAGAATCTATATAATGCACAATTGTGAAATACTTACGACAAGATTCAGGAACCAGGACTTTGAAGACCAAATAGCTTTTTCAATCAGGAGTTGACATCTCATATTTTAGCTACATGCATCTCTAATGATTCACCAAGTACCTATTTTCTTTTTGATTGACTGTAATAAACTCATCTTGTTTCCTTATGATGTACTGCTTCTCAAGAGCTTTTTGGGACTTTAAAACAAAATATTTCATACCCGCATTACTATTTACATATTCACCAAAAGAACTGTTCATACCCTCACTCCTGGATGTGGTAATTGTTAGGGTTTTGACACAGTGAAAGCAGCGGAATTTTAAAAATTTTTACGAAACCCTAAGACAGGATCCAAGCGAAAATAGATTAATTCAGAGGTTTAGATTATTTTACCGATTATCTGAGATGGACAGGAGACGATGGAATTCTAGAACGGCTTCGAATCTTCAACGCAATCCAGCGACTGCGTCTCTACGGTATCCACACGAACGCTCCGCTAATCGTCCCACAATCTGCAGCAAAAGGAACTGCAGTACTAGCCACCAAGATCAGGATTTCCCAATTATTTTTCTCTCTAGCCTCTTTCTGAAAGCGGCTAGGGTTTTTGGTTTTTGTTCCTTACGTGATTAAGACTACTGATATATCATATATATATAGTAGTTAATAGGAATTAACCAAAACCTTATTTAATTAGAAAAATAAAATCCGAATTTATATATATTAAATCTTAATTAAGTCTAACTTAATTAATATACATATATATAAATTATCCTATTAATTTAAATTCGTAATTTTAAATACTATCAATCATATTGACATATTTAAATACTTACAATTTAAATTAATTCCTTTTTAAATACGTTCTAAGTGTGTGACCCTATAGGTTATTATTATGTTAGCAATAATTTTAAAATCATATTATAAAATTATAAACAGTGAGCGACATCTAGTAATGCATCACTGTTACCCAAATAATAATAAGATCGGTGATTCGATGCAACCTTTTCGTGACCAATGTTTCAATGCAATTTAATCCTTTTAACCTTGACATCGTAGATTAAACTCGAGGCATGGAAAGTGTCACACTGTTCATAATTTAATCTGAGTTTTCTTGATCAATGAGTAGACTATATGAAACAAATCACTATTTGAGCATGGCCATGCATTTCATAGTCCTACTCAATCAAGAGGCCTATGGATATCACCCATAATATATAGGAGGGTTAAATTTCATCTAGATCACTCATATTCCTCACATGATTCATGATGTACCCAATAATCACCTTTATTGTCCACCCTATTAAAGGTGACCTTTGATGATATCAAAGTACACAAATTCTCGCGTAATAATATAGTGACTTCAGGTCGGAGGATCATTACATTATTGTCACTATGAGAATTTCTTATGACACTTTGCATAATGCTCCATGTAGAATTCTCATGGTGGGTCAGTCCAGTACATTGTTCTCTAACGTGTACCTATGAATTGACTCAAATATCTCATATATTTATGACCAATGAGATTTGGCCATCAGTCAATCCACATACTAATCTCAATACATCATTGTTGTCCTATTAACAATGATACTCGACTAGGGACATTTAAGAGCAATGATGCTAATTGTAATTATATAATCTCATGTTCAAGTCACATACTTGAAGCTATATAATTCGTATCACTATTCTAAGGACTTTTATTATGTTAACATTTATATAACGCAGTAAATGAAATCATAATAAAATAATCTATTTATTCAATCAAATATAATATCAAAAAAGTTAAGCAATTACATCAAATAATTAGCCTCTAGGGCATCAACTCTAACAGTAATCATTTTCACTGTAAAGAATTTTTTTGAATACACCCCATCCATTTTTCTTTTAATTCATACAGAGATTTCAACCATTCAAGATTATACAGACCGTAGTTTTTCATCAACAATTTCCATCTATCCTTTAATTCTTTAGTTCTCAAAGACTTAAAAACATAGTAATTAAAATTTGACACAAAAGTTGGATGTGAGAATAGACATGACCAAGTTTTTTAGGATATTTATTGCTAATGTGCCACGTACACAATGCATAGTGGGTATTAAGAAAAACCTTATAAATTAAATTTGACATAGCACGATCTTGATAAATGAAAATGGTTATTGGATGTTTGAAATTCATTGCTTCAAGTAACTGCACAAACAACCATACAAATGTATCTTTAGTCTCATCACTCAAAAGTGCAAATCCAAACAATGTCGAATGGTAATGTGAGTTTACATCTATGAAAGGAGTAAATGACATGGAATATTTGTTTGTTTAGTATATGGTATCAAAAGTCACAACGTCACCAAAATTATGATAAGCTAAAATTAACCAATAATCTACCCGCACAATACATGCAATACGATTTTCCACACACACTAAAATAAAATTTACTCGGACTTTCATGCTGCAACTTTCTCAAGTAATCTAATGCAGTATGTGCATCATTCAAATCCATTTTATCACATTTAATATCTTTAGTTACATTTCGTACATCCGTCTTAGAGAACCTAACATTGCTCATAGCTCCTCTAAATGAGCTAAGAACATTCATCATTCTACTTAGCCTAATCCCAGCCTTAGTAAGAGTTTCAATCAAATTCCTAGCAGCTCCTAATATATTCTTCTGTGTTTAAATCTGTGAAACTTTACTTGGCAAAACAAATTCATGATTGTAATTAAGTTCAAGGGTAGACACAAACCAATTATCTTTGTTCTTATTATGCACAACGTAAAATTTTGCTCTACATTCAGTTCTATCAAACGAGTCATTCCTCATTTTTCCCTTATTATTACTACTACTAATAATTATAGTAATTATTATTATTATTATTATTATTCTAATAATAGTAATAATTATAATTATAATTATAATAAATAATTAAAATTGCTCATAAACAACATAGTTCACCCTTTTAGCATTAACGCTATTTTCCTGTTTTTCGGGTATTGCGGTCGTTATGTTTTCACATGCAAATTGATTTGGGCGGAAAATCATATGGACGGTTCAGATTCATTCTAATTGATTTGTAAGTTATTTTAGGTTACAAAGAGTCTTTAGGTAATAGTGTATTTTTTGAATTTTAATTTACGTCGTGCCTTCAGGCACAGGCAATTACGTGTCATCTCTTTGGTGTTTTTGCGGGCTATATCGAGAGAAACTATTGTAGTAGGCTCTGACTCATGGTATGAGAATCTTTTGTCTAATTTCAAGAAAAAATATAGAGGAAAAAATATTATGGTGATACGATTTAGTTAGTGTTATGACAATACTTTTTTGTTTGGACTTAGATGGCTCATTTTATACTTTTGGGTATATATGCAAAAGCCTTTCTTTTACATTTTTTTTTCTTATTGGATCCCACCGAATGGTTTGCATTACTACCATTTTTCCACAGAAAATACTGTTCATGGATCATATTGATCGATGGTTAGAGATACTGGAGACAAATAAATGCTGTCAAACTTCTCATTATGTTTTGTCAATAAAGGAAATGTGTGTGAGATACCCGAAAATACTATATTACACAAATTTGAGCTCGCTATCGTCAATCAATTAATTGCTCAAACCTGTCAAGAATTAATTTTAAGTTAGGAATGAGTAACACACTAATGTTTGCCTCAAAAAGAAACTATGACGGGATTGAGTATCAATCTTTTTGTATTAATGGTTGGACTTTTAGTTCTATCATGGAACTGAGAGTTCACAACAGTTTTAGATTTTTCAATCTAGAAATATTAGATACAGTACTCAACTGTTATATTAATTGCACCGTGCCTTCAAGTACGGGTTATCCCTAATATATATATATATATATATATATATATATATATATATATATATATATATATATATATATATATATATACTCAAAAAAAGAATAATATATATTAATATTATAATACTATATTAATATATTAATATATAATATGATAATATTAAATATTTTATAATATAATATAAAATAAGTATAATAATATTAACAATATAACATTATGTATATTATATTATACATTATATAATATAATACAAAATAAATATAATACCTATTAATTTACAACGTTGTAAATGAAGACTTATCCTTATAATAGATCTCAGTCGTTTATGTTGAGAACTAATGGTTGAAAATCCTATTGTCTGCAATTTAATTACCAGTACGTGCAGTTTAATACTGCGAAGAGGGAAAATGTCAAAAGTACCCCTACAGTCCTAAAATACCAAGCTACCACCCACAGTTTAATACTGCGGACGACAGTATTTACAAAAATGGCATTCCTTAGTTTAATTACACCGGGGAATGACATTTTTATAAATACTTTTGTTCGCAGTATTAAACTGCAGACGGTGCTATTTAAGTGAAACACACAAGTTTAAGTATAAATATACGTCAGAGTTCATAGCAATTAATTTTTGATGTCATCTCATTTTTAGACAGTACCGATCTAAGTAGTTCGACTTAAGGTTATTAAGTTTTTTTTTTTCCCCCGTGCGTATTATTCTCACTGTTTCATGTTTGTCATTCATACCAGATAACATGAATCTGCAACCACAATATGCAGGAGAAGAAGAAAACTAATGGTTTTAAAAAGACCCGCCCAGATTTAATATTAAAACGATCTTGGTAGTTCAACTTAATTAAAGCTATTAAGTTTTCTTCATGTTCTTGTGCTTTCTTATTCTTACTGATTCATGTTTGTCATTCATCCCAGATAATATGAATCTACAACGAGAAAACACAGGACAAGAAAAAAACTGATAATTTTAAAAAGAAGCATCCACAGTTTAATACTACGAACGATAATTTAATAGATTTAATAGTAAAACGACGCCGTTTTAGAAATCCTTAGCTCATATGGCATTATTTTAAATTCATCCATCTGCAGTTTAATACTGGGGATGAAATCATTTACAAAAATGCCATTCCTCGATTTAATTACTACGAGAAATGCCATTTTTTGTAAAATGCTGACACGATAGTTTTATATTTTTAAGCAGATTGTCCATGGAATTTCTAGGCCCCCTATAACATATCTTGTTCTAATTTACATATATTGTTCCACTCAACAAACTGTAACTCCAATGTAATGTACCAACTTAGAATTTGTAACTCTATATATCAAACAAAACCAACATGTACAAAATATACCAATTTGCATGTAAATCCACCAACAACGTCACCAAAATTTTCATAAGCAAGTATTAATCGATAATCTACCCACATAATACATGTTATACGATTATCTCACACTGCAACTTTCTCAAGTAATCTACTGCACCCTGTCCATCATTCAAATCGATATTCTCACGTCTAATATCTCTAACTATATTGCGCACATCCGTTTTAGAGAACAACATTGGTCATACCTCCTCCCAATGAGCTCGAAATATTCATCATCCTACTTGCGCCAATTATAGCATTGAGGGTTTCAATCAAATCCCTTGGAACTCCTAAAATATTTTTGTGTGTTTGAATTTGTGAAACTTTACTTAGGAACACAAATTCATGATTGTGATTAAGTTCAAGAGTAGACACAAACCAATTATCTTTTTTCTTATTATGCACGACATAAAATTTTGTTCTACATTTTGTTCTATCAATAAAGTCCTTCATCCTCTTTCCCTTATTATTATTATTTTCATCATCAATGACATCATCATCTTTCTTAACAACCATATATCTAGCTTTATGGCACTGATACAATCTATAGCAAAAATCTTCACCGTTAACATATTTCCTGCTAGTTTTGATTCTTACTTCAAATCCAACACGTTTCGCATATTTTCTATATAAAAAAAATCAACAACTTCCAACGTATCAAAAAGTTGACCAACATAAGGAATGATATCATCAACTGTACTTATTACATCACTATTATTATCATGCAATTCTTCCTCAGTAGTTGAAATTGAATGAAATGATTCATGAGTAAACAAATCCATGGCAAAACATATAAATTAGTTGTCAAAAATATATTATAGATTACCAATTTTTGGTCTTCTGTAGCTGCATGGTTTGCTTACTTCTTATTATGTAATCTGAAGTTGAATGTACCTTTTTGGAAAGTACGATGTAGTGTATGTATTAAACGGATCTAGCTTCCGCAATATTAAATTGCGGACGAATCACTATTTCAAAACGACACCGTTTTCATAAAGCCTAGCATTTGGATGACATTATATTATTGTAAAAACTAATGTTCGCAATATTAAACTATGGACAGAAGTATTTACAATAATGTCATTACCCTCGTTAAACTATTAATGACATTATTTTAAATACTGTCATCTGCAGTTTAATACTATAGATGCTAGTTTTTACAATAATGTCATTCTCCTAATACTAGGGAATGTGAAAACGACGTTGTTTTACTATTAAATCATTGTCCGCAGTATTAAACTGTGGACGCGTCTTTTTAAAGCAATAAGTTTTCTTCTTCACCTGCGTTTTCTCATTGAAGATTCATGTTATCTGGGATGAATGACAAACATAAATCTATCAGAATAAGGAAACACAAAAAGAAGAAGAATAAGAAAACTTAATAGCCTTAAGTCGAACTACCCAGATCTATACTGCCAAAATGAGATGACATAAAAAAAAAAATTGCTATGAACTATGACAAAAGGAATTTTATATTTAATACTATTAATTTTTCATTTGACCTGCTCATTCTTGCTATAGATTCATGTTATCCGGGATGAGTGAAAAACATGTATGACCATGGAACACAACATACTTCAGTATTTTCTTCCAATAGTTTTGGCAGTACTTTTTCTCATCAGCCCTGACAACTTGAATCAGTAAGAATTTGAATACGTAAGAAGAAATGGAAAATTTAATAGCATTAAATACAACTACTCTGTTTGCGATCTGTGAAGAATGCAAGACTTGAACGAGAGCATGGATTCATGTCCAACTTATATTTATACTAAAACTAGTGCGTTTCACCTGGACGGAGAATTTTAAACGACATTTTTGTAAATAGCACCGTTCGCAGTTTAATTATGTGAACTACAGTATTTACAACAACAAAAAAGTCCCTAAACAACGTCGCTTTAAGGGCTCTTCAATTTTCCTCCGTCCGTAGTTTAATACTGTAGACGTGAGTTTTTAAAAAAAAAAATCTGGTCAATCTGGAGAATTTCAAGCGATTACATTGGGGTAGTAATCATTTTTCCATTAATAGCGACCACAAATTGGCCTGGCTCTTTGAATATGAATAATCTACTGCCCAGTATAAATAAGATTGACGTTGTTTACTTCACTCCAATTCTCTAAGGAGGAGGTGCTTGTGTTGGTGATAATTGGTGGTGATGGTTGGTCTTACTGGTGTTTGGGGTAAAAGTGGTGGCACCATTTTTACCCCAAACATCAGCAACCCCAACCATCACCACCACTTACATTAAAAAAAAATTACCACCACCAACTTCACAAAAAAAATAAAAATCACCAACAACCACACCCACACCCACACCCACAGCCCCACCATCACCAACAACCACCACCATCTACATCACAAAAAAAGGAAAAAAAATAAAATAAATAAACCACCTCCTACATCACCAATAATTATACTGATGACAATATTTACAAAAATGTTATTCCCGGCTCAGTGTAATTAAACCGGGGAATGACATTTTTGTAAATAGCACCGTCCGCAGTTTAATACTATGAACGAAAGTATTTACAAAAATGTCATTCTCCTGTGTAATTAAACTAGGGAATGACATTTATGTAGATATTATTGTCCGTAGTATTAAACTGCACATACTGGTAATTAAACTGCAGACGGAGAGATTTTCAACCAGTAGATCTCAGCGTAGATGGCTGAGATATGTTGTAAGGATAAGTCCTCATTTACAATGTTGTAAATGGATCAGTCCCCATATATATATATGTCTTGGGTGAGGGCATTTTTGTCTTAAAAAAAATTCATTCCTTTATTCATTGGAATTGCGATTTTGTTGGAACGGTCATTCCGACCAAACTTAATATACCAAACGTTGGAATAAAATGCTTGGCATTTTATTTTAACAACCATTCTGTCCAACCAAACACCTCACAAAAGTTTATGTTAGTACCTTGCACCAAGTTTAATTGTGATTTTGGGTAGGGGAACAAAACATGAATAAGATGAGTATAGTAACTCTCCTTTCTTGTGTTTATGGGTTGGCCATAGAAAAATAATCATGAAAAAAATTGAAGTAAAAAATACTTGTTATAAAAGTTGACGCATAAAAGCTCTGAATATTGACATTAAGTGAAACTATTATTTTTAGCTTCTTATTGATTAAGTGAAATTATTATTTTTAGCTTATATTTTTTTTTAAACTGGTGAGTTAATCACTCTCACGGTCAATTTGGAAGCTAAAAAGTAATAGTTTCACTCTACCTCAATACTTTAGGCGTTAATTATGTGTCAAATTTTAAAATACAGATGGTGAATTGATAAAATGTGTAAACCTTGTATGCATGGTTACATAAAATTTGCCCCTTTTTTCCTTTTTAAAGAGGTAAGATTGCTTTCCACCCCAATATTCTATTTTTGGGTGGAAAGTTTGGATTAAAAGTTGAGATTACTTTCCACTCATATATGTCATAATACGATCAAGTTGGAAGACAAAAGAATACCCCAACTTGCAGTACTCCCTTCCAAACGCCAACTGAAAGGAAACTCAAACAATGAAAAAAAAAATAACTGACAAATTTTAAGTTATGAAAGTTAATTATACAAGATTAAGATAAAAAAAAAGAAGAAGAATAAGAAGGTGGCTCCTTTGGAGTAATCTTAATCATGATTTTCATTGCTTCGTCTTTTGCCATATGAAAATTAAGTTGATTGAATTAGTCTGGTGATGTTTTTTCAAAATATTAGCTGCATGAATCTGAATTCTGAAAGAAAGGAAATGCCTAGCTAATTGATTGAAACTATTTTGGATAAGTCCATGGATGGAAATTAAAATACATGGATTTAGCAAATAGAAAACAAATTCTATTTAGTAAGGGAAAAAAAAAAAAAGAGTAATTATAAAATAAGTTGCAAGTATGCGATCTATGTTTGTGTATATTTTAAATAACTTTGTTTATCTTGGTATTTAAAAAGTTGCTGATAATGTCAAAAGTACTATTTTTGCTGTCATAAAAAATATAAATTTAGTGACACTTATTCTAATAACACATTTTTCTTTTAACAACACTTATTAATCTGAAGGTATATTATATACATAATGGTTTGACATTATCAGCAATTATTTAAAATACATCTCTCGTAAGTAATTATCGCATCAACGGATTTGTCCTTTTCAAATTTATATTTAGTGCGCCAAATTCATGTAAATCTAAAAAATTTCTCTACTAAACAAATACAAATCACTTTATTTAAATTCCTTGACTCAAAAAGGGAAGTATTTAGAACATATACTCAAGCTGTGCATGTAATTTTCTTACATTTATAGAGATTTGGCACTCTGACAGTATACTTTTCTTCTAATTTCAATCATGCAACGATATGCATGCATGAACAGAAATATAAATTTTAGCACATAAGACAAATGTCTAATAAAATTATCAAAAATATATATCCTAATTGATAAGGTAAAATGAAATTTATGGAATATATTGCCACATGTCAGGATTTCATTGCACGAAACTGAAACCTGAACATTATCTATCTTCATGTTATTAGATAGCTCCAAAGTTCATTTTCAGGTCATCGGTTCACGTGAGTGACAGAATATAGGAGTATATATCAAGACACAAAATTATGCATACGTCAACTTCAGTACATACAACTGTCCAGATTTTTTTATTTTTTTTAACGATTTCTTATTTGATCTGGTAGATAAAAACGTTTCAAATACTTGTCATGATTCTATATGGTATGCGAGTATGGCGTAATCCATTAATTCTTTCAAATACATTATACTTTCGGCAAAGAAGACTTTAATAAGCTTTAAACTAGAAGGAAAATATTAGGGAATCATTGCCTGACAATTGGTCTACGAATCCAATGCCCGAGTTTCTCTTATGACCCCTACGCCTGAGTTCGGCCCCATATGCTCGAGTACTGGTTAGGGCTCCATGGCCCGAGTTCCTATTAAGGAACCAATGCCCGAGTCTATGCAGGGGTTGAGTGTACAATCGTAATAGCCTAAGATTAATTTTTACACTGCACCAAACATGACAGATTGGATTTTGGTCAATTGAGAGCTTTTACCCTGACCTAGTCCGTTGGCGATTTGGGCTTATCCTGATTGGGCCCTGACGAAAATCCTAGGGCGGTTGTTGACTAGACAAATGCTTATAAATACATGGGAACCGCTAATATGTATAATTAGCCTGGTAAGAAAGAACATCAATGTAGGACATATAAAACAGTCTATAGACTAAATTGCAAAGTTGTACCCTATGATTGTGTTTGTGTGAATTTTTTGTTCTTGGGTTTGAATACTAGCAGCAAATCTCTTCCTCAAGCTGCAGCTATTAGTGTAAAATTATAATTTTTAACGTCTAATTGTACCTTAAGAGAGGGTTTTGGTTAATACCTAATTTTATGGATGAAATCGTCACAAGTGGATAAATTGAAGTAATATATTTTGCATTTTAGTTCAGTCTGTAATCCTTTTAACTCTTGGGAGGAAAATTCTCTGAAGTAAAACGTTATAAGTTCATGAATTATGGGTTAATGGATAAAAATTCAATACTATTAGTACTTGAACACCCTACTACATTCACTGATTTTTGTCTGGGAACATATGAAAATTAACATATAGTTCATTTCAAAATTATGTAAAAAGCTCGAGGTTCGAGTTGTAAAAGTTTGAGAGGATCTCTAAAGTTTCTCACAATTAAATATAGTGTTTTGCTTGTGTTTTGGAGCAAGTAATCACAAGGCTTTAGGCCCATAAAAATTATTTTATTATTTTAATAATAAAAGTTAATTCTTTTTTGCATAATTAAATGTGTCATAAATTTTGTTCATAATTATGCATTTTATAATTTATATATATGAAGGAGTGTCATATACGGAAGACATAAATTCTATGTCATGTATAATTGAAGAAATTATGTTGTTCTCAATTTTAAATAGAAATGGACATATCATTCTAGTAGATTATAATACACTTAATTGGATGACTTGTCTTAGTCATGAAAAATAGAGACTTTAATCTAGTGTTTTGGTGTTTTTTTGAAATATATAGAACTGAATTGTTACAAAAAATTATTTATTAAATATTGTTATTATAAATGATATTTTAATTACTATGAATGTGTAATTAATTGTAATCCTGAGGGAATAATGAACTTGATTTTATAATGTGCCGCCTTAATATATTAAAGAGTGAGATTTTTAATACAATCAATATCTCGATATGTTGAGTGATATATGTTATGAAATTATGAACATATATTTTTTAAGATGGAATTCTACAATTAAATTATAATATCCCATTGAGATGATTTATTGGTTGATCACTAAAATCTCGGTCAAATATTTTAGTAATTCAAATTACTAAAGTGTCAATTTAATTTATTAAATTAATGAGTGAACAAAAGTTTATAAATTATATACTCGAGGATATAAGCAGTAAACATAGTGGGTTAACAATTTTATTTCCTACACACATTTATGGATATTCATGTAGAGGAGTATACCTGCAAGATATTAATTGTGAAATAATTTAATTAATTACTTTTAATTCTACTAATTCTAGAGTGCAATTATAATTATTTAGTAGAATTAGCTATAATTAATATAATTTTAATTGATTAAATAATTAATAAAAAAACTAATTTTATATTAGAGCTAGAATTATAGAATCTTACTTGATCCCCGCGTTACTCCTTATCAAGATATAACATAAAGCAGTATAAGATATATCAGAAAGTTTTTCATTTATCCTGATAAAAATCCGGGAGTTGAGAACTTTATATATTTTTATTCTTCTCCACACCCAAAAAAAAGTACGTGATATCAAAATAAGGGTTACGGAGTGGAAGATCAAGAAGAGGAGAATATATCATAAGAATAAACTAAAATTTTCTATTGTACTACAGCCAAGCACTAGGTATGTAATACTATTTTTGATTATGAAAAATTATGGAAAAAAAATCTTAGAACAATAATTTTTAAAAATAAAAATTATTAATTTATTTAGAAAACGTTTACTTTAGTAACAAATGTTGCAAGAGAATCTAAATTTTCTGAAGCTAACACATAACTTACCATATGCAAGTGTATAACGCATTTGTTGTGTTTCTTAG